>CM060469.1:24542016-24887016 GCA_030544235.1 Lepturacanthus savala
TATATGTAATAATAATTATATATATATATATATATATATATATATATATATATATATATATATATATATATATATATATATATATATATATATATATATATATATATATATATATATATATATATATATATATATATATATATATATATATATATATATCCAACAAATGCCACAATAAGATAAGGTCACTTGTGATGACCACTGGCACAGTGTGGTCCCTTTAGGACACAAAGTAGACTATGATAAGGTTAAGTACTACAGACACAAAAGTTCTTAAGAGGGGATACCAAGAGCATCACATGGCTGTAAAGGTTTCATGACATGAGAGAAGAAGAAATCCACATGAATAAAAAATCTGCACATAGCCCCTATGTGTGTGTGTGTGTTGCTGGATGAGCAGGAAAATGCTGGGGAATCCAAAGGAAGCAAATGATATTTAAAAGATGATAAATGCTCCCATTTCAGCTCATCAAAAGCCTTGATTTCAGCCTGTAAGTTCAGTTGAGATATTTTTTTGATTTCTCTGAAAATAATCAACATCTATAGGTGAAAGGGACCTTTTAATCCTGGTGCCTCCCTTGTTATAGCTGTTTGGATATCTGAGGTAACTAATGTAGGCTGCTGTTGGCAGGTGAGTAATGTGATTACACTTTAATTCTTATAAACCTAAGCATGTAATGTGGTACTGTACACCAGCCTGTAGGTTGACTTTATATTAAAGGTGTGTACTTCACATGCAGCACAGGTAGAGCATGTGCTGCTACATTCAATAATGAAATGCAGAGAAGAAGAATGCAGCTGCACATTCTTATCCATTCACATAAGACTGATATGTGGGATGTAAAAAAAAATCTGCATCTTGTGGAGATGTGATGTTTTGTTGCTTATTGAATGCAATTTTAATATGTAGCTAGTGATAGACTGGATTTACAAAAGCTGATCTTCACTTTGAAACAAGAGGCTGATATTCAAATATTTGAATATGTCTTGTAATTAGCAGCTGGTGGTAACGTTGAGATCAATCTCAATCTTAGGAAGTTATAATAAACCGATGTGTCCTTGGTGCTTTCAAGGTTTTTAGAAACCTTCCTGCAGGCTCTCTTTGCAGAGACAGTGTAGCATTTTTTTCTTGCTTTAAGAAGCTCATTGATGTGAGAGAAACCCGGCAAAATGAAAGAGAATCACCATCACAGCACAGTGGTCTGATTAAAGTATTTTCAGCACACAATGTCCTTGCATTTCATTCGGATATACACATGTGGGGTTTTCCTCTCTCGTGCTTTCACGCTGACACTCCTCCTCCTCACCTCTCACATGTCAAGAGGCGCACGGCAGGACACATTCTCACAATCATACACCGCACCTATCAGGATGTGGCTGAAGACTGATAATTGAATCAAAACCCTCTTGAGATGACAGAACCTCTCGTTCATACTGTGCCGTCTTGGCTCCAAATTGGCACTACATTAAGAAAAAAATGGAAAAAAAAACATGAATTTGTGAATATGAATACATTATTTATGGTATTTTCTTATACAATGATGGTGTAGTTACTCTCCCATACATCTGGGGAACAGGAAAGCAAATCACAAAGAAGACTCATTTGTAGCTCATTAAGCAAAGTGTAAAATTCTGGTTTAATAATTAATGTAGGGACAGGCAATTAATGCCTGATGATTTCAGGAGTTCACTGCACTTGCATGGAAGAGCAGTTCTCTCTAATACTATCGTTTTACATATAGAGGATATAGGGGTAAAATAATCAGCAGGGCCCTTACTCCCCTGGAGTGATGTCCCCCCATCCCCCACTCCGACCCCCACTGCTAGGACACATGCCTATAGGCTGCAAATCACTGGGATCAGTAAGTGAGGTGCTGCTGAGAGTCAGGAAGTGTGAAGACTGAGTGAAATATAAGAAAAACCAAGCCTACAACGAAGTCATCACTTTCATATTGACCTTCATAGGAACACAGGAACCAGATTTTGTCTTCCTTCATGTGAAATGAAGCACACAATGATCCAATGGCTAATTACTACCAATAATAATTATTTCTGCCACAGTTTCTCAGTGTGAACAATATATCTGCTGTGCAGTAATGGAAAAACTCAGCAGGCACAGCAAGAATGACCCACCAAGAGACCAGTAATGTTTAAGTTATATTTTTAGTGGGGTTTGTATTAAGTTTCCAGAATGTTCTGGGATAAAGTTCTCTCAAAACATACTCAACAGATTAATGATAATGATATTGATGTTATGCCCAAAATTCATAAAATTGTTTTTTTAATGTTCCAAGAATGTTATAAGAATAACAGGCTTTACATGATGTGGTAACATTTCATTTAAATATTTTAACTCTCATGTTGTGTTCCTGGTCAAATCTGACTGTTTCAAACTTTTTGTCTCTGAAAAATGTGGTTAATTTGATGAGATTCACCTAAAATTCCATGAATTTGTCCACAAAGAGGATTTCAGCACACAGCATAAACTGTGGTAATTTACATACAGTTGTGTGTGTCAAAGAATGACTGATCATTAGAAATGAATGGGGGGGACCAGAATTAATATAAGAAGTTGAACTCAGGTACAGCTATGTTTGTCAGATGAAAACACACACACACACACACACACACACACACACACACACACACACACACACACACACACACACACACACACACACACACACACAGCGCATATTTTGAATAGTTTTAAAACAAATGTCCTTTGTAACTTTGACCCAAAGTAGTCTGTGATAAACAGTAGACTATGGTTTATCTGATGATTTCTTATAGTCAAAATTATCCAGAAATTGTGTTTTTTCAAAACTTGAATTGAAGATGTATAAATTAAAATCAATGAGACATACAACCATAAATAATAAATAGAAGTACCAAACGTGTAATATTCACAGGAAGTTATATTAATTTAAAAAATTACAATGAGTTTTAATGAAATGGTCAAATTTGACCAGGAACACTAAATTGATTAACATGAAACAAACATAACATGAGGGTTAACATAAGTTGACAAAAACATAGGACTGCTACTAATTCTTCGACTCAGGGAAAAATTTGGAAATGGTAAACTGTGAAACCTGGATTCACACCAACAGTTTATTGTTCAGTGTAGAGATGAAACATATACGCTGGATTCCATTCCTCACCTAGCCTATATAACTCACAGCCTGTATGATAGATATGAATAACACTGTTGGTAATGTATTGTATGTTTGCTTGTGATCTGGGAATGGATGACAAAAGATTTATTAGAGCTGAGTGTAAGGCTGAGTTGGAACTCGAGAGAAAAAGAAGCAGATATAGTAGCTCTATAATTTACAGCCTCATTCCACTATTTGAGCATTCGTCTTTCCTTGGTACAAACCATATATCTCCAATATGTCTGTTTCAGCATCTACGAGACATAACACAGCGAAAACACTGAAACGCTTGAGGTAATTTAAAACAGTGTTATCATTACATTGTCCTGCAGAGTGAATCCACTGTTTACACTAGTCTGCAGCACATGAGCTGGCTGGGTAGCAGCCTCACAGCTGAGCAGATGGTCGGCCAGCATCTGTGAAGGAGAGTTTACCATTAAGCTGTAAAAAAACACGCCGCTTGAGTACATACCGTATCTTTGTCACAACTCTTTGAAATATCAGAGGAAGCTGTAATAATTTGGTGGCTGTTTCAGTGCCAAGGAAATGCCTATAATAACTCAGGAGATAGTGGGATAGCACTGAGGAAAGATGAGATGAACACTGACAACATGCTCATTAATTGGCCCAACTGCTGATATGAATGATCTAGCTACTGGCAGCCAAACTCGATTTCCTGAACTCATAGAGGAGCTATCAGCCACAGTGACAGCAGGTCTACCATAACTCAACCCAAAGTGTTAATATGCAACAGTAAAAAATAATAATACACAGAGCAAATAGATAAACTTGGCAAATCATAGGCACAGGGCCGCCAACTTTAGACTTCAGCTTGGAATGAGATTTTTTATTTTTTTGCTCAGTTGTATCTTTTTTGGGGGGGTAGCATTATATATTCACTGAACAATTGATAAAAATCTCTAATATGAGGCGTACTATTAATTAAATATGAGATATGTGTCGAAATACCATTTTAAATTCAATATTGTGTTGCTGCCTACACATCTTATTCTACAGACTTAAGAGAAGTCGGGTAAAAATCACACCATAATCATTTTAATATTTCTTAATGAAAGTGTCAATATTTGTATAACAATAATCATTCCCTCCAGTGAATCAGTCAAAAATATTCACAATTGTATATATATTCTTTCCAATAATTTAGCCCTACTCCATATAGACATAATACACACATTTATGTCTTCAAAACATAGGATAAGACAGATCTCACTAACTCACTTCCCACTTTAATCTCAGATCAATACAAATAGACGTGATATCTGAATAATAACCAGCTCTATAAGTGTCTGGTTATGTTTTATATTGGGGAGGGGGGGGCAGATTTCATGCATTTCTCCACCACCTAACATCTTGAAATATACTGTCACATCCTAAATCAGCATTATTTTCGAACAGCAATTTGTAACGGTTTTGATAATCAATGACAGGTGTGACGCATTAGAACACTAAAGCTGAATAAGAACAGAATGCAGTGCAAAACCAGGGTCCTGGTAGTGCAGCCTCCACTACAGCAGCAGCATAATTTTTTTGCAAGAAATGGCCACCTGCATACAGAGCGTCCCAGTCACCATAGCAACTCCCTCTCGCCCCTGCCTGTGTGCCGCTGGCTGAGATTACTGTGAACAGCATGCATGGGAATAAAGTATAATTGATTTGTGTATATTCCTTGCTTTCTCCCTGATGGTCTGATAACACACTGCTGCACGCCGCTGCGCTCTCTTCTCTACCTGTGTCTTCTTTCCGCTTGGTTTTCACTGTGTTAGCAGTGTTAGCAGCCCTGTAGCCAGTGTCCTCCAGTGATGCCAGGATAAAGTAAACAGGCAAAGAGGTTAGTAATTTAAAGCATCAAAGGCTGAAACTGAACAGTACTGGAAGATCAAATGGAAGAAATAATCATCACATAACACCAATCATCAGTGGCTGATAGACCTGAAGGCATCCAGAACAGGAACCGGTCATGATTACAGCACCAGCCAACAGCAATGAATCATGAACGTAGCACCAGGCTCCACAAAGAAACTATAATGTATGTGCATGTGTAATTACATCACAGAACCTCTTTGTACTGAAGTTCTTTGAAATCTACAATGTAGAACAAAGTCAACTGTAAAAAAAAAAAAAAAACTGTTCCCACTCCTGTGCAGTAACATCTGCCTTACATGCCATACACTCTCCAGAGACTGAAAACATAATTGGTGGTAAACCACTGTTTTTCCAAATTCTTTGCAACATTGCAACATGTCACCCAGAGCAGTGGTGTGACTAAATAACAAATCCACAGCACAGATGAATATATAATGTATGACACCTGGGATATCCAGATAATGTATGTAAATAGGATTGAGTCATTGTTGGCTCTGCACATGGAAATCTCTATACAATCCACATGATCTTTGTGTCTCTGTATGTTCCTTGCATATTTACATTTTATTTTTACATTTTATCCTGTAACTTTTGAATGTAAGTCTCAGAAACAAAGAATTGATGGGTCCAGACATAACCCACAGTGTATTTCGAATTTTGTCCTGTAGCAATATCAACATCCTGCAAAGGAAGAGGTATCACCTTCCTTCATGTATGTCAAGAACTGTTCATCTGATTCAGTTTAAACTTGGTGAGAGTATTGCATAAGACCCAAGAAAGTGCAGTATTGAGTGTAAAGTCGATCAGAGGAGAGCTTGATGTTGTAAGCAGCACTTTGGCTGAGTATAAACTGTTAATCCAAGCTGGAGCATGTTTGGAATGGGTACATGTCCCAAAAAGAGGAGGTACAGGTTCCAAAGAACAACATTGTACTAGCAGCAATTCTGGAGGCGAAGGGATACAACCCAGATGGTCACCAGTCTATTGTGGGGCACATACACCATTCACTCACACCTATGGACAATTTAGAGTCTCCAATTAACCTCAGCATGTTTTTGGACTGTGGGAGGAAGCCGGAGTACCCAGTGAAAATCCACACAGACACGGGGAGAACATGCAAACTCCAAAGTCCAAGGTCTTGAACCTGCGACCCTCTTGCTGTGAAGCAATAGCAACAGCTACAGCTTTTTTTCCCCCACATTTTGTTATGTTACAGCCTTATTCCAAAATGGATTAAATTCATTTTCTCCTCAAAATTCTACACACAACACCCCATAATGACAACTTAAAAAAAGTTGAGATTTTTGCAAATTTATTAAAAATAAAAAAACTAAGAAGCCACATGTACATAAGTATTCACAGTCTTTGCTCAATTCTTTTTTGATGCACCTTTGGCAGCAACTACAGCCTCAGGTCTTTTTGAATATGATGCCACCAGCTTGCCACACCTATCTTTGGGCAGTTTTGTCCATTCCTCTTTGCAGCACCTCTCAAGCTCCATCAAGTTGGATGGGAAGCGTCGGTGCACAGCCATTTTCAGATCTCTCCAGAGATGTTCAAACAGATTCAAGTCTGGACTCTGGCTGGGCCACTCAAGGACATTCACAGAGTTGTCCTGAAGCCACTCCTTTGATATCTTGGCTGTGTGCTTAGGGTCGTTGTCCTGCTGAAAGATGAACTGTCGCCCCAGTCTGAGGTCAAGAGCTCTGGAGCAGGTTTACATCCAGGATGTCTCAGTACATTGCTGCATTCATCTTTCCCTCTATCCTGACTAGTCTCCCAATTCCCGTTGCTGAAAAACATCCCCACAGCCTGATGCTGCCACCACCATGCTTCACTGTAGGGATGGTATTGTCCTGGTGATGAGCGGTGCCTGGTTTCCTCCAAACATGACGCCTGGCATTCACACCAAAGAATTCAATCTTTGTCTCATCAGACCAGAGAATTTTCTTACTCATGGTCTGAGAGTCCTTTAGGTGCCTTTTGTCAAACTCCAGGTGAGCTGCTCTCTCCACAGAGGAATGCTGGAGCTCTGACAGAGTGACCATCGGGTTCTTAGTCACCTCCCTGACTGAGCCCCTTCTCCCCCGATCACTCAGTTTAGATGGCCGGCCAGCTCTAGGAAGAGTCCTCGTGGTTCAGATTTCTTCCATTTACAGATGATGGAGGCCACTGTGCTCATTGGGACCTTCAAAGCAGCAGAAATTTTTCTGTACCCTTCCCCAGATTTGTGCCTTGAGACAATCCTGTCTCTGAGGTCTACAGACAATTCCTTTGACTTCATGCTTGGTTTGTGCTCTGACATGCACTGTCAACTGTGGGACCTTATATAGACAGGTGTGTGCCTTTCCAAATCATGTCCAATCAACTGAATTTACAGATGGACTCCAATTAAGCTGTAGAAACATCTCAAGGATGATCAGTGGAAACAACTTACTTATTAAGTTACCTGAGCTCAATTTTGAGCTTCATGGCAAAGGTTGTGAATACTTATGTACATGTGATTTATTAGTTTTTTATTTGTAATAAATTTGCAAAAATCCCCCAAAAGTTTTTTTCATGTTGTCATTATGGGATGTTGTGTGTACAATTGTGAGGAAAAATATAAGGCTATAACCAAACATAATGTGGAAAAAGTGAAGCACTGTGAATACTTTCTGGATGGCAGTCATTCAATTTTGAAAGACTTGGAGAGTTTGGAAATTAACCACAAGCTTCAGCATTCGCAGGTTCCTTGAGCAATCATTTTACCAGTTGATTCTATTTGCTGAATTGGATATAGACACTTGTAAATGCATGTAAATGTGAACACAAATGCCCACAGTCTACTAACCTCCATTTCATGATGTGCTTCACTTCTTTCACCAAATCCTCTTCATGCTGCTAAATTTTCTTTTCACGCTGGAATTGAAGCAATCCAGAAAATTGAGACTGTATCGGTGCTAATCCAATTGGATTTACAGCCAGGATTATTCATATGGGATTGGACTCAGTGCAAAAAAAGCAGTAGGCTACTTCTCACAAATTGACATGCCTTTGTCTGTCTCTGAATTTCTCTGTTCGTCACACTTTCCTAAATCACAGTTTCAGCAGAGGGTCCAATCCACCACACCGCACTCTCTCTGGGAAATGATAATCATGCTTTGTTTTGATTCTGGTTGATAATAACAGGCATAACTCAGAGACCTCACTTCACTCCCTTCTCTTTATAGTCTATTCTTTTTCCTCACTGTATCTAACTGTACCTCTCTGACTAATCTATGGTCGGACTACCCATATAATTAGAGCTGAGACTTGGGATTCGATGAAAGTTGTAATTATAGATCATTACAATTTGTCACTTACCATAAAAATTGCAGCAGGGGTCATGTCAGAACCCATATAAGGCTGTCCTCCCTACTCTCACAGCGGCAGATCTGCCAGTGGTTTGACTACTTGTTGAAAGATGCCTGTTTCCATTACTTGAAACCAGTTGAAGGGGGAAGCTATCTTCAATATTATAAGGCTGAAAGCCTGAGAGGAGAACAATGGGGGGCTGGAAAAATGGTTCAACAGTGGGGAACAATAAAAGGATTGTAAAGTGCCTTTACTGTACAACACCCTTGAATTATTTTGCGGCTTAAGACAAAGTCTAATTAAGGACATTTTTCAATTAATCATCAATCAAACTTTATTAATATGTCACTTTTCATACAAAAAAAATCAATACAGAGTCCTTCACGGTGTAAAACACATGTATTAATAAGCCCGCTCTCATCACACACACACAAACATACTGTATACACGCAAAACAGAAGATGACCTTGTAATCAATAATAGTAAAACTCAATAAAACAACAACTGAGGAAATGCTAATATATATCTCATTGATTTGTAGGAAAGACATGGATAACAAATAGAAACTACCATGAATAAATAAATAATATATGAATATATAAAGAATATGAAATGCAAAGTATAAACAGTGGTTATTAAAATTTATGAATAAATAAATGGTTAAGATAATAAAATATTAAAAGAAAGGAAAGTGAAAGTAGTATACGATATATACAATACCATTAAATAGTTTGGGGTCACTTAAAAATGTCCTTACTTTTGAAAGAAAAGCAGTTTTTTTTTTTTAATGAACTAACTAACTAAATAATAACTAACTAACTAATCAGAAATACACTCTATACATTGCTAATGTGGTAAATCACTATTCTAGCTGCAAATGGTGCAATATCTACATAGGTGTATAGAGGCCCATTTCCAACAACTATCACTCCAGTGTTTTAATGGTACAATGTGCTCAACAACTTTATTATTATTCAAAATACTAACTTTCTAGATGTAAATAGATTTCTTACTGTTGTGTAAAGCAAATTGAGTTAGATATAAAATGCTAAATTCATATTATCTTGGCTGACAATGACACATTTTTAAATCTGATGTTGATACCTGATATTTGGAGATTACCTAAAATAGAGATTAGAATAGCTGAGTCCCTTGGTGCATAATAAATGAAAAAGGGAACTTCTCTCTAACATTCTTTTTCATTGCACATTGAATCAGTAGCACAGCTCTGTTGAGTTACTGACTTACGGTTGATTGTCTTGCCTCCCTTGCAAGTCACTTTAGATAAAAGTATCTGCCAACTGATACAAACATCTGATGGAAGATTTGGGGAATTTGTCTCTGTTGTTGTCTTATCACATAGTCTTTCAAAGACTCCAGTATTTTTAGTTAGATACTGGACAGAAATCTGAATATTAAACGTTCTTCTGTCAAACGTAATTTTTATGCCTACACCCTCCATCTGTCAGAAAACTAATTCTAATTTATTTCAGTTTTTCCAATTCAGAGTCAATATGTCAGAGCTGCTGTTCCTTTTACTTATAAATCGGTGTGCACACAAATTCGTTGATGCTCTGTGGGGCTTAATTGACAATGAAATCAATGCACCACCATCTCCATGAAAGTTGCAGCTGTTTGTGCTCACATGCAAACGTATCAGAAACTAGTTTCAGCAAATGTTACATTTTTCACCGGAATCTAGAAAAAGACATTGATCCTCTTCTCAATTATTGTTCATGCTGTTTTTTTTATTTTTTGCAAAACATTGCATTATAAATAGTTTTGAACATGTTTTATTTCAGGGGTTAAATTATTTGTCATTCTTTCGGGCAATTTTTTTATACTCATAGACAGGTCAAAGACCTTTACTTACAACAATAGATTAATAAATCCTAATGAAGAAAGGAGTATGGTTTCAGTGCTGCGATAAAGAGCAAAACATTTAATGAAAGAAATAAAATTAGAAGATCCACTAAACTAAAATGAATGCATTGGTCCAAATTGTTTACCATTATATTTCTTTAAGCCCACTGCTGCAACTTTAAAATTGGGATTGATTTTTTTTTTTATCCTTTTGACTATCTCTCAACTGTATATTTTATTACAAAATCAAAGACTCCTTATCTGTCTGATATTGTGTTTTAACATTTCTGAATACATGACCCTCTATTGCATAAAATATTACTTAGACATGGTGAAAAATAGTTTAGAATGTTTTCATTACGTTATATATGTATATATGAAGTTGTAATTTCATGCTATGTAAGTCGATGGGATTAGGTTGTATGCACTAGGAATGTTCTATATTTGTATATTGTAACATATTTTAGCATATTAGGAGAAAAAATCCATCAAAATGGAATTAAATGTAACAAAAAATAATATTTAAATGTCCATAAGCAAAATGGACTGGCAAACAGGATATCATGTGACCTCATAAATTGTATGTCCTTCAATTTAAAAGCCCCCTTTTCACACATAGCTGTAAAAATATATATTTTATATCACAGCTTTTTTAGAAAAATGAAGATAAAGTATTGGTTGCCATATGGTAACACAAAGTAATAGAGGGATAGTTTTACATTTTCATAGCATGCACAAAACCACTGTTTAAAGTAACTTAAGACCAGATGTCAGTAAATGCTGACAGATATTTTCATCTGTCTGACTGTACACTATACTCCCAATTTTAATTGGATGCCTTAAGCAGCACCGTGCAGAGCACTGGGACATATTACTGTCTCTGCTGAGAAAGCTCTATACTGGATCATCTTTACCTGGAGACAGGGCCATTGCAGGACCATGCAGGGCTCGATGCAAGCTTGTGTAAATGCATTAATCATGTTCTCACACACACACACACACACACACACACACACACACACACACACACACACACACACACACACACACACACACACACACACACACATACAGCTATTCTAGTTCTACTGCATACAGCTATTCTAGTTCTTCTGGGTGCAGCTATTCTAGTTCTACTACATGCGTAATCTCAGTGCAGTAGAACTAGAATAGATCCAACACTTTTTTAACAAGCAGAATAACACAGAATCATTGCATGCAGTCTCAGATAGGCCTTTTTGCTACGTTAATCTTTCAGGAAGGAATAAAGGAAACAATCAACAGTTTAAAAAGTAGCCTATTGACTTTTGCAGTCACTGATGTCAGTCATCTCATCTTTCGTTATTTTGACAGGTCAATGTGATGTTTCAGGCCTATACATTTAACCTGTTCTTCTGTTGCATAGTGTTGCCATATGGCAACAATTACTCTTATTTTTTCTAAAAATCTGTGATAGAAAAGCTTTGTTTTTACAGTAAGGTGTGAAAACGGGGCTTTCATTTTGAATGACATACAATTTATGAGGTCACATGACCAGGATAGCAATAGAGGCAATAGAGGGTTAATCATGATGTAGAATTAGTTTTTTCAGGGTTTTTCATTAATGTTGTGAGATTTAGCCGTTATTCAGCCATTGTCTTTGCAGCTCTCCTCCATTTCACACAGCAACATGTTGCCAAATATATACAGAGCTCTTGCTCTGGGTCTATATCCAGTTAGATTTTCCTCCCGTTGGCATTTCACTTGTATTTTTGCACAGAGTCAGCTGTGACTAGGTCACATCCAGCTGCATGGCCCTCAACCTTCATCATACTAATAATATTCACAGAAAACAGAATATAACTCCATATAACCTGTCATGATTCTGTCACTGGCTCTGGCTGGTTTCCTGGAGTTTTAGCTGGTCTCTCCTCTGACTAGTTCCTGATTTATTTTTAAATAATCCCCTCCCCTTGTCTCCTTTTACCTGCTTGTTGTCTGGTGTGTTTCACATCTGTCATTCCTCACCTGTCTCTAGGTCAGTAATTAGTTCTCGACATATTAAATCCTGTGTTTAGCATGCACCATCTGCATGTTTCCTGAGCCCTGTGTGTGTTTGGCTCTATGGTTCATTGATGTTGCTTTCCTTGCCACACTTTTTGCTTAGCCCTCCTTTTTGTTGTCTTTTTTTTCTTTATTTTTGCAATTAAAAGACTGCATCTGGCTTCTCCACAGCTTAACTGTGAAATGACCATAGACATAATGAATTCAAAGAATTGCATTTGTGTTACTTTTACACTCTGCTGACACTAAGACTTTGTTTCAGACAGAGTTTTAACAGTGAGAGATAGGACTTTTGCTTCTGATTTAACACTATTTAGGAAATCCTATGAATATTGTATGAATCCATTGTACTGGCAGTAATGATGTTGCTTTTAGACAAAATATTGCAATATCTCCCAGTATTACACTCAGGTTGTGGGAATCACATAACCTAGGGATTGAGATGCAGAGTATTGGCTCCCTGATTTTGTCTTTTCATCGTCACCCCATTATCTTCTCCTTGGCCTTTACAGTCATTTATGTTCAGTCCAACTTTGGTCAAAAGTGCATTTGACAGACCCTTTTTCAGTTTGGTCAGTAACTGGGATGAAATCAATGAAGTGCTCTTTCACTTCTAATGATGTCAAATAGACAAAATGGAGAATCAGCGATTTAAAGCAGTTCAATGAGCCACTTCACAGAGACTGAACCTAAAGAAACCACTGAAGCACATGATTCACTTGAGGTAATTTATCAAGGTGCAAAGGACTAATATATCAACTTTTACTCTGTATCCTTCAGAGTCAAACAGTAATGGCATATATTCAAAAACATTAAATAACTTCATCCATGCAGAAAATAGTTTCTAATCTCTTATTGGTTAGTGAGAGAGTTGTATAAATATATCAATATGAACAGAAAAAACTAAATATTGCCCACCATATTTTCCAAAAGACAACCCAAATCCTTATTTAAGTGGGTATACTGGAAACAGGAGCGGCTCAGTTTGGTTTAATAGTGTTGAGTTTATATCCAGAAGCTTTCTCTCCAATATTGGGATATACAGGTATACAGAGCCATGTTTTGTAAGTAGTGTCTTGGAAATCTGTATTGTTTTGGTTGCTAATAGCAACTTTGTGTTCGGCAACGTGTGATTCCATGGGGCGTTTGGTTTGGCCCACATAAACCATCCCACATGGACAGAATGTAAATGACATGTGTAGCGCTGCAGTTTAGAAATGAGACAATTTTGTATTTTATGCCAGTGTGTGGGTGACAGAAGTGTTGGAGCACTGGGTGCAGTGGACCCGTGTGGAAGCTGGAGGATGGAGCCAGCTATGTCCATTTCATTGCCCAATGGCTGTTTCTGGGTGAAAAAGCTCTTCTGAATGAAATAGATAAATATTTGTTTAAGAGCAGAGTCCCTTTGTAAGGCACACCAGACAGACTTCTTTGGAGAAACACATACATGGTGCGGATTTGTCAAGGAGGCAGCTCCTATCAGTGCATCTATATTTATAGTGAAGTCTACAAAATGGATTTTGTTCCATTGCGAAACAAAAGCTTTTCTATGAAAGAGAATCTCATTTTGATTTAAGGGCACTTACACCAACATGAAATTTTGATTTAGGCCATAGATAGATATTGTGAGACCCCAGATAGACAGAGTTTATTTATTTATTATGCCTCTGACATGTTTTTGCATAGTAGGAACAGATTTGGTGAGAATCTTTATTAACCCCAAAACATAACCTTTGTCCTCTGCATTAAGCTTTGCATTTGTTCCCTGAAATGCCAAATTATGCTCAGACAAATATCTCCAGCTGCACATTAAATGTTCTGCTGGTGAGCCTTTTCTCTGTTTATCTCTCTTTGATGTAACTCATCTATAAATGTCATCACATTTAATCTTCATTTATTCTCCATCCATTTTGTTGCACTTGTGTTATGATTAAGGGACATTTGTCTTGTTTCAGCAGAACAGCCAAATGTCCCTGATCATTATTTCCCACATTGTAAGTTTGGGTTTATTTTTACATGGTCGTCTCTATGTTAGTGTTATGGTAGGGTTACGCTTAGACTTAATAGACTTAATATAATAAATAATAACATAGGACCCTTATTTCTGAAAAAGGGTCCTTTGTTCTTTGGTCACAGAACAAGGGACCCAGGGAGCATACAATACTGATTTATACAGATGTTAAACAGTTTATGGGATAATGTCAAAGATCTCATATGGTGTAACCCTAAAAACTTGGTACCACATAGTTAAATTCTCTTTAAAAGGTTTTTAAAACTTAAAAAAAAATAGTTTTATAGATTCTAGGTGGATATTTAAAAATTATCATTCTTTTTTATCTATACCTTTAATAATAATACATTTTATTTATTGGGCGCCTTTCGCAGCCTCAAGGTCGCCTTACATGAAGTATATTAAAAACAGTAGTATTGTTTAGACATTACAAAACAGAATAAAACAGCAATGAAATCAACAATACATCAAGTAGAATAAAAAGAATAAAATACAAAAAAAAAGTGAACACGGGAGGGAGTAGTAATAGCTAATAAATAAGTGTAATAAATAGGAGCGATAAAAATGAATTAAATAAATACAGAAAATGACGTGTATGTATATACATACATATACATAGATACATACATATACAAACACATACACACATACACATATACACAGAGGAATTGGGCTAAGCAGTGGGGTAGGCCAAGGTGAAAAAGAAAAATAAGGTGAAAAAAAAATCACACATTCTGTTCTGTTCTCAACTGCATGACTTCCATGGTTCAGAATTACTGCAGCTACTAGATGGTGAGATGGTGTCAGCCATTCAAATGTAGTTATAGGATGTTTTTTGGAGACTGAATTCTTTACCTCTAGTATAGTATTTCTAGGGAGGACAGGTTGTCCACACTGTCTGGCTGTAGCTGCTACAGTATGGAAAACACTACACTGCTATTTTTACTCATGTGCTATCTTTATTATTCTTCACATTCTTGGTGTCATCAGTTTTTTATCTATTGGGGCAAACTAACCTCTAACAGGCTTTCACGTTGTTCTCTTCCCATTAAACATCTGCTGAAGTGTCTTGGATGGACCATTGTTTCACAACCTCTGGATGAATCCATGGCCCCTCACTTTAATGATTCATACACACACTCACAACATGGACAATAAAGATAAAAGCCCTTTGGTTTGATATCATGCACTGATATGACATGCAGCGGCTGAGCCTCCTCCCCCACACACATCAAATTGATGTGTATTGATATTGCTCTAAAGCAAACTACATCCTTCCTACCGTCCCGAGTACGATGTCCAGAGCTCGTTTGTTGTTTGAAGTGATTTTCACAAAACTTAGTTAACAGACACATCAGACGGTGAGGGAGCTAGAGACAGACAGGCTGCATGAGTGGGCAACCTGATTATGTAACATAATTCTATGTAAATGTATTCTACTGTGATGCACATGAAACTACAATTTTATACTTAAGTCTTAAGCTGTAATGACTGCAGCCTCATTTGCAGGTTAAGTGTGAACTGGATGCACAATTAGTCAAACTGCTTTCTGAACATATTAAATTCTGTAAGAAAGGGTCTCATACTCTGACCATTTGATGAGGGCACTTCTAATGCAAATGCAGGTAAATATGGGCAGTAGGACAGAGCTTGTGTTAGTCATCTTTAAATTAGAATCCTTACGATTTCCATTATTTAAGAACAAATTTTTTTGTCACTATGTCAGGGCTGGGTTCATTTCCTAGACTTACAGTAATGTTGAAGTGTTCAGTTCACAAGTTGCCAGTGTTCCTCTGTTCTTTCTGACAAAGCACATTTCCTGCTCCCGGTAATTGATTACTGTAAGGTGTTATATAAAAAGGGATGTGTTGCAGTTCTTTTCATGCAGAAAAAAATGTAAGCACAACAAATGCATCATTAAAAAGCAGGTGAGATTGTTCTCATCATCCCTTGGTAGTTCATGTCTATGGTGGCCCACAGGGGCAAACACGCCGCAAACAGCAAATGCACTGCAAATGCAAAAACCAAAAACACAAGCACATAAAACAAATGCAGCAAAATAAAAAAAAAAATAAAAAAAACGCTGCACGAGAAAAATGCTGCTATCACAGAAATAAAGCAGAAGTAAAGACTTACAAACCCAAAAAACAAATGTGAAAGCAAAATGCTGCAAATATCCAACACACAAACCCCCAAAAGAACTGCAAGAGGGAAACACTGCAAAATTACATCTTGTTTCCGTTGCCAAGGAAGCATGATGCTCTGCTCAGGCAGATCTTAAAAATGAAACAAAAGCAATCATTTTCACATCCGATCCACACCACATTGTATCTTGAATGATTGCTTTTGATTCATTTTTAAGCTCTATGGTTTGCATTAACACATTATTTTTTTGTCTAAATGGTGCTCGGGGGCACAATGACCGCTATGTTTCCATGGTTTGGTGTCATGTTTGGTCATGTTTCCTTGGCAACAGAAAGGGACATGATTTTGACATTTCTTTTGCATTTTTTCCGTTGGTTTGTAAGACTTTGCTTCTACTTTATTTCTCTGATTGCAGCATTTTTTCTCATAGCATTTTTGTTGCATTTGCTTTATGTGTTGTTGGTTTTGCATCATTTCTGTGTTTTTAGCATCTTTTGCATTTGCCCCTGTCAGCCACCATACGTGTGTAACATGGGAGCGAGAACATAAAATCAGGAAGAATTCAGTCCTGAAGAAAGTCCTCTGGCCAAATGTCTTGTTTCTGATTCAAGTGATTTGTTGCACATGAACAAGTCGATACTATGGTTCCTGTAATTGCACAGTTTGTGCAAACTCCTTTGTTTGTGCGCAGCGTAAATGGTTTTAACTCTTGTCAGGACAGGCTGAGAGTTTATATAACTCAAATTATTAGCAGTCTGCTGTAGAAGACAGATTCACCAGACACAGCGGCTCACAGACGACTCGTTAGAGTCTGTCTCTACTCAAAAGCACAGATCCCTGAGGACTGAATGTTCTCACAAATCTTCACTCTGAGGTCTTCATAGGAAAATGTTGGGTTGGCAAGTGAGCAGCAAATGATTCCCTATTAGTGGACATCCAGAAAGAGGTGGATAAAATATTAAGTTTGTACGACTTCATTAATGATTATTCCGTCATTAATTCCTGGATGATTAAAAACAATTATTTAAATGTTATAGTTGTACTTGAAAATGGGAGACACTTTGCACAGATAGCTGACCAGGAAGCTGAATGTTCATGAAAGCCTTTTTTTTAGTCCGAAGAGAGCAGTGCTTACTCTGTAGAATCGGTTCGCTGAGCCTGGACTTGGTTGAGAAAAAAGGAGCCTCTCTGTGAATCCGCCATAAAGAGACAGAAATGTCAGACATTAATGTATTTCCAAGGAATGTGGTTTATTAAAGATGAGGTTTGACTTGAAAATTTTAGTGGAAAATGGCAGAGCCGAGGCAAAAAATAGCAGGACTGATTTGGTGTTAGCTCTAGACCCTGCATAGGATCACCACCAATTTCTGCATGGTCTAGCTAAATATTTATTCCTCCTACTGTATGTTTTCTTGAAGCACACAATACATCTTCTAATCACAAGCTCTATGGTCAAACCAGATTTAAAGCAGATCCTCATTTTATGCTGTCTTTCTGTCTCTCCTCCACACCAGCACATGCGTATTTGCACACATTTTTCCAGGCTGTGACGGATGATCCCTGCATCAGCTCTTCCCATGCCCACTCCCAATGAAGGACCTCTCAGGTGTCCTAGATTTGCACTGGACCACTTTCTAAGGGTCATTTACATAAAGTAGGGAGTATAATACTGTGGTGTGTAAAAAAAATATTTGTGGGAGGGTTGTCTCTGCAGTAGGAGGCTTTTGGCGTATTGATGGATTTTATTTTCGATAAGAAAGGTACACCACAGGAAAAGCGAATACTTTATTGTTTGCATTTTGCACACAAAAGACAGATATTTATCTTTGGCTGGCATGATGTTAAAAAGACAAATGCATGAAACACAATCGAGGATACATCTATTCACATCCACGGCAGACAAAAGGTTTGGAAATATTGAGCAAAATGGAACTAAAAACTGTCCAAACATAATTCACTTTAAAAACAGGTAAAAACACAACATATTCACATATACAGTCAAGATGAGCCAGAACACTCAGCAGTTTATCATGTTACATGATCTGTAGAAATGTGCATAACTGAATTAATTAACTGTTTTATTCTTGTAGACATCTGAGTTACTGTGGAATTGTGATTATTATAGCTTAACTATAATTATATCATTACTATTATCAATCAATCAAGTATTACATTAGTATTATTATTATTATTATTGGTACTAATATTATTGTAATTATGAAAATTGCACTACTACCTTTTGCATATTGATATGAGCGATAGAGGTTGAATTTAATGAGTCTACACTTCTTCCTACTCCTTTTTGAATAAGTTAATTGATGTTAAATGATTGTATTATTTTCCTTTTTTTAATAACCTTTTTTATATTTCCTCTTTATCTTTGATGATGTTTTATTTTGGTTTTGAATGTTTAAAAGTAATAAACAGCATTTTTTCATCTTTTTACATAAATACACAATAAATGTTAAAAAGGAGTGCTCAGAGGTGAGGACTGAGTCAGAATGAAATAATAAAATGCTGTGTGCCGGGGTTGAGGCTGTTCAGGAAGTATCTGTCCTTACTGATTAAGATTTTTCATGGCAACAGGAACAAATGTTTTTTTATACATGTTTTTCTTTGCACATGGGACTCTGCACTTTTCCCTGAGGGCAGTAGCTGAAAATGTTGATTTATGGGATCGACGTAGTCGTTCAAGATTTTGCTCCCTAAGCGTTGGACTGTTAACGATGGTGATGGCGGGACAGATGGGTTTGTTTGCAGCCTGCGATTGTACTGCCTCAGAGACCTGTGTCTTTGCTTTTGACAGTCGGTGCTCAAATCAGGACAAAATAGAGAAGTGTATTTCAACAATAATCATAAAAGCATTTATTAAATGTTGTAATCTATGTATTCTGTTAAAACTATAAGAATGTGGGTGTCTCTGATTGCTAGAAACATGGGAAGTTTTCTCCTAAAAGGCTGACATTCTGTTCCCTCTCCTATATCCGATTACAGAGAAGCAGACATTATATTTTCCAGCCTCTTGAGTCCTGCGGTTTGTGCCCTGAGGTTTAAACAGAACACTGTCACAGTACTGCTGTTTAACTTCACTTCCATGGACCCTTACATCATCACTGCAATTGCATAAATCAGAGGAATCAGTCAATGTAAAATCAACACAAATTTACAAAGCCCCTTCATGCTCATCCTTCAGTGCCTGGTCCTGTGAGGGGAACTATTTGGTATTCTGATTTTCTAAGCAGGCATTTGTATGTGTGTGTATGTGTGTGTGTGTATGTGTGTGTAGGTGGATAGTTGGAGGATAGTGCAGATGGTGCATGTATGTGTGATTGTACTTGTGCATGCTCACGTGTGAGCCCACACAGCCTGAGGAAAACACCTACCTTTCCTGCTCCCTGCAAACAGCAGAGATACAATAAACCCCGGGAGCCCTTTAGAAATTCGGCTATTTCCTGAATGCTGGCATTTCAATATGCAATTCACATATGCCAGCCAGTCATTCATGAAATGACTTTCCATTATCCTGCATTTCCCATATTGCTTTTAGCGAATCTTATCATTACATGCATAGGCACCATCCCTTCATGTGTCTGTTTTGATGCACTTTAACCTCTGTAGGCTTTCCTTTGACAGACAAGTTGTGTCAACATTTCAAGTCACTGGGAGGTGAATAACCACAGTAGAAGAAAAACCTTTCCCTTTTCTCCCCAAACCTTATTTAACAATACAATAATTACAAATTCAAGTAAGAATCTCCACTTTGCCTTCTTATATAAACATAAGGGGGGGGGGGGGGGGGGGGGGTAAATGTTTTAAAGCTCAGTTAAGCTTTAAAACATTTTTAAATTGTTAAAAAGTTATTGCAAAGTTTTTTTTTACTGGTCCATATTTTTCAGCTAAGAGTAATAGAGAGGAATAAAATAATTTAATTTCATGTTTAGAACATATTATTGAAGGTCTTTGATTTTTCCATTTACATGCATATATATAGTTGGCAGTAGAGGTAAGATCTTAAGCGCAAGCCCGAGTCCGAGCCCAACCCGACCGGAATTTCGGGCCGGGTCGGGCATAAAATTTCAATCATTACGTTCGGGTCGGGCTTCTCTCTCGCTGACAGTGGTCCACAAAAAAACAGAAGTCGCCTCATCACAACACGTGCTGTACTAAACTCTTGCAATGACAATTCAAAGAACTCCGTCCTGTCTCTGTCTATTATCATTGTTGTTCTTTGTCTCTCTGCCTCTCTCTCTCGCTAGATTCCTAAGGACGTACTGCTGCTTTATGGCCCAATTTTCAATCCGTCAAAATGACGGACTTCTTTAAATTTTTCCGTCAACTCTTTAAAAAATCTGTCAAGGATTGAAAATTGTCGGTTAATGTAACCTCTGCAGGCAGAAATATAAAAGATGTAAATGTTTATACATCTTGTTTAGCTTAGATTTCGTTAGAAAAGAGGCTTTAATTTGTTATCATAAATCACCCCTCCTCCTCCCGAGTCCTCAAAAATAAAATATGAAACTTCGGGTTTGCTTCGGGCTTGCAAATCAAGTTAATTGGTCGGGCTCGGGTCAGGTCGGGCTTTAATCCCGCGGGCCTGGGTCGGGTCGGGCTGGATTTTTTAGGCCCGATCTTACCTCTAGTAGGCAGTGATGCTAAGGTTTCGGATGCAGTCATGAGGTGAACTTATGAAAAATCTTGTCTACAAGTCAAAAGTCAGGGCTTCACTCTATTACAAGCTTTGATTGCAATGCTACCTCTTCTTCCTCCCTGTGGTGATAGCAGATATTTTCCACATTCTCCCAAATGTTGCATACCCTTTGTTGTTTAGGTGGTATCACAGTGTTGTCCACTCAGATATTTTTTTAGAAGATTCAGGCTCAAAAATGTAGGGTTGTATTTCAGAAATTTCCAACATGAGTAAAGGATGAAAATAATAAATGCATAATAAATAAAACATGCAATGATATTCCAATAGAGGCAATTTGCATATGTTGGATCACTGTTCATTGATCACCTACATTCATCAATTGAACAATACTGTTGTACACTCTTAGGGGCCGGATCTACTAAGATCCCAAATGAAGATTGTGCATATATATGGGAGTTTTATGGGTCATTTGCTAAGAATAATTTCATAAATAAATTTAGTGAAGACAGCAGCTTTTCGATAGGGGTTTTGTATATTGTAATAGAGAGCTTTCCAGGTATAGTTAGTTGTGTTTGCATGTGCAAAATGAGCTTTTCTGCAGGAAATGTCTGCATGGCTCAAAGGTTAATAACTTTAAATTAAAAAAAACAAAAAATATTCTATTGGACTGGTGCTATTTCAGCAATAATTATAATGTATCTCAGTTCATCCGTGGTCACAGAGTTTAATAATAATGTTGAACAACAGTGTTTTGCTGCATTGTGTTTCAGTGATAAAAGAGGCTCCTTTTGTTACAAAGGACGTTCTAAAGGAGGCCGTGGTGAGTGCGGCTGACCCAGCTCTTCTTCATATAAATAGCTGAATATGAAGCTATAACTGATGAGTCTGATGTGTCTGTGAGTCATTTCCAAGTGATTTAATGAAGGTTAACACAGCGAACAGTCGTGCATAACGGCACTATGCTCTTCAGATGTGTCGGGTCTATCAACATATCAGTCCTGCGCCTTCAGACGCTGCAGGAGAAGCTTTTCGTGCGGCTGTAGACAGCAGATACTGTAAGAGTCACACACATTCATTTATAGATGAAGGCAGGGTGATTTACTGACTGTCCTGCTTTGCACATTAATTACACATGGCTGTTTTCACCTTCCCTTGAAACGTATTAAACTCAGAGGCGGTCTCCATCACGGAAATGACCTTCCAGTTTAGTAGATCACAGTGCTTCTGCTAGTTAATTTATTTACATTTTCTGTATTTTGCACAATAGCATGCACAAGTTCCATCTTGCATATTCATTGACACAAAAGTACAAAATGGATAAGGCATGTTAATTTTGCACATTTGAAATATGCAATCCTTAGTCGAACAGTATAGACACTGCTATAAGAGCATACATTTTAGTAGATCTGGCCCTTAGTTTGAAGCAGAATTGATTAAAACACAATTAGCCATGGTTCTCTATAATGCTGTAATGGTTTTAAGATGAGATAGAATAGTCCTTTATTAGTGTCACAATGGGGGGAGATTGCAGGATTACAGCACAAATGGGTGGACAGCTTCTCAGTTCCAGTGCGAGTGTGGTCCACTGGGAGTGGTGCTGGATATACAGTCTGACAACTGCAGGAAGGGAAAGACCTGCAATACCGCTCTTCTTCACACACCCTGGATAAGGCAGTCTGTCACTGAAGGAGCAGATCCCCTGACTCCTACAGTAGTTTATCTCAACATCCATCCATCTACCCCACCATCAATCCACCAATCTCTTTTTCTGTTGATGTAAACATGTCCACACACACACACACACACACACACACACACACACACACACATACACACACACCGGAGCATCCCTGCTCACCTACCGTTTAGGGCATGCTTGAGTAAGCAGCAGACATTAGCTGACGGAGGAGGCAGCAATGACTGTATACCTTCTCTGAGCTAAATCAATTAGCCTAACTCCGGTGAGTCCATGTAGTCTTTGTGAGCCTGCTAGGTTCAGAGAGTATTCACCAACAGTCGACTGCATGTGCTTCTGCATCTGCCTGGATTTGGCCCAATGAAGCGGATTTGTAGCAAATGCTGTAGGGGCCAGTTGTGATATTTTGTAGGCTTTAGTTCTGCTCGTTAGCAGACCCACCTTAATAAAACAACTAAAACACGCTACACTTTCTTTTTCCCCTTGATTTGTCCTTGTAGTAGATCTTCATTTTTAAAGCCAGATGTAGGAGCTACTGTATAGCACACAAACCATATACAGCCCAATTTAGGAAAGGCCTGTTCTTGATTGGAAATCTTTTCCTCTCACCCATTCATTATGGACCTCATTATCTCATTGTACTGTAAACCAGACCCTTAGGAGATAAGCATTGTCCTCGACTTGTTTGATGTGTAAACAGATAAGCTCCTCGGCCATTTGTCAAACATGCATGCTACTGTAGGTGCAGGAGGGAAATAATATGCACCAGAGCCATATTACAGTGTAGCAGCCTCCAATAGGGACAAGTGAATGAATAATGCGATGCTATCCACAACAAGGTTCCTACTCAGTTCACCGTGGGCCGTTTAATGTTACAATACAACGTTGTTACTCAGTGCGCTCATCCATCTTGTCTCCACTCATGCAATCGAGTGCGACTGAAAAGTAGTTCATGCTGGTTAATGCTCCTTCACCCACCACTTTACTAGTGTTCTCTGTGCTTTTTGTGATGTTTTCTCTTTGCATCTGCAGTGCATTTGCATATCACAACAATAACGCTTTAAAACGGAACTGTTGTAACATATCATACATACAGCATAGACAACACACATGGTATGACACAGTACAATCCACAATAAAGAGCTTTTCCCAGTTGCAGTTAAATATTGTAATTCATGAATGCTGCAGTGCAGATCAGCAGGGTTCAGACAGGCCCGGGTTTGTGTGTTTGTGATGTGTCTGGATGCCAAGCGCAGGATTGCCTGGGCTGGTAGTATCTGTATTCTGTGCCCTTTTCTTTGTTGTTGCACAGTATGTACGGGTCTTTGATGGAGGGCAGCCAGGAGTCCACAGCCCTCTCTCTGCTGTTTGAATGTCATGGTGCAAGCATATTTCAAGTGGGAAAAAGCAGACACAAAAACAGATAAAGCCAGGATTCACTTTTTATGCATGTGTTTGCGAGTCTGACTGTGTGTGTGTGTCACATAATCTTGAGAAGCGTTCATCCAATCAACTTCACACCTGGTGGGTGTATTGCTGGGCACATGACAGATTTGGTGCAATTTGAACACCTGACACGTAGGTGATGTGAAGATGTACTGTGAGTTAGCCCATGCTTAGAATTTTCTCTGCCATTTCAAATATTGCAAATACAACTTAAAAAATATTTTTTTGAAAACATTCAGGGCAACAAACAGACACTGCAATAACAAAATCATGATTCATATTTGCTCAGCACTGCATAGTTTGATAGCTTTGAATCCCTGGAGTCAACAATAGCTGTAGCTCCTACCAATAACCTGCATCTGTTTCTTCTTTTTTTTTTATTAGAACATGCCGGCAGCCATAAATGTGTCTATTTGTTAGTATAACATCCGCAGTCCTCTGGGTTTGAAGCAATAAAGGAGACATGTTTTATGGTTTATAGACTATGAGACAAAAATTTGAAAACTGTTGTTTTGTTGAACTTAAATGTATTTGAGTATATGGACCCAGAGAGACTGATTATGGTGCAAATAAAGGGGTGAACAACTTTTTTTCTTATCACACTAGTATGAATTTGTTTTGCTGTTAGGCAAAAGAAAAAAAACAACAACTTGGAGAATCATGATTGAAGTCAAAACACAACTGAACTGTCATTGTGAGCATGTTAGCATACTGACATGAGTTCAATGTCTCACAGAGCTGCAAGGATGACTGCTAAGTCTTTTTGACTCGTACATCCCCTACTGTATGCCTTAAGATTGCTCAGTTATTCATGCCTCCCAAAAAAATGTCTTTTTTCTCCTAGTAGTTTAAATCAGTAAAAAAAAAGAGTTATTTTCATGATCGCACACTGACCTTTTCCTTCAGCAGTTTTCTAAGATCATCACTGCTGAGCACACAAAGGTCCAATCCGATCGATGAGTTTTGGTTCATAAAACTGTTAATGACCACCTGAGTGTCTGCATATGAATGTGCTCAACCAACAATCTACAGTTTAATATGCCCATTTTTTTTGTCACAGCTGAAGCACAATATTCCCCCTCAAGAGCCCCGATACCAATCAGTACTTCAGCTAATGGAGATGATCTGCAGACAAATCATGAACAAACTACTCGGGAATCAGTGTGGACACTGTACCAGCATAAGGAAGCTGAGCGTGAAAAAGCAAACATTATTCACATCACTGTGTTTTTTCGCCAGCTTTGTTTTGTAAAATAAAAGAGCAGCACTTCACAGCTTATTGATGATAGAAAATGCAAAACATAATGACAAGAATAATCATACTCTAAAACCTCTGCTTTCCTATAAACAAACCTTGTTCATTTCTATTCCCTATGTTCTAAGTTTGTCTACAATCCGCTCTATGTGCACACTTATAAGACTTTTGACAGGTATAAAATTGAGACAGTGAGCCCATGTGATTTTTGTGACATTTTAAAAGTAGTCAACTTGCTGCTGTTTTTAATTAAAGCAAACCTGATATTTAGATGAAAAAAGCTGGATGACAGGGATCATGGGATTTGCTTATATTTTTAAGACATGACTGACTCAGGATGCTCTTCCTCAGTCTGCAGCTCATCATCTGCTTTGTCTTTTCTGCCCTCTGATAAAAACATTAAATCATCTCACATGAAGCTCAGAATACCTTATTATGATTTGATTTGAGAGCATGCGCATGGCATTAATCTGTCTCACAGTCCAGTTCCAATTCAAATTGAGTGCATTATGACTCTATTCAATTTCCCTTCATCTATTTTGGATGTGGATGAAAAACACTGTTAATTTAGCCTCTTTCTTAGAAGGTCAAATAACTTTTGTTGTCAATGTGAAATTTCCCAAAAGGATATTCAAAAGATTTCATCACAGCATCAAAACATTTCATTCAACAGACACAATGTCTGTTTTAGACAGACATTCTTTCATCACACTTAACATTCACAAACAAGCACTTTTAGATTTGTAGAAACCATGACCTGACTGAAGCTGTGACCTGAATCTAACAATAGCTAATTAATTATCAAGGTTTGTTTTGTGTCACTTATTCACCAAATCATGTTACTTCAACTTTAATTTAATGTTACTGACATTTTCATGGGAAATTAGATTCCAGAAGTTTGCATCTCTGTTGTTGCTACTGAAATTGATTGAACGGACTACTTTAAAATATGTTGATCTATTTCTCTTGTGCCTTTTTTCCTGAAAATAATGATTTAACTGTTGTCTGTGGTGTTTTTTCACTTTGTCGAGATGCCATTTTGCCTGATTGAGTATAAACATTACCTGTCTGACCTGGCTGCCTGCTGTGGCCTGCAGAGCTAGTTAGAGTGACTCAGGCCTGTCCACACGATGATGGAATTGTATAAAGGGTTAGGTTACTTGCTGTGTATACCTGGCATCGTTTCTACCGGTAACGTCACTGTCCCATGTGATAACATGGCCAAAAGTATGAGCTAACAGTTGTACTGTTCCAACACTGCCTTTGGTGTGATCGGCCATGTAAAAGGTTTTCTATCCACCCTGGAACTCGTGTCTTTTTCAAGGGGCTTTGTAAAATAAACCCATACAGATGGCTACAACAATTGCTGTTTTATTGTCCATATTTTATAAATTACCGAACATATGTTGCAGCTAACATTGTCGCTAATTGGCATATTAGTTTCCTATAATGCTTTGTAAGAACCCTTTGACCAATCAGAGGCTGATTCAGATGGCAATAATCTTCTTCTTTTTACCAACCCTGATTATGCCACCTATTGGCCGGGCATATGTATTACATCTTTGTTGATGAACTTCTGGCAAAGTTGCGTGTGTGGACATAAAAGACGGAATCTGCAAAGAAAAATCTAACGTGCCATTGTCTTGTGGACAAAGCTTCTGACCATTGAACCCCAAACTCATTGAATGGTCCCTACAAGGGCATCAACCCACCCCTCTGTCTCTCTAAAAACTCAAACACACACAGTTTCTGTGGCCCAACAGCAGCGCAATGTCAAGTTCTGAGACTTTTCCCCCTGAAATTACATTCAGTGCTCCATCATACAGTTGAAGAGTCAGCTGCTTCTGTAACAATTTCCTGTCTCCCCTGGAGGCAACATGGCCACCCTATCCTTCCAATATCCAAACACCATTATATGTAATGCAAAGTAGAGTTTCATTGAAGTGGACACGCTAACATTTTTACTGAATTATTTTAAAAGGGAAAGTATACTGTGACTGAAAAGAAGTGCCAGCAGGTAGTTCTGGAATATAAAGAGTTGCCATGTCACAAAATGTAAATTTCATCATCTGAAAGAAAATATAGTAGTAATATTTGTTTTTGTTTTTTTTCTAAGGATTTACATGCGTAGAATACCTAAGCACCAGTGCTGTGATTAGTTGTTTTTTTTTAGTGTGAATAGGCAAGCAAACTGGTTCTAATGACTCTGTTGAGGTTTGTCGGTTTTACAATCAATGTTGTAAGATTAAATCTATTAAACTGCAGTAAAGTTAAACTGTTGTACTCGCCACTCAGCATTTTCAGTAAATAATTAAAAGTAGAAAACTGCAGTAGAGAACAAATTACTTTTCTCAAATCAATTAAAGTCTTTCGTGTTTCAAAATTAAATAATTCTATAATATCATGTTCACTCTTGCTAGCTGTATGTGTGTATTTGTGTGTGTGTGTGTGTGTGTGTGTGTGTGTGTGTGTGTGTGTGTGTGTGTGTGTGTGTGTGTGTGTGTGTGTGTGTGTGTGTGAGAGAGAGATTTAAGGGCAGGAGCCAGGGAAGGAGTCCTCTAAGTGGTTGTAAGAAAAACAATGCCGGCAGGGAGTCACGCTGACAGCAGTTTTCCTGACATCCATGAGTTTTTCGATTTGTATCGCTGCTCCAGTTTGTGACAAAAGAGTTCACAGAGACACAGAAAGCCACCCGCCACTGTGCAAGACTGACAGTGTTACACACCACTGCTGGATTCTACTCGCAAGTGGCAGATGGCAACTGCTGGTGTCAAGCTGTGTTTTGCCCTATGTCATGTAGGTGGTTTGTCAAATTTAAAATTTATTTATATAAGTAATAACTATATACATAAAACATTTAGGGTGACATAATGTAAATTGGGACACTTTTTGGTAAATCACTTGGGAGAATAACACAATACTATGTATGCCTTTTCCATGTATATTTGTCCTATTTGTTATATTTATGTGGTCAAAAAACATAATGACTGGAGGCACCGTGAGCTGATTTAGGAAAACTTTGGCTTGATGGTCTCAGGTCTGGTGTATATTCAGTGAACATGTCAATGATATGTGATGTCTAACTATTTTCCCTTTTCTATTTTTCTCGCCTAGGATACACTTGCTGCAAAGGAAGCTTCGTGGATAAAATCTTGACTTGCTGTCTACATATGACACCACAGCTGAGTGCTCATCTGACAGATTAAACTGTTAACACTGGGAACTTTAAAATCTTTGCTGACCATTTCAGTGTTATAAAACTGCCAGAGTTGGATATTGAAAATGTATCTTATGGCACACTGGATGAATACAATCATTATTTGTCTGCTGTTTATGTGGATCATGTAACTGTAATGTCCTGGCTTTCCAATATTGTCAAAGAGGCACAGCCAAGTTTCAGTGCAAAACTTCAGAATAGATAACAGAGCAACAGGCAAACCCGTGTATCTGTTGTCATCATCTTCCTACATGCAGCTCTGTGCTTAGCTTTATTGAAAAGGAGGAGCCCATTAAAGCATTTGATAGATAGGAAGGCTTGGTCTGAAGGTTTTGCTGCCGTCTGGCTGCTGGTTGAAGATGAGATAAGAGCCCTCGGAAGAGAGAAAAGAAGTGCCTGTATGACAAGAGTTGAATACAAATAAGGATTTGTGTCTCCTGCACCAGTGAGGCGAACCAATATTAGAGAACTGAAATGGACAAATAAGCCGGTTTCAATCACCATTAGTCGCGAAATGACAAAATCGGACGGGTGCTAGAGGTTGTTATGAATACACATTGCAATACAAGGGATGGGAAATGAAGCTATACATTGTCACAGCCACTGAAAGCAGGATAAAAGTCATTTTCTACACCTGCAGTGCCACACTTGCACCCTTGGTTGGCGCTAAGCATGAACTGATCCTTATATGGTTTTTAGATATGATGACCCCAGTCTAAACCTTACACAAAAAGTGGGTCCAGTGGAGCAGGAACACAATGGAACTGGACAACAGCTCGCTGGACTACATCACCAGCAACATCACAGAAGTTCCCAACACCACCACGACTCCACCCTGGAATGAAGCCACTCTCCTGGGCCTCCAGATCTCTCTGTCGGCACTGCTGGCTCTCGTCACCCTGGCTACCGTGCTTTCCAACGCCTTCGTCATCGCCACCATCTTTCTCACCAGGAAGCTCCACACACCCGCCAACTTCCTGATCGGCTCGCTTGCCGTCACGGACCTGCTGGTGTCCATTCTGGTCATGCCGATCAGCATCCTGTACACAGTGAGCAAGACATGGACACTGGGTCAGATTGTGTGTGACATCTGGCTGTCCTCCGACATCACCTTCTGCACCGCCTCCATCTTGCACCTGTGCGTGATCGCGCTGGACCGCTACTGGGCCATCACGGATGCGCTGGAGTACTCGAAACGCCGCACGATGAGGCGGGCAGCGATAATGGTCGGGGTTGTGTGGGTGATCTCCATATCGATTTCCATGCCTCCTCTCTTCTGGCGGCAGGCCAAGGCCCATGAGGAGCTGACGTGCATGGTGAATACAGATCAGATCTCGTACACCCTATACTCAACCTTCGGCGCCTTCTACGTTCCCACGGTGCTTCTCATCATCCTCTATGGACGGATCTACGTTGCTGCCCGCTCCCGTATCTTCAAGACGCCGGCGTCCTCCGGGAAACGATTTACCACGGCACAGCTCATCCAGACCTCGGCAGGCTCGTCTCTCTGTTCTCTTAATTCTTCCTCCAACCAGGAAGCGAACCTACACTCCAGCCCGGCGAGCGTTGGAAGTGGAGGAGGAGGCGGCAGCGGCTCACCTCTGTTCATGAGCAGTGTGAAAGTGAAGCTGGCAGACAGCCTGCTGGAGAGGAAACGTCTGTGTGCGGCACGGGAGAAGAAAGCCACCAAGACGCTGGGCATCATCCTGGGCGCGTTCATCATCTGCTGGCTCCCGTTCTTCGTGGGCACGCTGGTCATGGCCATATGCAACGAGTGCTGGTTCGACCCGGTGCTTTTCGACGTCTTCACCTGGCTGGGATACCTGAACTCTCTCATCAATCCTGTCATCTACACCGCATTCAACGACGAGTTCAAACAGGCTTTCCAAAAACTCATCAAAACCAGACGCTTCACTTAAAAAACCTCACAGCGGATTATAGAAAAAAAAAGACCTCTGCAGGAAAACAAAGATGAAACAAGATCATGGAAAATGACAAAATGATGAAAATACTAAAATATACATTTAAATGTTCCATCTTGTGAACACATGTAATGTGTTTTTGAACATATTTTTTACATCGAACAGCTCCGTGCCATAGCTTATTAGATACCTAGAGTATATCCCATTATATAGATTTATGAATGCATGCTGGCAAAAAAAAGAAAAATAATATACATCGAGATTCAAGAATTATTGAACTCATCTTAAACGAATAATGAAAGACTTGAAGACATTGTCATGTCACAGGAATTATTTCTTGGACAAAAGCAAAGATTTAAAACAAATTGTATGGAAAAAGCTAACTCAGAGTGACTGGATTTAGTGGAAATGAAAAGCCATGAAATGTATGTTGTCTTGATCTGTGTGTCATAATGTATGCTGCTGCTGCTCCATATGTTTCTGTGGTACAGTAAAGAAAGACTATAAACTCTTCAGATTCAGTAAAACTGCCTCCATATATGCAATAATATTTGAAACTTTTTTGTGTTTGTGTGTGTGTGTGTGTGTGTGTGTGTGTGTATGCGTGTGTGCCCGTCTGTCTGTTTGAGTGTGAGTAAAGGTACTTTATTTTAATATATGCATGTTTGGGGTAGGGAGGATTGTCAAGTGTTTGACATTTGTACAAGCTATTCTGAAATGAGGCTTTTCTCATGATTACCCAGACTTAAATGGAAACAACATTTCCCACTTTGCCTGTGAATAATAATAAGTAACACCTGTTCCAGGGCAAAGATGAAATCCTGCCAAAAATATTAAAATGGTATGCTCAAGAAAAAAAAACAAATCCTGGATAATGAGAACAAATTAAGAAAAGTGATTTGGATTATTTATTTCTGAATTGCCATATGTTTCAACAGTGTCTTCTTAACATTTAAAAACTTAAAAACTGCTGTCTGACATTTATTCCTCTACTAATAAACATTTTACTGACAGCCATGGAGTTACAGGCAGTGAAAATGATTTTTTTTTCTTTCTAGCTGCCATAAAAGAATTATGACTCTTGTCAGTCAATGGAAAAGGAGAAAACATTGTGATGATATTCCAGAGAGAGAAAGTCCACAGAGGAAGGAGATCAGGGTTGACACGTGGTCAACAAAAGGTCCAACTCCAACATTGTAGGCAGTTAAAGTTTAGACTCACAAGTCAATCTCTAGTCTCTAGCTCAAACTCTCAATCTCTCAGCTTTTGTTGTTAAAACAGGGTGGAAACAATTAGAATTTTAAAAAATGCTGCAATGCAAAACCGGTCTAAAGTCTTTAGGACAGACTTCATATTAGGGCAGTGACAAGATGCTGAAGTTGTGTGTTCAAAACTACACTTTCTTCCATTAAAAACATTTTTTTATCAGCATATCATATCAGTATATCAGACCAAACATCTGCTTGAAAGATATTCAAATGTTTCACGACAGAGGTGAATCAGGGGGACAGCATCATTTCTGATAAGTCGTGTTCTGGACATAATGTACAGGCCGTAGGTTTGTTAGCGGCTGTTCTCACAACTACTTTGCGTTTAAAAATTCAAAGACAAATGGTAAGTGGAGAAACTGGTTTAATGTTGGTTTCTTTTCGCCCAGAACTCTAAACAAGTTATTATTATTGTAATCATGACAGTGAAGGTCCCTTAACCCAAATCATGATCCTTTCCCTAAACAAGTTATTTTTGTATGAAAATTTAACCCTCTATTGCATAGTGTTGCCATATGGCAAAAGCTACTTTATCCATTTTTTTCTAAAAAGCTGTAATATAAAATCTATGTTTTTACACTTAGGTGTGAGAAGGGGGCTTTTATTTTTGAAGCACATACAATTTATGAGGTCACAATGACCAGGATATCCTGTTTGCCAGTCCCTTTTGCTCATGGACATTTGACATGTGAGCATCATTGTCTCATCATCGAAGGTTGTCTTTTATTCATCATTCTTTAATTTATAATTTTCCCAAATTTTTACATTTAATAAAATGTTGATGTTATATTTATATATTTTATTGTTATATGTAGGCCATTTTAAGTAATAAAAACATTCAAAACATGTTTTACCATGTATAAGTATTATTTCATGCAATAGAGGGTTAATAAAACCTTATAGAGTTATGTCATGTCATCCTACCAATAAGGATGTGGGACCAACAACTTATTTTGTTGTTTTATTTGGATAAATTGTTGAAAATGTATTAATTTATCTATGACTAATAAAAAATATCTAATTTACAGGCTTAATTTTTATCAACAATGTCAATAAATGTTAGTGCTGAGACTTTAAATTTGCTAAATTAATGAAACAGGAGTAAAAAAACAAACAGATGTTGGATAACCATCAGATAAGTGGCAGCTGCCTTTAATCTGCTCCAGGCTTCAGTTTAAGTAGCTGGTGGCAGGCATCTCGTGAGTCAATGACCTTGAAATTCAGGAGCATGCAGGGTGTTCAGAGATGCAACACATAGGCTTGTTTCACCACCAGCAGCAGCCAAACATCCCCATCTCTGCAGCAAGTACACTGATTGACCTGATGGACCTCCATCTGTTTCTGCCATCAATTCTGTATGGCCACGCTTCAGAGTGCCTGCTGTGTATATTTATCTCAGTGATACCTTAACCTGCACTGCTCCCTCTCTCTCTCTCCCCCTCTCTCTGAGATAGTTTGTGCAATCATGCTGGACTGCCTTCAGTCCACCGGAAAGAGAAGAAAGCCCTTAGCCACTTACAATAAATGTATTATTAATGTGAATTTCTTTTGTTTACATTCACAAAGAGTGCAGTTGAACCACTGGCCCCCTGTATACTGCAGAGAATGACTCATATCAGACTTATATTTCGTTATTTTTTTATCTCCATATTGGGTGAATATTAGCATTATACGTGTCATTTTAAAGTCAGATTTTAGGCTCAATTATAGGTAAGTAATTTAATTTCAAACAGAGCTGCTGCTCTTCTAAGTAGGACACAAGTAAAAAGGGGACAAGATGCATTCATATTTTTCCTTTTAGCATACCAACTACAGCTCTGAATAAATAATAAATTGCCATAGAAGGTAATGGCTAATGTATCCTTAACATTGTCAAATGAATTACTCTTTGAATGTAGCCAGCTCTGATAAGAGAGCTTGCGGTTTCGAAATTAATGTCCTCTTTGAAATTATAGGTTGGTCACATAGAACCAGTCATATAAAAACCTAATTATGAAGGATTCAGTATTACAGATACCACAGTTGCCCACAAGCTACTGATTTATGCTGTTGAGGATCACTGAAGTGTATAAATTTGTCTTAATTAATTGTTATACAGGGAAGAGACAATGAATATACTGTATATCCATGTAAAGGCATCTTGATAGCTGAATTACCTTCCAAATGAATTATCTTGGGACTGAATAAAAATCCATGAGGTCTCTCTCCACTTGGACTCATTAAATAAAGGCTAAAATGGTCCCATATTGTAGAAAATGATATTTTAATTGCTGTTGTTCATAAGAAGGTCTAGGTTCCATTGCAGATTTCTTGTATTAAGAACTGTGCCTTAAAACAAGCAGTCAGGACTTACTACTGTACTGTTACCGCCCTCAGCTGTTCCAGTCAACTAATTAGGCTATCAAAAATGCAATTAAAACCCAGGAAAAGTGTCAAATATGGGACCTTTAAAAAAGAAAGGGATCCAAAAATAGATCTGTCACTCTAGATTAGAACAGATAGGAGAGGGCTTCAGATAATATTAGGCTGTCTTGAGCAGTGAAACCAAAGGGTCAGGATGCACTTAACCTCATGGGTTGGGGACTGTCACTTCTCGACTCGTGTAGGGAGTCAAGCTGTGAGGGAGTGGAGAGGAAAGGAGAGGAAAGAGAGCGACAGCCCTGCAAACAAACCAAATTAGTCTCCTGAGATAGAGTTCAACACACACTGTCATCCAAGTCAGGCCAAAGTGAAATAGGGTAAATATAAATTTAAAATGTCCATGGGATTTGTTTCTGTGCTGCTTTTCATGAATGGATGGTTCACTGTAGGCAGGGGGAATCATTCAGGCTGCAGAATTTATAAAATAGAACAGCTTAAAAAGGAAAAAAAAAAGCAAAAGTGAAATATTATTCAAATATAACAGTTTACCCTCTACACCTATGCAAATAACAGAGCAATTCTATTGTTTAGTCTACTAATGAAAAATGCTCATAAAATATTTGACTGCAAACCATTTTCCCATATCTAATGCAAAATAAATAGATGCACTGAAGACGCTTATCTTTGTTATTTAGCAAAAAAAAATTAAATGAAGAAATATTGGTTGATGTCGACTCCCAAATTTAAAATGTGCCCCGCCTCTGGTTCATTGTGATGCAGGTGAAAGACGAAAATAAACTTGAAGTATTTTGAAAGAAATAGATGCACATGCAAAATAGAAGAAAACAAACACACCTTATAGTCAGATAAAAACCCTGGATTCCTTGAGAGCTTCCTTTTTTATGAATTTGCCTGTGTCTCATGTTTTTGGGGTCGCTGTGATAATTTAGCAAGCACCAGGTCACCGGGAAAACTCCTGCTGCTCCTCATGAACAAAGTGGATCGAGCTACATGCAGCCGTAGCTCAATGGCGGCCATACTGGTTGTACCCTCTGGCTGAAATCTGGTAACCTGAAGGTAACAAAGTGAGTGATCTGCACAAATAATAAGTGATGAGTTTCAGTCTAAGTCAGTTCATTTTAAATAATGAATAAACTGAGTTTGAGGACAGAACTGGACATTACAACTATGTGACCCATGACTATATGATTTAAAACTCAACACAACAAGAAAAAAATGCCCCATCACAAGAATATAATCAAAGGGCAGGAGCTGAGCTGGTAACAGGATTCTCAATTTTAGGTTTTATTGCAACAATTATTATCAACATTTATTTTGTTTATGAAGCAAAGACCTAAGAAGAAGACACTAAATTTTAATCAAAATTCAAAAAAATAAAACAGAAATTGCTTTACATTCATATCTTTCTACAGAGATAACTGTGAAATGCTCCTTTCTTGCTCCTTCCTAGAGTTGCCAGAGGCTAGAAAGAGAGGATACAGTATATAAATTATGCAGCTGTTCTCGAAGTGAGATGGAGTGCTGTCCACAACTGGCTCACACATTGATTAACAAGCATGTATGCAACCCGCTGAGCCTCTCTCCTCCTCCTCCACACATGCACAGTCACCAAGGCTGCACTCCAGTCACGTACTGCATCATACAACACATGCATATTCATTAGGATCTCCCCTGTATACACACACACCTTTGCTAACTTCACGATGATCGGAAACATGGATGATAAATGATTTAAGAGGCTCCGTGAATATTTTGCATCTCATGACTTGAGTGAATTCAAATCCATTCCAAAAAGAAAACAACTTTGGAATGGGAAAAGCATAATAAATGAAATAAGATTTTATTCAAATTCAATGATACAACATCAATACAACTACAAAAGAAGAATTCTTTCTTCATACATTGAATATTTTCCTCTCGGGAGACAATGAATTGGCCTTTGACAAGGCCGTGATACTTTCTTTTACGCAATTCGTACCTTCTGTGCAGTATTCATAATACAAATGAATAAGTAATCCACATAGATTGTTTCAAAGATCACTTTGTTCTTTTGTTTCTCAGTGTGCACACACAAAGCCACTGGTTTTTCCACACCAGCCTGGAATTCATATTTTATGTATGGAGCAGTAGGGTTCCATAAAAAAACATTTGTTTAAAACATGTATGAGCTTCAGACAGCTTTCTGTCGACCCTTGCCATATGGCATGAGCTTTTTCTTATGGTGTCATTGTTTATCTCTGCATCTACAACTTGAAGGTATAACGAAGGGCTGAACTATCCCAACTGTAACACCATGGTCACCTCTACTGTGACAGACTTTTATCAGATGTGTCAGTTTTGCAATTTACAATCTCCGAAGAGGACCATTTTTGACAAGATGATGTAGTGGTTGTGAGAAAGGGTTAAAATCTGAGGACACAAGGAAAGCTGATTTCACCAGAGGATACAGAAGGTTAACCAAGCAAGAAAATAGACTCTGAGGCATGTTGTGCAGCAGAGGCAGTTTGAAGGACTGAAAACATGATAAATACCAGAAAGGGCACCACAACAGTGCAGGGGTTTCTGGGGCCTGTACACTCTTAATGTCAGTGGGCCCATATCCATTCCAGTGTTTGACTGGATTAAACCATTTTGAGAAAAGGGGGGCCCACAATGTCAAATATTGTAGTGTGGGAGAAAGTTCATCATTCAATTCAATTCAGTTCAATTTTATTTATATAGCCCAATATCACAATACAGTTGCCTCACTGGGCTTCACAAGATTCAGTCCAATTAAGTGTCTATAATACAGATGGATTGGTGACTCAGACATCCCCCGTCCTTAGACCCTCCATCTCAGCAAGGAAAAACTCCAAAACCCAGTGGAAAAGGAGAAACCTCTGGGAGAACCACAGTGAAGGAGGAAAGTGAAGGATCCACTCCCATGGACGGACAGGCTATAGATGAACCAGGACTGACAGGCACCCATCTTATGATGATGTATCAGTCTGTAAAGATGTTTCAATCTGTAGAGATGCCGTAGGGTGGGGGCAGAAGGGTGGGTCCAACCAGGCAGGTGAAGGAGTAGGTTCATCAGGGGCCTTGATGAGTCACATCAGGAGTCGTCATCATTGGGCCTCATGCGGTTGAACTGAAACAGTAGCCACTCCCCTGAAGGGGAGTGGGGAGAGGTACTCTGGATGAATAGTGATGAAAAGACCAAGTATAAACTAGATACTGTTTATTAATGATGGACAGTGGTACATGGTGCCAGAAAGAGATGATAGAGCTCAGTGACTGTACTTCCCCCAGCATTCTCACTCCTAGGGCAGCTTAGACTGAACTGTGGGTTTAAGTCTACCTTTAGCTACCCTGACCATAGGCCTTTTGGAACAGTTACAAAACAGTTGGAACAATTATCTCATGATGTGAAAAATATATTTGATAGCTTATTAAATTATAACAGCAATTAACTGGAGGGCCCATTCATTTATTCATCAAAAAGAAAAACTATTTTTATGGGCCCTCTCTCTTGGACCTGGGTAGTCAGGTCCACTTTTCCTTCACTATCACACCCAATTCAAGCCATCTATTTCTACATCACTCCCTAAAACTGCCTCTTACCAGATCACCTTTCACAGTAAAAACATTGTCAAATATCTTTCAATGATGCTCCAAACCCCAAAAGCAATTTCTTGTCAGAGAGGACGTCAGCATATAAATAGAACAGGAGCACTTTGCCCCCTCATTAATAGTACAAAAGAAAAAAAAATGAAGAGGGTCTGGGGGAGACCCATTCAGTGTGGAATTGTGATTTCTGGTTGATTATCCACAAGATCTTGTCCAGATTTGTTCAAGTAGTTCAGTGCTTTCAGTTATTAGTCGTTAGATTGTTCTATTTTCAGTATGACACCACTCCAAATGGCAGCTACCTCAGTTTGAGGCTGGAACCAGTTTGAAAGTGCAGTGCTGACTGCTGAACTGGCTCCAAAAGCTTCCTGGCTAAAATCAACTGCTATTCAAAAAGTACCAACTTCTCTCTTCTCTCTACAAAGTCGCTGATTTTTTTCAACAAGTCATCTGGTCCCTGTCATGAAATTTGGGGCCCTCGAATTTACCTTTTCAACAGCAGATATATTGAATAATAACAGATAAACACATATTATAAATAATGATTATGATTCCATTTAGAGTAGCAGAATCTTCTCAGTGAGTCTCTGTGACTTGAATGGAATCTGATATTATAGTCTTCATCACAGTTGATTGACGTCTGTGATTGACAGCTAGCTCACCTGCTGTTCTCTCCAGCTCCGAGACTCACACTGAGTCAAACTACTGTCACAATATTTCGGTAAGTTCTGTTCAGTGATGATGAAAATTAAACTAAAGTAGGTAATGTTAGCTCAAGTGTACACCAGTTTTCCACTCAGTGTTCCCAGTAAGCTAACGTTAGCTTTGTTGACGCCTTATTTGGAAAATATGGCAGTAATCATAAGCAGCAACAGTTAATCTATGAAGCCCTCTATTCATAAAGCTTAGGAACATGGTTTCAAAATGAACTGCTATGAAGGGCAGTTATCCCCACTTATATAAGTGTATGGGAGATTTTGAGAAAACATTTGTCGTGCACTATTTCTCAGGAGCGATATATATTCTGCTAAGAGGCTTGTCGTCTCCTCTAACCAACATGTAACCTCTGATCTAAAAACAAACCGTCTGCAAATAACTTTCTGGGCCCATTTGTGTGATCAATTTTGACCTGTTGTCCTTTGAAATGGGTTCCATAAAAGCTCCAAATCTAATAGTAACTATTCAGAAAGCACTCCCTGAGGGAGTTCTTTGTCCCTGATGCCACTTTCAAATTTTTCTTCCTTCCAAACTTTCTATGATGCAGCAGCTTCATCTCATCTTGTGTTCTTTTCACAGCGGAACAATTTTCACTTTGAGGTTTATGAATTTTTAAAGCGAGAGGAGAGTGAAAGGAAAATGAGAGCAAGAGACAGATAAACAAATACATGAAAAAAAGCAGATGGATTTGAAAATGAGGATTTTTTAAGAAGAATTAACAAAGTCACTGGATTCAGCTGCTTTATTTGATGTCAGTTTGAAGGTACTTATACATGACAGTTGAGGACGAAGTAAGTGTAATTCATTGAAGATGAAAAACATGGGGGAAAAAAATTAAAGCACGCAGACTCATTGATTTGCCTGTTTATGGCATGGCCATTTGCCAAGGAAATAACAGTAAAACCATTTAATTTATGTTTTCATCCTTTTTGCAGTCAAATATGTAAAGCTTTTCACAATCCTGACTGAGTTTCTGTGGTAACATTAACCTCTATCACTACTCCAGCAAATAGAGGGACCATAGATACATCTTGGCAACGGGAGATGTTCTGATGTTTAGCTGCTGGCTAATCAGAAAATAGTTTTCACACAGACCAGGATATAACAGACCAATCAATCAATTCAATTCACTAAATTTACTGAAATATAACTTCTTTTTGTTTAACAATGAACCTTTTATTTTCTCTTTTTAGGGTAATAATGAGGTGCTGGACAGGAAAAGGTCAGAATATTAAAGGTGATTTAAGGTCTTCATAACATTTTATACTTCAGCAATTAGCAAACACATGGCATTTAAAGCCTTTCACAAAAGAAATGGGCAGTCACTATGGGCAGACAGATTAACCTCATGAACCCTCCCTTTTTTTAGAAAAATAAAAAAAAAACACCTTTGCATAATAAGAGCAGATACAGGGTTGAAAATGCTGAGGACTGTCACACATGATTACATTTACAAAAACCTACATCACAGATACAGACAAACAAAGAGAGATTGATACACAAACACATAAGAAAATGGCTGCCATAACAACAGTCACAATGTGTATAGCTCACAACAATGTTAATCACGCTGAGGAGCTCCTGGCTGAGGAAACGTGATGTTTTCGGGTGAGAGGAGAATAGACAGGAACTGAAAGGAGGAGGGAGGATGACAAGCAACACACACGGATTACAGGGTTTGCTCTTCCAGTCAATGATCTGTCTAGTTGAGAGCAGTTGAACCACAGTTGAACCCGAGGATTCATGGAGGCATGGCAATCATCTTTATTTAATGAAAACTTATTGTTTAAATGATTTAGAGTGGATTTGTGTCTGCAGGTCAGGATCTAGGCAATTAAAGTCATTTCAAGTTTAAAGTTAAAATTAAAAACTTCAATAAGTCAAAACTTGAAATAATAATAAAGAGGTACAACAAAACGCTACAAGAAAACCCTGAGCCCACTGCAAACATGTGTTAATTAGAACCTGTGAAATGGAGAAATCATCTTTCCTCGTCTCATACAAACAAAAAATATCCTTCAATAGGATCGAAATGTTTCATTTATTATTCACGTCATAAAATATGAACAGATCCTTTCTTATCTTCCTGATCTTTATATAAAGATATAAAAACTAAACATGGCCATATTTGCGCAAAGATGTCCTGAAAATCAAACAAGGAGACTATAGATCCAGGGCCCACAATTTAAATGATTTCAAGTATTTATTTGTTTGTTTTTGCATTTTGGACTTCCAGCTCAAAAACAAACATGAAAACAGGAATTCAAAAAAATAGAATACTGTGAAGAAATCAACATTTACTGCTTTTGCAGGAAAAAACAATTATCACATCAAATGAATCCAAATGTGGTACTTTCTAAACAATATGTCAATGTTCACTACTGTTGGCTTTACTTTAATCATTGCCTTGATGCACTGTGGAATTAAAGCAGCCTGTGGGAGCTACATGGAAATGCAGTGACCTTGGATTTAAGAAGTAGCGTTTACCAACACCTGCACCAGACATCACACTCCTAATCATGACTGTGGATATTTCACACTTGACCTCAAGCAGCTTGGGGTCTGTTCCTCACCCGTCTTCCTCCAAACCCTTGGACCTTGATTCTCCAATAAAAAGCACAGTTTCCTTCCATCTGAATAGAGGACCTTAGACCACTAGTCCAGTTCTTCATTGCTTTGGCCCATTTGAGTCTCTTCCTACTTTGGCTCAGGAACAGAAGTAGCTTGACGCGAGGATCCCAACAGTTTTATCCCATCTCCTTGATGTGTCTGAATTTTTGAAGCTGTGACCCCCGCCTCATTCCACTCTTTCTGGATCTCTGCCAATTCTTGAATCTTCCCTTTTTAATAATCCACTGAAGCCCATGGTCATCTTTTATGCTGGTGCATCTTCTCCTGCCACATTTTGTCCTTCCACTAGACTTTCCATTGATCTGCTTGGACATGTCACTCTGTGAACAGTCAGCCTCCTTAGCTATGACCTTTTGTGGCTGACATATCCTTTGGACAATTGAACCAAACCAAAGCGACACCTGGGGAAACAGTGCAGGTGTTTTGAGTTTAGTAGATACATAGTAAAAACATTCATGTCCTGCAAAATTTGGGCAGATTTCTAGTTTTTTGAATTCTTGTTTTCACGGGTGAGCTGGAAGCCCAAATTATATAAAAATAAATGAATAGAGTTTGAAATCATCGAAATTGTGGGCCCTGAATCTATCTATAATCTATAAAAGTTTAACTTTTCTAATGGAACTTTTACATAGTATTCTAATTTTTTGGAAAGGGTCTGTACATATACACTTCAATTTACATGGCTATCCTTCATATGGGAAAGGAAAGATCTGCCGAAGATAATAATAATAATAAAGTAATAATACACACATGCTGGGAATTACTAAACTAAGGTAATTTAGCTTTGGTATTCATGTAATATCTTCTATGCAATACTATAGTAATGGCTGCTTCAATTGCAAACATCGGTGTTGGGATACAGCTGGACTGCTGGATACCCAGGAAAAACCCCAACCACAGTGAGTGTCCTCCAGTGAAAGCTCCAATAAATACTTTATAGCTCATGCATCTACAGGAAGCTCTTCCAGCGATTAAAAAAAGCCTTGCCAGTCAAAATTCCCATTGCCTACAGAATTTTCTGTTTTCTTTAGAATATATAGCTGAGGTGTTAACAGGTTGGCTCTCAGTTTGTGTACAGTGAGGTAATGTATGTACTGAGGAGTGTTAAAAGCTGAGCTGTATTTATTATGTATTACTGTATTAATTACACGTGTATAAAAAAACTACCATGCTAGCTGCTCTGTGGACCTAAATTAACATGCACTATAACACCAGTAATATGCTTACGTTTAACAAATGTAATGTTCTGACACAAGGCGGGGGCTGGAGGCTGAACCCAAATGCACGACTCGTTCACAGTACGTTCAAAAAGGGAAAGTCTTTATTGTACAAAAAATGAAAGTCACTCTCAAGGAGGAAAAAACACTACTAAACTAAACTAAAAAGTACCAACATAAATTCACTCTTATCAGGACAACAAAAATTCACTCTTACGAGGACACAAAAATTCACTCTTACGAGGATAACAAAATTCACTACTAAACTATTCTCTAAAAGTACCAACATAAATTCACTCTTATGAGGAAAACAGGACTAATGATAACTAGAACAAAGTAACAAAGAAAAGGCTGTCGAAACAAGACTAGAACAAAACACAAAACCTGAAAGGACAAGGAGCTGGGCGCTGGTTCTTGAGGCATGGGACATGACGAACTGGCACAGGACAAGGGGAGACACAGACAATATATAGACAAGGTAACAGGGCACAGGTGAAAACAATCAGGGCAGGGGAAGGCAATCACAGTGGCGGGAAACACACAAGGGCAGGAAGCAAAGGTGCCTGAAACAAGAGGGAAGAGTCATTTCAAAATAAAACAGGAAGTGAACGACAAGACAACACGAGTGATAACTTAACATTTACGACGAGACATGACATGTTCAGCATAATCAATATCTTAACATGGTAACATTTTCTTTCATTAAACAGATACTGCTGAGGCTGATGGGAATTCATTATATATATATATATAAATATATATAAATAAATATATGGTATATATATATATATATATATATATATATATATATATATATATATATATATATATGTTGATTATTTAGTCCTAATTTAAATAATTATAACATTCTAAACATTTTTTTATCATGCCTAATTAATATTTCATTCAATACAGGGTTAAGTCAAGTCAATTGTATTTATATAGCGCCAAATCATAATATCTAAGTAGAATATGTTTAGGCCATACTCTTAAATAATATATAATAATCTAATACATAATTCAGAATAATATTTGTAAATAGAGACCCAACATTCCCATGAGCAGCACTGAGAAGAAAAATCTCCCCTTTAACAGGAATAAACCATGAGCAGAACCTGGCTCCAGGTGGATGGCCAGAGGGCTGAGAGAGAGACAGAGAGACAACAAGAGACAGAAAGAGACAGAGAGTGGGAAGACGGAGAGAGACAGACAAAGTTTGAGACTATTCTTAAACATACATATCAACCCCTCAGACCCAAACTGAAAGCTGGTTCCACAGGAGATGAGCCTGATAGCTGCAGGCTCCTGCTCCTGTTCTACTTTTAGAAACTCTAGGAACCTCTAGTAAGCTGCATTCCAAGAGCACAGTTGTAAGTGCTGTTGCATAAATATTCTGTTTATAATGCATAATTGATGCTTAATTGGATCATAAGGTTTCTGTCCCGGAACCAATGTTGTGTGAGTGGTGTAACATTCAACACGATCTGACTGCACATAAAGTTCATGGTGGCCATCAGAAGATAACCCTCTGTTGCATAGTGTTGCCATATGGCAACAATTACTTTATCTTCATTTTTTTAAAAAGCTGTGATATAAAATATATGTTTTTACAGTTAGGTGTGAAAAGGGGGCTTTTATTTTTGAAGGACTTACAGTTTATGAGGTCATATGACCAGGATATGCAGTCCCTTTTCCTCATGGACATTTGACACGTGAGGATCATTGTCTCATAATCAAAGGTTGCCCTCCAAAATATTGAACTCTATGTTAAAAACAAATATTTTTTAAAATATGTTAAAAAATATTTGTTGTCAACAATATGCAAATATGGAAATTCGTAGTGCATATAACCTAATGGAGTCTTATTGACTTACATTGCATGAAACTATCCTGAGATTATGTTCACAAGTTTTATATACATATATTTTTAATATATCTAGTATTTAGGCCATTTTAAGTAATAAAAACATTCAAAATGACCTTTTCTACCATGTCCAAGTAATATTTCATGCAATAGAGGGTTAATCAGACAGTAAAAAAGACTCAAGGACTCAACGTCTTTCATGACAAGCAGCATCAACCAGGGTATGAATCAGGTGTGACCAGAAACCAGAGTAATGAGAGGTGCCCAAAGCAATAAATGCCACACTTAAACAACAGCAGTGGCCTAATTTAGTTGCTCGATAAGTATTATGAGCTCTTTCAGATATGATGGTGTGCTGTATATTAGGAGCTTTGTAGATAAGGAGGGGAACTTTAAATTTTATTCTCTGTTTTATTGGCATAGAAAGTGCAGAGAAGCTAATATTGGTACAATATTATCTCTTTACCTAGTTGCATCAACTAGTTTTCCTGCATCTTTTAGAGACAAGAAGGGTCTTTTCTTATGTTGCGCAAGCAAAAGATGTTTTTTTTATGTGGCAGTTGAAGGACATTACATATCCTGATGAGAGATAACTCATATTCCTTTTGTGCTGGAAGCCAGGGTAATTCCATCCAAAGTAGTTATCATTCACTTCTGAGGTTTTTAGGACCAAATACAATAACTCCAGTTTTGTGTTTATTAGTCATTAGTTTTTTTTGGTATTTGGTATACACCAGTATGTTGAGATGTTTCAATTGAGATCAAAGTGTTGGATCAGAGCGAAGCTTCTGGCGTGGATAAAAATGACTTCAGCAGCCATCACAACACGTCGCTCCCCTAAAGGGAACCAGGAATCCTCCAAGAATTTACTCGTCCCACTTTCTTATCTTTGTAATGTGTTGCCATTCAACCGTGGGGCATGATGAAATGGTTCTGGTAATTTTCATAATTGCTATGATGATGGCAAAGTAAGAGAGGGACTAATTAGTGGGGAGTGGCAAAACATTAAAATACACATTTTAAAATACGCCATCAATTATACGGGCCCATACCTGGCAGGAACCACATTGTAACATTCGCCTGAGCTGAGATGTAGAAAACCCCTTGAAAAAAATGTAATTACTGTGAAAAAAAAGAAGGTTTTAAGCAGGAATTAACAAAACCCTCATTAGCAGTCCACAAGTCCCACACACGCACTATAGCATACAACAATGTAATTACCCATCTAGAAAGCAATTTATTTACAGCCAGATGATTGATGTAAAAATGCTTCACATTATTATTTCCCCGCTGTTGGTTTATTTCATTTCATCCTCTAACATCAAAACAGCCAATACACCGCATCATTTCCTCCTTCCCTCACAGGTCCTGGTGTCACATTAAAATTTCTACGTATGCGTTCAAGAGCTCAGTTTCTTTTATTGTGGCGTTCCAGTTCATTTATAGGTCAAGTCGGACAGTATCTGATTTGAGACACAAGCGTAGCCTTTTTATCAATGTGGAAAAGCAGGATTTTCTGTCAACCTCTGCGTCGGTCTCCAGCCGCCTGTGTTCGCCTGATTAGCCCAGGCAGCTGGGTCATTCTCTGACCCGAGGTACTCACCAGCAGAGAGGGACTAGGCTGAAGGAAGAAAGTCAAGGGAAGATACGGGTAAGGAATGTGAATAGGACAAAGGGGGCGATAAGATGTTCTGAGATAGGCAGAGGTGCAGAAGAGAAGTGCCAGAGCAGCCGTTGACTGACAGACTGACTGACAGAAGGAAAGAGCCTTTCTACATTTCACACTTCATCTCCAATGAAATGTGACACAGGGAGACAGGGTAAAAACACCAGAAAATACAATTGTACTTCATTGTTTTTCACTCCACGGTGGTGCAGGGGTTAGCGCTGTTGCCTCACAGCAAGAAGGTCGCAGGTTCAAGACCTCCTTGGTCCTGGGTCTGGGACCTTTCTGTGTGGAGTTTGCATGTTCTCCCCGTGTCTGCGTGGGTTTTCACCAGGTACTCCGGCTTCCTCCCACAGTCCAAAAACATGCTGAGGTTAATTGGAGACTCTAAATTGCCCGTAGGTGTGAGTGTGTGAGTGAATGGTGTGTGTGCCCCACGATTGGCTGGCGACCATTTGGGGTGTATCCCTGCCTCTCGCCGTAATGCGCTGGGATTGGCTCCAGCAGACCCCTGTGACCTTAATGAGGAATAAGCAGGTATAGAAAATGACTGACTGACTGACATCTCAACAAATTCTCACATGAACATTCACTGGCTCTAGTTGATGATATAAACTGGAAGAGCTGGAGCTACAACTTTTACAACTACAACAAATATTTTCTTTACTGAATCTGTTTAATAATATATTACCACTTTCTTACACAATTAAAAATTGACAATTACCCAATTGATCATCAGAATATCTGTGGAATATGTTTTTTGCATTAATCATTAATCATTGTAGCTCTACACATGTTAACCACATGAACTAGTAATAATAATAAATGCTGTTGTGGATTTTGATTTTAAAACAACTTGCTATCGCCAGCAGCTCTGTGATGGTCAATGGTGCTTTAAAGGTGCCATATTCTTCACTTTGTCCTGTTTTATGTGAAGTTGTGATGTCACTAACAAGATCTATTTGTGGTTTTATCAAAATCATCAATAAGATTTGACATCTCTCACCTCTCTCATGCTTGTGTCTGGAACACTAAAGTAACAGGTTGTTTAGTGTCTGTCTCATTAAAATTGATGAGCCTTTTCTCTTATGGCTAATTTGAATGGCTGTAAATGGGGGTTGGTGGCAACTATATAGTTGTGACACCGCAGCTTCATGGATGTCCTGACAGCTTGTTTTAAGACAGTTTATGAATATATATTGTGTGCATTTCTCTGGATTGAGCATTTTGAAACACCAGATGATATTTATATAATACATAGATGTTCTTATATTCAAAAAGCTTTTAAAATCTCTGTTTCTACAATATGGGCCCTTTAAACTACATGCTAATGTCAGTTTGTTGCATGGTCAAAATGAAAACAGTTTATTTGAGGAGATGATGATGGAAGTTATGGAATCACTAAATTCTTTTGTGTTCAGAGCTTCCTGAGGGTGACATGGATGCCTGCACCCAACCTGGTGGTGATTCATTGATAGTTGAGACATTAGGATTCATCCTCTAGGTACCATAAGTGTAGAATAGTCATATTCACTTTTCACCTTTCCTCTACTTTCACCTGCCATGATCGCAGCTACCCTCACCTGTGCCCTCACCACTTTTCACCTTTATATTCCTCCCACATCCTATTCCCATTTCTGGCTTCAGCAGCAGACCACCATGGCTCACATGTGAGGATCATTCCATCCCATATGGTTGTTTTACTAGTGAATTATCTGCTGTCTTTCTTTTATGGTTGTAGGATGGGATATAATGTTTATGTGTGAGCCTCATTATGTACCACACTCTGCTTCTTTATAGGTTAACACAGCACAAGTGACTGGCACCGTGGCTCCATGACATATAGTATTTGATCAGAGCATGGATCTGTTTGGATTATTGCTGTTTTCTAAATGTTTGCTGTCTTCACATGTGTTTTCTGAAACTCTGGAGATACGGTAAGGCTAAATGCCATCTGTCTGTCTTTGATCAGATGTGTGTGTTGCTACTGAAATAAGAAAACTTCAACACTTTAAGAAAAACTTAACTTTCCAAGTTGTTCAACCTTTTCCACAAGAGAGTTTTGGTCTTCAAATCTGAAAAGACAGAAAACAAGCTCAGTGGAAACATTGAAGGCATACAATATGGGCCAGATGTCTATTAGAGTCATAAATTCAAGTTTCTTCAATATGCACTGCTGCCCAGTAGTAAAAACAACAATATACTGTGTCCTCAGTACACATTAGCCCTCTATTGCATGAAATATTACTTAGACATGGTAAAAAATGATTTGAATGTTTTATTACTTAAAATGGCCTAAATAATAGATATATTAAGAAATAAGTTAGAAAAAGTTGTAAACAGTCTCAGGATAGTTTCATGCTGTGTAAGTCAATAGGAGTTCCATCAGGTTGTATGCACTCGGAATTTTCCATATTTGCATATTGTTGCCATATGGAAACAAATCCTTTTTAATATATTAGAAAAAATCTTATAACATCAAAATTGAATTAAATGTAAAAATTTGTGAAAATTATTAAAAAAAACTAAAAAAGAAAAGAATAAAAGACAACCTTTGATTGTGAGATATATTCAAGAAATAAAAGAAAACGTAATCATAGTCTCAGGATAGTGCATACAACCTAATGGAGTCAATGGGACTCCATTAGGTTGTATGCACTAGGTTTGTATGCACTAATACATATTTGCATATTGTTGCCATATGGCAACAATTTTTTTTAGCATATTGGCATAAAGTAATTTGTAATGAAGGACGTTTGGTTGTTAGGCAATGATGCTCACATAAATAAACAGAATATCCATGTCATGTGATCTTATAAATTGCATGTCCTTCAAAAATAAAAGCCCCTTTTTTCACACCTAGCTGCAAAAACATTTTAAAAAAACATTTTATATCACAGCTTTTTAGCTAAATGATGATAAAGTAATTATTGCCACATGGCAACACTATGCAATAGAGGGTTAATAGTGACAAAGATTCCAATCAGTAAACAAATATATGTGGGGAAAACATAACAGTGAATTTCCTTTGGGGTCAACAATTAAGCTTTTAAATTACATTAGCCCTATTCCTTTGTGATCTGGTGTATACTATATTATTATTATCGACAGAGTGAACATTTAAACATATTCTTACATCTTTTGTACTTTTTCGCCTGGTCTGGAGTCTGAGCCATTCACCCTTAAAGTGTTTCCTCTGTTTGCTCCAGCTGCAGCTGACAGGCCCACACAGGGAATTCAGTTCCAGTTTTTGATACGTCTCCCGTGATGTCGGAGGAGTCTGCAGATTTCATCCTGGGCGGATAAGATTGATCCTTTCTCTCGCCACAGCAGCAGGAGGAATAAGTCCGTACGAGAACCTAAACACCTGAAAGCAAAGCCTTGTCTCTTTTATTGCAAGACCGCATTAGAACAACCGTTGAATTGAGATGACAGCTGCAGCAGCAGACCATCAATCCCTCCCAACCCCAAGATCCAGTCACAGCCACACATGACGGTAGGTGCTGTATAATTCACAGAGGGCAAAGTTCACCTCGAGCCTGCACGTAACACACTGTGCAGTAATTGGTGCTTGTCGAAGGGATGATTTTATGTTTGTGGGTGCGTGTGTTGATCTGTGTCTGTCCATGCGTGGGCGTGCAGATTCTATCATAAAAGCAAAAGACATTTCATCCACCCTGTTAAATATTCACAGGATAACATTTGAATATGGCTGAAGGATTTCTCTTTTGAAATACCAACAATTTGACTAGCGGACACAAATTTACAGCTATTTTTTGTGTTTGTTCAACAAGAGCAAGAGGTGAGATCTCCTACGAGGAGGAGAGATTTTCTGAGGATGATCCCTGACATGAAGCTGTTGAATTTAAGTTTTAAAGAGATAGCGCCACATTTGGGGGGGAAGTGTGCTTTTTTGCCAACACTTTAAAAAGAAGATCAATACCACTCTCATGCCTGTCAGTTCAATAGTTTTTAGTATAGCAACAAAGACTGGAAACAGTAGGAAACAGCAAGCGGGGTTCTGTTAAAAGATAAAAAAGATCTGTCTGCTGGAACCTCAAAAACACACCAATTAACACCTTATATGTGTGTATATAAACAGTTTGTTCAATCATCACGTAAAGTCTGACAACACTGCTGGCTCCAGCTTTACATTGAACAAACAGATGTGGGAGTGGAATCACTTTCTTCAACTAACACTAAGAAAAAGAAAAAAAATAGCCAAACCCACAGTTTTTTTTATTAGCCGTATAAGTTATGATGTTGATGCGATTCAAACGTGCACGCCTGCATCTTTTCCACATGTGTGATGACAGTTACCACGCGACGGATAAAAGAGCTCTCACAGGCTTTTCTTCATTCCTGTAATCTGTAACAAGCCTTTGACTCAAGCCTTTACGGACAAAGAGAGAGAAATATCTGCAGTGAAATCACATCCTCGCCTCAGTCCCAGCTCAAGGTAAAAGCTCAAATCTTCAGCTTGCCAGACAAAGACTTGAGCTGAGGCACAATGATTTTGCCAAACCACAGAATTTCATTGAGTCATGGAGCCTCACTGCTGGACGTACAATTGTTAGCTTGTGCTTTTCAATAAAATGTCAAACCATATCAGGCAGCACTACCTGGCACTGCTATGTGCTGGGCGCTTTCTCAGAAATAGAGGAAGAAACCCAAAGGCTCATCTTAAAAGTCAGGCACTTCTGACCTCCTACGGTCCAGATAAGACTCAGTGAGAGACTCTGCTGTACTCTGGGTGTCAAGAGCAAAGTTGAAAGCTGAGAACATAAGTATTGCTAGTTTTCTCTCAGAAAGCTTTACCTGAACTGAAATTGTTTCTTATCCACTTGATGCTTTGAATTAAACCAATGGTGTAGCCAAAAAAGACATTGGGTGTGCACCAGCAAATACTGGGTGTGTCAACATTACAAAACATATCCATACATTTTGTGAATTCTACCAGTAAAAATCAACCACAGTTCAACTCGTTGAACTGGTTGATATTCGACATATTTGACAGATTCAAAGACACTTTTTCACTTTTTTTTCAAAGTACTTGTGACATCTTCATAGTCATCCAGCATAGGCCTATATATTACAAGACAGTAATTACTAAAAATTGATACTATGGGCTGATTTAATGCATTTTTTGTGAATTCAGCACCTATTTAACTTGTGATACATATCACAGATCTTATTTCAAACAATTTGTGTTTTGTAACTTGCATTAATCAACTCATGGTATGATTTAATAATTACTATCTTGTGATATATACTCTGGATGATGAAGACGTCATTTACACGTGACTTGCTTTCCAATAAATCAATAACAAATATAACACACCCATGCTTGTACTCATGCACTCTCATAGAGCCATAATGCATCCTCATTACGCAGGATAAACAAAGCTGTTTAACCATCTGAACACTATTATTGGGCTTAGCAGCAGAGTAAAGGAATCAATGATATTGCTGCTTATTGTATGCACTGCACAGCTCTCAATTTAAATGCCAGGTGCCAAGTGGCTTGGGATTGAATACAGTTATTATTTCATCAAAGTTCAGTTTTCATTTTTTTCAATTATTTGGGTGTACCAGCTTCCTCTGTGGGTGGCACTGTCACACCCTGGCTACGACATTGAATAAACCACAGGTTTAGTATTGTTGAATAACTCAATTAAAAGGCAAATTCTTGAAATCTAAAGCTTTCTGAATAAATGTTCCTTTTTTGATTTAAAAAGAATTAAGATTCAAATCATTCAAAGTGATGGTGAAGTTTTCTCAAACATAAAGTTTTCAAGCACAACCAGACCTTAAAACTATTTAAAACCTAATCACCCTCAAATTATGGTAGGGGTGCGCTCAAAATATCAAAAATATAGCAATATACCGCTATGCTTCCTCAAGTGAAATGTTCATTGCTACAAAAAGAATCTAAATGTATATTAACAATAAGGTCATCAGAGTGCCCCCAAATATAGAATTTACAACTTGGGCAGTCATCATACATCACACATATTTCTCACATAGTGGTGGTCAGTACGTAGCAAGTTGTATTTTCAGCTCTTTTTTTTAAATCTTCAGCATTGCCTAGCGTGCGACACGGTGGTGCAGAGGTTAGCGCTGTTGCCTCACAGCAAGAAGGTCGCAGGTTCAAGACCTCCTGGGTCTGGGACCTTTCTGTGTGGAGTTTGCATGTTCTCCCCGTGTCTGTGTGGGTTTTCACCGGGTACTCTGGGTAATGTGCTGGGATTGGCTCCAGCAGACCCCTGTGACCCTAATGAGGAATAAGCAGGTATAGAAGATGACTGACTGACAGTATTGCATAGCTTCATGTGAGTACAGAGCCCTGCAGAGGCAATTTCTTTAAGACTGCAAGGGAAGCTGAACTTCCCCTGCCCTTTCAAAAAATAAATGGCCAAATTTGTGCATTGACTTTAAGACAAGTTCTTTCAGAATCAGCTACTTATCACAAATAAATAAATGACTTGCCCATACATTCCCATACTGCTTTCTGGTCAATGCATTTCCCCATAGACGCTGAGAGTCTCTGGGACTGCATGGGGCTTTTTTTTTCATCACCTCGAAACTCAGTGGCCATTGGATAAATGCTGAGAACGCGACCCACCCGGATGCTGAGTGTCTCTGGGAGTGAATGGAGTGTGGGCTGGACTTGATGCTGAGAGTCCACATAGTGATTGGAGGAAAATCAGAATGTAGTGGTGATGCATGGTGATTGGAGGAAAAGCAAAATGTAGTTTGACTGACAGGTTTCAAAAACATTTAACGTCACCTCAGCCGAATGATTTCAGTCCCATTGCGGATTTTGCATGTGAAGTCAAATGACAAGCAGAGACTACTTGTTGGCCTTTCCACAGAGAAATACTTCATTCTTACACTGTAAATTAATCACACTCACCGTATTTCATTGTTCCTTCTTTAAATAATAACGTTTTCTTATTCTTATTGATATTGTTGTTCTAGTTTTTTTTTTCTTCTTTTTTTATGATGTATATATGAGCTTCCCCTGTTTGAAAGATCACAAATCGCCACTGGAGCCTGATACCATGTAAGTGCTTGACAGTGAGTCCCTGTAGCTCTTTGTCTGGAGCTGAAATTAATGATTCTCCTTATTGCTACATACAGCAGACAGGGGTGACGATTGTGTGGTGATGAGTCTACTGAGACGAAGTTTAAGAAGTCAGCCAGTCGATAGTCATTATATCTGTTTTAGAGTTGAATGGTTGGTGTAATTGTATTTAATGAAGCTCTGGATTAGAAGAGACTTGTCTGACATCAACCATAATGACGAATAATGGATAGTAGCTAGAAAACAAACTGAATCAAGGCTCTTAGACTCCTAATTGTTCTGTTACATTATTGCACTCTACAGTAATCTACCTAAAATAAAAATTATAAAATATATTCATGTATAACACAAATTCTTGATGGTTTTATTTGTGTTTACTTGGCAACTTGGAATTGCAAGAACTATTGTTATTTAAACAATATTTCAAAGCACATCCATGATTCACAATAACTTGCCTTTAGAACAATGTGGATATACTGTAGTTCATATTACTGTTACACATATAATTTTAATACTATCAATCAATCAATTTTATTTATAAAATACCCTTAAAATCAACTTGTAATGTACAAATAAAAAAAACATTAAAAAGACAGCAAATTTAATTTAAAACTATAATATTAAAAGGAGGGCTAAAAACACAAATAATTCATGTTATGGTGGTCTAAATGCTTTTCCATTAATGTATGTTTTGTACATTAAGGAGGGGAAGGTTTTGAGCCGGGGTTTGAATGTGTTAACAGAATGGTTACATTGGATGGATGGATGGATGGACGGACGGACGGACGGATGGATGGATGGATGGAGTGATGGATGGATGGATGGATGGATGGAGTGATGGATGGATGGATGGATGGATGGAGTAATGGAGTGATGGATGGATGGATGAATGGATGGATGGAGTAATGGAGTGATGGATGGATGGATGGATGGATGGATGGATGGATGGATGGATGGAGTAATGGAGTGATGGATGGATGGATGGATGGAGTGATGGATGGATGGATGGATGGATGGATGGAGTGATGGATGGATGGATGGATGGATGGATGGATGGAGTGATGGATGGATGGATGGATGGATGGAGTAATGGAGTGATGGATGGATGGATGGATGGATGGATGGAGTGATGGATGGAGTGATGGATGGATGGATGGACGGACGGATGGATGGATGGAGTGATGGATGGATGGATGGAGTAATGGAGTGATGGATGGATGGAGTAATGGAGTGATGGATGGATGGATGGATGGAGTAATGGAGTGATGGATGGATGGATAGACGGATGGATGGATGGATGGATGGATGGATGGATGGATGGAGTGATGGATGGATGGATGGATGAGATGCTGCATTCAAGGATTTAAAAATGATTTTGTAAAGAGAAGCAGTTTGAAATAGATTCTGAATTTGACGAGTAGCCAGTGGAGAGCAGCCAGGATGGGGATTCCTGTTAGAAGTTTGACTGCAGTGTTTTGTATAGTTTTTGGTGACTGAGGGATGATTGATTGGTTCTGATGTACAGTGAATTGCAATAGTCCAGACGGGTGAAAATGAAGGCGTTAATGACAGTTTCTAGGTTTCAGAATGAAAGGAGTGGCTTGAGTTTTGAGACAGTGCAGAGTTGGAAGAAACTTGCTTTGACTATTGATGGCCTTTCAGACATCAAATCCTGGATGTCAGTAAACCTCCTACAGTTCAACCAGGATGAGACTGAGGTTTTATTTATCATGTATTTTATTATTTATTAAGGTAAGGGGAGTGAAACTTTTATCAAAACTGCAAACAATGTTTGTAATTCCATCTAATCAAAAAAAAAATCTAGGCGTTTTTATCGACTCTGAGCTGAATTTTATTCCACACATTAAACAGGTTACAAAAAGAGGATTTTACTTAAAAAACAGTCAGAGTCCGTCCTTTTCTCTCCTGAGCTAACACAGAGACACTGATGCATGCTTTTAATTTTCAGTCCTATTGACTACTGTAGTTTTCTGGTCTTCCAAAAAGAAACATCTTAAGTCTTTTAACATTTACAGAACTCAGCGGCACATGTTCTGATGAAGACCAGAGGGCTGGCTCATATTTACATTGGCTCCCTATGTGTTTTTGGATTGATTTTATGGTTGTTTTAGCTTTTTAATTTTCAGTTGCTTTTTACTGTTTTTACTCATTTATTTTTTATAGCAGTGTTTATTTGGGCTTTTTTTTGTCACGACTGGACAAGGATTCTGGATCCAAATGCACGACCCAAAAACAAAGGGTCAAAATAAAAGTCTTTTAATAATAAAGTTCCACACAAAAACACTCTGCCGAGGAGAATAAAAGTCACTTTATACAGAGGAAATAAAACACTCTAATGATTGAGAAAATCTGAAAATCACTAAACGTGGAAACTAAAAACTTTTGCAAAAACCTAAGAAACTATCAAACCAAATATAAAACCTGGAAAACAAAGGGCTTTGAGTTGGGTGGTGGTTGGTTTTAAAACCTATAAAGCACTTGGTGCTACATCTGCATGTATGAAAAGTGCTTTAAAAGTTATCAATTTAAAAAAAACTACCGACTGACTACTGACTACCGTATTGATCTGTTTATCGAACTTGAAATAGGAATCGAAAATGAAACCAAGGTTTTTGAAATGATGAAGGTCAATAGGATTAGTTTATCCTATATATTACAATTTTCTCCAACAACAATGTGATATTAAATGTCTGTTGAATTTAAAGCCAGTGAATGTTCATGTGAGAATTTGTTGAGATGTCAGTCAGTCAGTCATTTTCTATACCTGCTTATTCCTCATTAGGGTCACAGGGGTCTGCTGGAGCCTATCCCAGCACGTTACGTTGAGAGGCAGGGATACACCCCAGATGGTCACCAGCCAATCGTGGGGCACACACACCATTCACTCACACACTCACACCTATAGACAATTTAGAGTCTCCAATTAACCTCAGCATATTTTTGGACTGTGGGAGGAAGCCGGAGTACCCGGTGAAAACCCATGCAGACACGGGGAGAACATGAAACTCCACACAGAAAGGTCCCAGACCCAGGACCTCCTTGGTCCTGGGTCTGGGAACCTGCGACCTTCATGCTGTGAGGCAACAGCGCTAACCCCTGCTCCACCGTGTCGCCCTTGTTGAGATGTTGGATATTAAAACATTTTTTTTCACACTGTCACTGTTTCTTTCTCTTCTTTCAGTCTACAGTAGAGTTTGTACAGAAGTTATTTTTAATCTGATCAGAAATGTACAAAATGATAAGACTGTTGGATTTCAGGTTGAAGATGTCATAGGGGCCAAAAAGAATGATGGTTTGATGGGAAGACAGAGCTGAGTGTCGTCGGCATAACAAACATTATTTATATAGGACCTCACAAAGTGTTTCACACAAACACACACACACACACACACACACACACACACACACACACACACACACACACACACACACACACACACACACACACACACACACACACACACATATATATATATGAGATAGATAAAGATAAAGATAGATAAGATAAAAGTACAAACTACAAATACAAATAAATAGTGAAATGAAATTAATAAAACAAACAAATACAAATGCACATGTTCTGGATTAATTACATTCACTTGTTATTTTTTTTTATTTTCTAACTATTTTAAACTTTCATCCCAATGTTTCATCGTGTTTGAGTCAGGTGGTACCACAGTGTGAAATAATAAGGAGAGTGGATGCTAAAAGGGGGCTGCAGCTAATTCTAATACACATAAATATCTTAATCTTAATACAATACATATTAATACATATATGTCAAATGGATGATCACTGACAAGCAACACAACAACACTGGATTGGGTGTGGAAATGGAGGAGTTGGTTCATGATGATGAGTCGTGTTCATCATGTGGTGGACATTAAGGAGGGGAAGGTTTTGAGTTATATTAACAAACATCAATCCAGAGATTTATGTGTTTCTTAACTAATCATTTTTCAAAACACTGGCCTATTTTATTGAATGAAAACATTAATTTCAGCAAAAAGGAACATGAACTGTGTGTCGACATTTTAGGATGAAGTTTTTGAAAAGTCTCTAAAAACCCTAAGTCCTTTCAGGTTGATTTATATTCAGAGTCGGAAAGTGCAAAAGCTCTGGGAAAGGAAGGAATCAGACTGCAGTCTAAGGCCCGTAGACTTTTTTTTTCATCTGAAGAGCGGTCCAACTCCCCAGGGAAAAGGAAACGAGGTTGACGCCGGCGTGGAAAGAGCTGTAGGCTGCAGAACAGGAGGTCACATCCAGGAGCGCTGGCATGAAACAGCAAGGTGACTGTAAAGCAGCTACAGGCGAAAAGACTATAAGGTCACACTCGGAGAAACTGAAAAGTTGAATCCCAGAGGATGTTGTTCCTGAAGCAGGTATATGATGTTCTTTCAGGCCCATCAAACAAGCCATCTGCTGGGGCGAAGCGAGGGCACCAGGATGTTATCTCTGAACACACTGAGATCACTCCATCATGCTAAACATAAGTCGATATTTTTTAAGATCTCAAAAATGTCCTTTTCCTCTGACCCCACACTCTGGAAAAATATTTTTACACCACTTTTGGAGGATAGTAAATGTGTTTCTCCATTTACCCTCTTAGTTTCTTCTCCTGTGTTGTTTCTGAAGTGTAATGAAAGCCTCATTTAAGTACCATCAGAGACTTTCCTCGGTCACCCTCAGTCTGAACAGTACAAACAGTGAATATTTTTACTGTTCTATGCCCGAGAGATTATTTTTCACATTTAATTACTTTCTCTTTAAGTCTATAAAAGATAGGAAAATGGGGGGAAATAATAAATAATAAAATAATAAAATCAGAGCCCAAGTTTTCAATTTAAAATGTGTTGTTAGTCGGACCAGCAGACCAAAACACGAAAGATGAAGGAAAGCAGCAAATATGTATATTTGAGCAAATTTTCTTAGAAAGTGATTTGAACAATTAACTGATTAATGATGTTGTTACCAACTAATTTTCTTCTCTCTCTGTTGTTGTTCTTTCATCTTTCAGCACTGAACTTGTGAATTAACCTTCTATTGCATAAAAAATATTACTTGGACATGGTAAAAAATGTTTTGAATGTTTTATGACTTAAAATGGCCTAAATAATAGATATATTTAATAAATATAAGAAAAGGTTGTAAACATAGGCTCAGGATAGTTTTGCTATGTAAGTCAATGGGACTCCATATTAACATATAATTAACATATAATTCCATATAACATATATAATGTAAAATTTTCACGAAATAAAAAATTGAACTATATATATATTAAACTTTACTTACCCAAGACAGTGAGTTCAATTTTTTATTTCATGAAAATTTTCCAAAATTCTGAATAAAGGACAACCTTTGTTTGAGAGACAATGATGCTCACATGTCAAATGTCCATGAGTAAACGGGATATACTGGTCATGTGACCTCATAAATTGCATGTCCTTCAAAATAAAAGCCCCTTTTTCACTCCTGACTGCAATACCATAGATTTTTTTATCTTAGATTTTTAGAAAAATTTAAATAAAGTAATTGTTGCAATATGGCAACACTATGCAATAGAGGGTTAAAGATGAAGAAAAGTGGCTCTTATCAAATGACTTAAACAATCCACTGATTAACAACTTGTTACCAATTCATTTTCTTCCTTCTCTGTTGTTGTTCACTCATTTTTATGCTCTGAATTAATTAAAGTTGTCGAGATATCCTGTCATTTATTGAAGTGCTGGACACGTGTACATTCTGGTCTGTTGGTGGCAGCACCAAGTTGGTCAAAGAACAAAATCATCCAATTTTCCTCTTTGTTATTCGTGAAAACATGAATTACCTGAAACTATCTGCCAAGCATTGACAGATCCCCAGCACCACAAAAGGGCAGGTAACTAGATGATGATGTAAATAGGCTGGTATGTATCACAATCAATACACATTTATGTGTTATCATAGAGGGCCGTGCACCTATGATACAGTGTGGTGATTAAAGCCAACCAAGCACCCTTTCCCTGTATTACCCCCTGCTTCTCCTTTGTTCTCTTCAGCGGTCTTCTCCCATTATAACAAGCTGTCAATTTCTCTTTCCCTTTTGTCCCGTTCTCTTTCTCTCTCCTGGAAGAGTAAACAAGCTCCTGTAGAGCAGCCACACTGATTAGCCCCGTGCACCGGCTGGACAGCGTTCTCATGAAACAAGTTGCTATTATGGCAACTCCCACTCCAGCAAGTATGCTGCTGGTGTTAAAAAAAAGGTTCAGCAGTTGCAGCAAAGGTTAAAGAATTTACAGCAGGGGATGTTCACAGAATGTTAAAAAGCCTTGATAATGAAGAGAGGGAAAAAAGAGAAAGGTATTCTCAGCCTGAAGATGATTAATAGACTACGGGGAATATTTAATATGGAAAAACAACTATTTATTGAAATGATTCAGAGGTAGAAAAACAAATCTTCTCTTCACATCACAGATATTCTTCATTACACCAGCTGCTTTGGAAATACTACTTCATTTATTGCCTTTCTTTGTGAAGAAAGCACATATTGTATCAGCCAACAGCACAACAGTACACACACACACACACACTCATGCACACACACAACAAAACACTAAAAAGAAGCTTTTTTTTCCCTCCTCTATGTCGCCGCATTCACTAGCGTTGCAGAGACAGGAAATGAAGGCAGCCGTATCAGCCAGTAATAACAGCGTGTTGGTGATGAAGCTTTGGCCGTGGACAGGAGGGAGAGATGGAAACAATGATTCAGAGAACAGAACACTCTCACAACCTAATCAATACCCAGCAGAGGACTGCATCGACAACCAGAATAGAAAACAATCCTACTGTTTGTAGCCCACACATGCACTCCATGGCCCTGCCGATCTGCACTTTCTTCACCGATCATGCAGGATAATAACATGTAGACTCGCTGAAGATCTGAAAACAAATACAAGACGTGTGGTCTGAGCTCTCTGAAACAGATAGAGTTCATCGGTTTTTCAATCCATATTTGATAAGAAGCATTATCTGATCTTAATGATGAATATTAAAGGATCTAATGGTTGGTTTATGTTTTCACCCAGTTTTACTGAAAAGATAATCTGATTTGGGTTTGTCATGAATAATAATCTGATAAGTCAATTTTTTCCCCAACACTGAGAAAAAAGTTTGCCTCAAATGTGAGATTCATTGCTCTGCTTTCGTACACTTTAGATCAACATCAACTACTCAAAGTTGAAGCATGAAACACTGCCCCCTTATGGACAGAAACCAGCGGTACAACGGCTGCACTAAGCTCTGTACTAAAAGGTCATTCAGGGAAGGTGCTAGCAGGACGTAATGAAACGCATGGATGCAAGAGAAGAATGGCAACTTACTGATTTAGATAAAGTTTCAAACAATATTTGACAAGTTGCACTGATGGGATATATACATCATTAAATCAATGTAATAGTGTGTATAATTTAAACATACATTTCTGCATGAACTGATGAAACATGAAAGAAAACATGAAAAATATGAAAAACTATATGAAAAATATAAGCTTAATTTTCTGACTCATCAACTCATCAACACATTTTTGATATCAATTATTAACTAAAAGGTAATTAAAAGTACCTTTGTACAGGAAAATCGAATTCACCTTATTCAACATGTTCACTGGTTGAACATAAGTTCATTCAAGTGGTTGTGTTAATATTTGTTGTTGAAATAATACATTTGTTTTTTGGAAGACCAATACATTAGTTTATTTCATTCCAGCTAAAATTCCAAATTCACTAAGTAAAAATAAATAAAAAAACAATAATAAAACTCCTCTCTATATCAAGATATGTGCTTATATATATATATATATATATATATATATATATATATATATATATATATATATATATATATTACTGCTGTCCAATAATCAGATCAACCGGCTTGTTAATATTAATGTGACAGGTACAATATGACCCCTTCTTCCTAAAGCTCCAGAGGGAAACTTTGTGAAAGAAGAGTGAGAGAATAGATGTAAAACTATATCAAGATACATGTTGGTACCTGAAACTACCATTATATCTTGTAAGGGATATCACAACTTCAATAATGCACAAATACAAATTTGTATTCCTATTTGAAAAAGAAGAGATTACATACACAAGTCATTTTGATGTACATAATCATTGAAAGTAATAAAATAATAATGCAATTATCTATAGTATTATTGTGCACTATTTTTTCACTGTTTTTGTGTTCCTGTTGTGTAATATGATCATTTCTCCTCAGGATGGACCTCCACTTACCACCTTCTAAAAAATTCAAATAAATAAATAAAAATTGTAATTGTAATTACTATTTATTTGCAGAAAGCTGCAAGTTTAATAAGCTATTGTTTTATCAGCTATTGTTTGGTCCAAATTGCCTCAAGTGAGTGAAATACAAAAGGTGTTGCTCCCCTAGTGGAGTAGAATTTAGTTTAGTTTTAGTTTATTTGTTTTGAACATATAAAATCAAAGATGAAGAGAAAACTAATAACAACCAATAACAATATAAACTCCAGTGAAGTACACTAGAAGCCTACGTCAGAATTCTACACAAGGAAACTACTTGAGCAAATACATTAAGTGACTTTCCGCCACTTGTGTCTTCACGTAGATTGGATCATTTTTTGTGCAGCACTGCCCTCCGGCGGCAGTGTACGCGCACTGCACCGGCAGAGAACACACACGCAAACGCACACACACACACACACACACACGCACGCACACACACACACGTCTCGCTGTCACTCGCTGCCAGACTGGGAGCTGCTGTTTATCATATCTCCGGCAGCAGAAAGTGTTCCAGGCCGCGGTGAGTTGGACACGCAGCGTCTTCTCCTCCAGACATGAACCTCCTCACCTGCTCCACGAAGCCTGAGACGCTGCGCTCCACGGCCGCCGCGGACATATGATGATGACAGCTTGTTGTGACTCGGTCACATGGTGTGTGCGTTCGCGTGCGTGCGTGTGTGCGTGGTCAGTAGTGAAAGCCACATCGGTGCGTACAGACCGGTACAGACGCGTTAACCCGCCGTCTGCCGCCGCCGCTACCTGCTAACGCTGGAGAGCCCCGGCTCAGCATGCCTCATAAGAGCAAAAAAGAAAAGGTAAAGTAGCTTATTTTCAATGGAAGTGCTCAGAGATCATGCAATTCACAGTGTGTTGCATCCAATTTGTGTTTTACTGGTTTGTCACTGCAGGAATCCTCCAAAAGTGGGAGATCTAAAAAATCTGGAAATAAAAATGGGCCTGCAGATGACCAAGATGTAAGTATTTTTTATTTATTTATTTTAACTTTTCACTTGCTAGAGAGGATTAATCATTATAACAAAATCCTAATACTTATCAGAAAGATATTACCTGCATAAAAAACATAATCAAACATGCACAAAATGTGATGATCAGGTTACAAGAATAAAAAAAGTACCATAAAGTGACATCAGTGTTGTTGTTGTTGTTGTTGTTTATCTTCGTGTTAGTCTGTGTCATGATGAGTTGCATGACAAGCTTGTTAGCCCGGGGCGTTGAGGTTCACTGGAAACTTCTTTTGGCTTCCTCCTACATATCCAACGTTTGTATTCCTCTCGGAAACTCTGCTGACAAATGCAAATTGCAGCAAACTGCACACATTAAACACATGTGAGGATATTTCACACATCTGCGTTCCCTCTCAATCACGTCAAGCTACCTTAACGTTCTGTGGCTGATTATTGACCAGATTGCTTGAAACATACCATTCATCCGCTTGTTTCTAAATTTAATGACTTTTTTTCCTCATGAATCACAGGCTAGGTTTCTCATGTGACATCACAGCATGATCTTATGACTTTCATTTCTATGAAAACACTGCATTCAATTCCTAGTTTTCCCCCGCCGTGTTGGAGTATAATACCAGACATTGTAAGCTGCTATTTTCGTCCTCATTATTTGTGAGTGCTCGACGATGGTGAGTTTAGTGCATTGAGGTTGGAAGAGGCCTGATTGATCGCCTGCTGGGCCTGCTGTTTGTCCCTATTGACAGCTTTATCAGCTCCATCTGAGCTCAATTATTCTGTCCACTGAGGTTCATCACAGAGTCTGTCAACAGACGCAATACAGTACACCGCTGTCTGCGATCGGGTTCCCTCGCTGAGAATCACCTGATCTGATTCGGAAAGGAACTTGACTCTTAACCACAACACCCTCAACCCCCTTCTCGTCTCCTGTCCTCGTCCCATCTCTCCTCTGCCTTCCACAGACATGAGTAGAGTGATCCCTGTGCCGTTGCCTTCTTTACGGGACAGGACGTACCTTACAGTGTTGGGCAAGTTACTTCAAAACTGTCACGCGTTATTTATAACTTATAACTGTCATTTCAAGTAATTTGTTACATTACAATATTACTGTATTTAAAATGTAAGGCATTACACTACTAGTGCATTACTTTTGAGTTACACTACAAAAGTTCAAAAGTTTGGGGTCACCCAGACAATTTAGTGTTTTCCATGAAAAGTCACTGTTTTATTTACCACCATGAGTTGTAAAATGAATAGAACATTTTATTCCATTAGCCTTCTGATGCAATGAGTAAACACATTGTACCATTAGAATATTGGAGTGATAGTTGCTGGAAATGGGCCTCTATACACCTATGTAGATATTGCACCAACACATTTACAGCTAGAATAGTCATTTACCACGTTAGCAATGTATAGAGTGTATTTCTAATTAGTTTAAAGTTATCATCATTGAAAAAAACAGTGCTTTCTTTTCAAAAGTAAGGACATTTTTAAGTGACCCCAAACTTTTTAACAGTACAACTTTTTTACTTTTGCCAAAATAACTGTAAATATGGATTCATGAATCTAAATATAGCTTGCCTTTGTCATTATTGCTACTAGGCACAACAAGGAGTTTTCAAAAAGCTGTTGATTCCAGCAGCTGAAGAATCTCAGAGCAGGAGAAGGTTAATTTTGTCTGTTTTGTGGTTTTATCTCCACTCTCATGCTCCACTTGCTTCCTTGCTAACTCCATGTCACCTCTGTAAATGTTAAATTACTGCTGCTATTTCAGGGAATGGACAGTTCTTTACGTGTAGAACACAAAGTACATTTGACTACGATGTTCTTCAAATCCTTATGTTTCACAAACTTAAAGTAATGAGCGTGTGTCCATCTGGAGAATCAGATGTCCAACATTTCTGCAGGTTCACTCATCTCCATCTTCTGTCTGACGAGACAAAAGGAAAAGAAGTGAAACATTAAATGTTTAAAATGAAAATGAATGATATCTGTATTAGAGAACAAATGCTCAACATTTTATTTCTCATTTTTGTTTTAGTAATAAGTGATCAGAGCTTAATTATAACTTGCTGGCAGTGGTGGAAAGTAACTAAGTACATATACTCAAGTACTATATTTGTACTTTACTTGAGTATTTCTATTTGATCCTACATTCTACTTCAACTCCACTACATTTCAAAGGGAAATAATGTACTTTCTACTCCACAACATTTATTTGACAACTTTATTGTTTTTCAGATGAAGCTTCTAATATTTTGCATAAAAATGAATACACTAATATTCTATTAGCTATATTCTATTAAATTGTCATTTCTTTTTAAATTTGTTGTGCACTGTTGTGTGAAAGATGCCAAATATTATGATGCTGTCCATACTATTAATCTATTCAAAGTAATAATGCTATAAAAATACAGTCTGCATGACTTTTACTTTTGATACTTGGACCATATTTACTGATTATACTTTACTTAAGTAACCTTTACATTTTAGAACTTTAACTTGTAGTTAAGTATTTTTTATGACAGTATTTCTGCTTTTACTCAAATAAAAGAACTGAGTACTTCATCCACCACTCTATAAATATCTGTTTAACAGTATTGAAGTTAGCGATCTCTTGATTACATTTTGGACATTTCACATCTACTGATCTTGTCTTGATTTTAGTGAATTTGTATAAGAAAAAACAAATTAACAACCACTTCAATCCAGGTTAAAATGCATTGTAATGTGTGTTGCTGACATTTGTACTGAGTAAAATATTCTTTACTTTTTTACATTTTTTACTGTAATTCCTTACATTACAGTGTTACAGCAAAAATCTGTGCATTACAGTAATTTATTACTTTTGTAACACGTTACTCCCATCACTAGTACCTTGCCCTTCCCCTGCTCCAGTAACAGGAGCCCCTCCTCTTGCGATTCTTGTTTTCCTGCAGGGCTCCAATAAGAAAGTGCCTCCTGCCACTCAGCTGATGAGGGTAAAGCTGCCGGGGTCACACTTGGCGCTGAAGAGGGAGAAGAGGTTCAGCACTTCCTCTTTCCCCCTCAATGCTAACAGAGAGCTACAGAAACTACCTGCACTAGCAGGTACGCCTCCCTCAGTGCACAGTGTCTCTGTTCTCACTCCACTCTCCTCCTCTCTAATACCTCATATATACTCATATATACACAGATAGGCTGTTACACGTCTCCTGGAAAATGCTGATGACCTTTATCTACGATTGCATGTTTGGCCTATATGGATGGAGGGAATCATATTAACAATTCATAGCCTTGGTGGATCCTCATACCTGCCTTTTTAACCTTGAGGTCTTTGCTCCCTACATAATTAATAGCTAAGCAGACTGCCCATCAGCTTTATCTGAAATGCTAATGATGTGCGATCAGCTGCATCTCCAGTCTTACCTAGAAACAGATATTGCCCCCAGGGAGGAGCTTGCTGACATAAGATAACTCTCAGACTGAATGGGCTGGAGAATCTGGGCCGTCCAATAATACCTTGAAATATAAGGCCTGATCAAATATAAACAGTGTACCTATAGAGCTTCCACCAGCAGCCTGTGCTGCACCTAGCATAGCATTACATTCTGACTAAGCAATGTAAGTGACTCGTGATGGGAGAGATCGACTTGTCTCCGAGGTTATGTTAGTGATCAGAAATCAGCAAACTGATCCTAATTATTCTGGTTCTAATCGCACATGTCACACTGACGCTGATTCTGGGATGAGACGGTCAGGTTGAGGTTTGAACATTTACATCAATCTTTCATGGCTTCTTTGTTTACACGCAGCATTACAGGCAGGATCTGGCGTAAGTGGCTTCCTGTAAATTATACCCAGCTATGCTTTGTCCTCATACCTGGACGCCGCTGCAGGAGAAACAATATAGGTGTGCAGCTCAGGAGGATTTGCAAGTTTGAGGGAGACATGGTCGGCGATGTCAATACGTGGCGATTAATAATTTAAAGGTTTTTGCTTGCCTGTTTATTCTATTCTTGCGTATTAAAACATTCTGAATTTCTAACAGGTTTAAGATGAACCTCCTCTGCAGGATGAGATTAATTGTTCATGACCTTTCAGGTGACAGTGGTGACCTGAGGAAACATGCATGAGCAAGCAGAGGCTTAAATATCATTGCATGTGCAATACTCAAGGAAAGTAAAAGTACCTCATAAATATACTGAAGTAAAATACTTGAGTAAATGTACTTGTTATTTTCATTCACTGGGTTTAAGTGAGATTAAAAACCAGTTTATCTTTAATTACACTCTATGATGATTTAATAGTAAAATCTATCTCTGCTGATTTCTATTGTTTGGATGATTATAAGAGACTTGATTATTGTTCTGATGAGCCTGTTTTGTGGATAAATGTATTTGAGGAGGTTGGAAGGAGGTGTGTGTGTGTGTGCGTGCGTGCGTGCGTGCGTGCGTGCGTGTGTGTCTATGTTTAAAGTAGAGAAGAAAATATAGATCTGGAAATGTTTATCAAATGAAATGTTACTGATATCTATATTAGGGAACAAATGCTGGCCATTTTATTTCTCATTTTTGTTTTAATAATAATTGATCAAAGCTTATTTATAACTTGCTGGAAATGGTAGAAAGTAAGTACATACTCAAGTACTATATTTGTACTTATACTACATTCTACTTCCTCTCCACTACAGTTCAATGGGAAATATTGTACTTTCTACTCCAACATTTTAGCTTTTAATATTTTGCATAAAATGAATTGTCAATTCTTTTTAAATGTGTTGTGCAATTAGTGTGAAAGGGCCAAATATTATCTTGCAGTGCATACTATTAATCCAGCCAAACTAATACTGCTATAATAATAAAACTACACATTTTTTTTTTTTACTATTGATACTTTGACTATATTTACTGATTATACTTCTGTGCTTTTACTCAAGTGACCTTTACATTTTAGAAAATTTGCTTGTAATTTGCTTGTAAGTATTTTTTGCCAAGTGAGTACTTCATCCAGCACTCTGTAATTGTATGTTTAGCAGTGTTGAATGCAATGTTACTGATCTCTTGATTAGGGAACCAATCTAGGACATTTTAGTTCTTTTCTGTCTTAATAAGAAGAGATCAAAGCTTACTTGTTCTTTGGTAGGGACAGAATGTTGCCAGTGGGTCACCACTGCATGCTTGATAGAAGCAACAACAGTGTGTTATTCCAAGTGTTGGTAAAACATTTAGTGATGCTGGTCTTGTGTTACAGCTGATTCTCTCACACAGCCTGAGCTGCCTGAGCTGCCACCTTCTGGCTGGAAATAGACAGAGCTGCTATTTAAATTTATTTGATATCATTTCTACATTTTAATAGTGGCATATGATAGACTGTTATAAAGCATGAATCCTCTTTTATATGTTTTCTTGTTGTGAACAAATATCATGAAACCCGAAATGTATTGGCCTGTCTCTCAATACTTTCTGCCTGTGCCACTCAGCCCATTGGTTTCTATTGTGACATCAAACTAGAATTATTTTTTTTCTTTAACGCTGGCAATTTCCTAAAACAGCCAGAGTTTTTTATAAACCCAGTGGTGGAAAAAGTGCATGTAGTCAAGTACTGTACTTAGGTCTTATTTTGAATTACTTGTACTTTATTTTCATGTATTGCTACTTTATTCCTTCTACTATACGACATTTTTCTTTTATCTCATTTAATATGCTTTGATAGTCTATTATCTGCATTCTATTAAATGTGTGAAAGCCAAACATTATGATGTAATACTATTACTATTAATGTACTCAAAGTATCTAAAATTGGTTCCACATTGATAAACTAAAACATTAAATGCCCTCACATGAATAAACTAAGTAGTAATAAAACACAGCCTGTATAATAAGTACTACTATTGATATTTTAATTACATTTTCCTGATTATACTTCTGTACTTTTGTTTAAGTAATATTTTTTTACTTTTTTAACAGTTTTTTTTTTTTATGACAGTATTTCTACTTTTACTTAAGTAAAGGAACTAAATACATAATCTACCACTCCGTAAACCACATAAGAAACACTTGAACTGTCAGGAGTGCACATGTGATGATATTTAAGCCTCTGCCTGCTCATGCATGTTTCCTCAGGTCACTACCGTCAACTGACGGGTCACAGAGATAAGTATCTTATTCTGACGAAAAGCTTTGTCTCTTACCTTTCAGAAATTCAGGATGTTTTTATTACACAAAGAGACAATAAACAGGCAAAAACCTTTTAATTATTAATCATCACACAATGACAACCCTGACCATGTCTCCCTCAAACTTGAAAATCCACCGGGCGGCACCATAACATTTATTCAAACAGAAGGACATTTAGTTGAGGACTATTTTCAGCTGCTGATTAGTATATATTAGGTACGCTAGAGAATATTACAGCAGCAAGTTGTGGAACTAACTCAAATTTACTACAAAGCCTGTGTTCGTGAAAATAAAGGAGCATGCACTGCAACGTAATAGTTTTAGAGCAGTGAAGCTCTATGGTACAGATGGAAAAAGCATTGCCTTTGGCTATATGAAAGCGATACTTATAGGATCAGTTAATTGTTGCTTTCGGTTATTTCATGGGATTCATTGACAGTAAAGGAAAATAAAGAATGTTGCCAGCGTTATCTTATAACCAGGGTTCTGTTTTTAGGTGTTTGTGAGTGTATAATAATATAAAACAAAAACCTAGAGGGAGTCCCGGGGCATTTGTGAAGCCGTACACACTCCTGCTCGGTCTGTCCAATCAGTAAGCAGTAAGTGGCAGCTTTCAGAAAATACCGCCACCCGTTGTCATGGCTATAGGAATGTAATGGCACCTCTTGGAGTTTTGGCCACTCAGTGAGATAATGCCAAGAGTGAGAACTACTTAGTGGTAAACTTGGCCTTCTCCTCTCCTCCTCTCTCCTTGTTGCACCTCTGAGGCATTCAGACTTCAACTTGTTACCAGGATGTGATGCTTATTTAAAAGGTAATTTCATATGCAGCCTCTTTGGTGGACTCTGAATTAATTAATCCTTAAGTCTAACATTCTTCACTGTTGGAATCCTGTACAGTCCCTTTGTTATAAATTAACTGTGAAATGACCATGAAAACAGCACTACGAATCCCGCTGTTAAGAAAAATCTGCTCGGCCTTGTGGTGTGAATGTAGTTTCATATAAAACACATTAAATGGAGCTTTAAAGCTACTGCACTATGTAAAGATGAAATACAGATTATTAATTTGTCACCATGGAGTATTATTATTCACCGTGGAGTATTATTCACAATTTAGACAACAATCAGTAACTTTAATGGTTTAAAATATGATATAGTATGCTAATCCTCTTGTATGACACCTAAATTATTAAATATCTTTTCATTAGATATTTGAGTGGGTATAACAAGCAGTGAATGCTGCTTGGAGCTGCAGCAGTTCCTCGTGTTGTGGGCCCATGCATTTGATTTTCTGTCCTCTTGCTTTCATTTCCTGTTTACAGCTATTTTTTCTAAGCATACGTTAACGTCACTCAGAATAATATAATGCAGAAATTCCTGCCATTGCCTCAAATACTGTGAGTCATAAAACCCTCTCAGAGAGTACGTCATTTGAAGCTGCTGAAGTTGTAGTTTCTTTTAATGGAAAAAAAAGAAAAAGTTTGCAACTATCGCTATTATGTGTTTTTCATTATTTTTTCCCCATAGTACACTGCTAGTGTGAGTACATATCACTGAAAACATTGTAACGATGTTGTGGGAGGGTTACCTAAAAGGCTACCAATAGGAAACCTTAGGGAAACATTACAAAATCTTACTTCATACTTATTCGGATGTTTTGGGGATGTTATGTTGAACAGAAATCCTTTGCAAAACTATCTTAGAGTGTGTGAGCAAATGTAAATGAGTCTAAAGGAAGTTCTGGCATTGTATTTGGCTTTGTTTCAAATTAGTTTGATACAACAGGTTAGGCAGAGAAGGGCAGGTTTACTTATATAGGACATTTAGCACAAAGTGATTCAAAGTGGTTTACATAAAGCATTAAAAGCATCAGATTGAAGTGCAAAACATACAAATGTTAAAAATATATAAACAGTTGAAAACAGTTGAATAAATGAAAGGAAAAAGTTCATTGCAAAAAAAAAATCTTCGGTCTTGTTTTAAGATTTAAAAGAACTGAGCAAACCTGCAGTTTTCTATGAGTTTGTTCCAAATATGTGGAGTAAAAAAACTGAAAGCTGCTTCTTCATCTTTAGGATTGAAGCTTCTTTCATCTTGTGTTGTGACCAATCACACCACAACTTCCACTGAAGTTCTTTGGCTTTTCTTGCTGCCGAGAGCTACTGGAGTTCTCTTGGCCTCTCATGTGGTTTCTTCTTGTCTCTTTGCTTTCGTTATTGAATGTAAAGGTTTGAGGCTCCCTCTGGCCCTCTGCTCCACCTCCCTTTGATAAAGAAACAAGCAGGGATGACAGGAGGAAACAATAAAAGACTTTGAAGATTCAGCCAGGGCGTCTCTCCAGTATTTCCAGCTGCTTATCCTAAATCAGATTACCTTGAAAACCCTTTTAAAGGATAAACTATGGAATAGACTCAATCTGATCTAAGATCTGTAGCCTGGCACAGCGTCACCAGAGACAGTGAGTGGGGGAGGCGGAGTCAAACCAAAAAAATTCCAAAGCACGTCCCGCCCCCTTGTGTCCTTTCAGCCAATCACCTTTTCTCTCTCTCAACAGACCTCGCTCTGACTGGTCGGGAGCAACCCGAGCTCAGCCAATCAGCGCGCCCCTCCGCTGCTTACATCACTAACTAGCCAGTTCCCTCCAGCAGCGGAGAGCTTCATTTTCTGCTCTGCTTTTGTGCTAAAATGGAGGCTGGCCTCTCGCCTTGAGTGGATCGCCTTCCTGGTTGATGTTTAGATGTTGACATGCAATAAATCTGGAGACAGGATGGTTGTGGATGCACCTAATTCCAATGGGCCTTTTCAGCCGGTGGCTCTTATGCACTTCAGAGGTACGTAAGGACGAATATTTCCTCCTGTATTGTCGTAGGGAGAGAGAGCTGTGCTGCTGTCCCCCCTCCACTGGTGACTGCTGGTTAGTCAGCATTCAGACGTTTCACGGGAACAACGTCGTTGTTTCCGCGGGTTTTGAAAAGCATCTGTTTTGCATTTAAAATGGAAGTTCGCAGTTTTGTGTTTGTGGTGTGAGTGTTTGTGTGCGCGTGTTGCTGTGGGAGCTACACGGGAGCTAACGTTTGAAAAAAAAATCAGGTTTTACTAGCTAGCTCCTCTATGCCCATCCCCCCGCCAAGCTAGTGATGTCAAAGGAAGTGAGGTCATAGCCTAGGGAAGGGTCTTTTCCTCAGTTCTTCATGCGTTTCCAAGGGTGTAGGTTTTGTTTGAACATTGGGAGGTACACATTAAATGCAGGGGGATCTGGAGGTCGTTGTTCCCCCAGAAATTTTGCGTTATGGTGAATTTTTTTTTTTCTGCACCAATTTTCCCCTCCTGCATCAACTTGTGGTGTAAACGTCTCATTGTGTAAAGGAAAAGACTCAGCTCATATAATATATAAAGGAAGGCTCTGATTAATGTTTTCAAATATTTATTCTTCTGAACTTCTCTTGTTTAATATTGTCTCTGCTGAATGCTCCACACATGATTTACTCTTTTCTTCATTCTTTCAAAATAAAAGTCCTCTGCTTCTACCATGTTTTTGCTTGGGGAGACAAATGCATGTATTCTAAATATTGAGGGCAGCTAATCCCCTGCATCTCTCACTATAAGTGTATCTGCTTGTAGCTCTTGAGAAAAAGGTTTAGATGGCTCTTTTATCTCCTTCTTGCTGTGTATTACTGTTCTACCTGGCACAGATTCTTTTTTTTTGTCACAGTATAATGTTAGAATTGTAAGCTGTAGAAATCCCTGCAGCAGACCCCTTATCCACCTCCCCACCCTTTTTCCTTGTTATCCTGCTGTGAGCAACATGCTAAGGCACCTTCAGGAACAATTAACAGGATGTTTCTCACAACCCGATACAGTGTGTGATGAAACATTAATAATGTCTGCATATAGAAAGCAACAAGACAGTAGTAGGTCAAGCAGGTCAGTAGCCAGAGGAATAACATACATAAAGCATGGGGGATTCCACAAAAGCATGAAGTGAAGCAGGCTTATACATACACACTGTACACAATGCATATCTTTCTCAACAAAAAAGAAGCAGCCAATATGACCCCAGCCATCTTTGCCAGAGCAGAACAGCAATGTTTTGGGATTACAACATTGGGTTCGGCCTCTTAATGTGTGTACAATGTACTCAGTCATGTTTGAAAGGCTCAGCCTGTACTCTGGTGCAGCCTGGCGTTAGATGAAGCCTCGGGCAATTATTGATTACACTATTGAGCCACACAAGAGACTGCCTTGAATGACAACTCAGTGTTGGGGAACAATCAGACTCTCTCTGCTCTCTTTCTCTTTTCCTCTCTTTGTGCATGTCTTAACTTTACAGGCCAGTTCATAATACATGTTTTCTATGCAATCTATACAGATTGTATGGGGGCCCGGTTGAGAAAATGTACATGTACATTTGTGCTCTGCCATACAGCTGGAAAAGAGGATTGCAGTGTTATTTAATACCTCAGGATATGGACTTCAAAACAAGCAGCCATGTTTGTTTAGGAGGATTAACTGTGTTTAAGATATTTAGTTTCTTTAGGTATACACATACCTAAAATGCTTAGTTGGCCCTTTTAGTCTTAGCAATACATTTGAGTGAATACTGATTGAAGCTTTATATCCCACTGTGTTTTCAGCGTGTGTTTCATGTGCATGCATGCATTTATTTAGAGCTGCTGACATGTAACTAGGGCTGGGCAATATATCAATATTATATTGACAGTTTAATATAGTGATATGGCATAATATAAGTCTTTCCTGGCTTTAGAGGAAGTTACCAGACTAGCTGTTCCATTATTTGCATTTACTCACTTAGTCATTATATCCACATTACTGATGAGTATTTATCTAAAATCTCACTGAATATTTTGTGAGAGAGCATTAATCATCCATACAAAACCAATATTGGGGTAATTGTTCAAAAATATAAAGATATGATTTCTTTTTCGTCTATATCACCCAGACGTCTTTGTGAGACAATGTGTTACCAAGGATGTATTTTAGTGTGAACAGGGGCCTCTTATTCTGCCTGTGTCCTTTCAGCTGCAAGATCTTATTAAGAAGCACTGCAAAGCATTTCTCACCATTATTACTCACAAAGGAAGCCTCCAAATCACAGCTATGAATGTGTCTCAAGTGGCAATGATGCACACAACAAAAACAACACAGATTATGATGCAGGAACTTTTTAACTGAATGTGGCCACAGTTTTGTATTATACCTTTTAAAACTAACACTCTGTTCCTCTCCATCAGTATAAATAGTAACACTGGATGTTTATATTGATTATAACATCCTGTCAATACAGCGGATTGCCAAACCAGTCCTAACTCCAGACTAGCAGCTGCTCATTTGTACCCATTTGCAGAGGGGGAAAAGTAGATACTGTGGATCCAATGTGACTCCAGTTATTTATTATCTCTGTTTTGAACAGTAGGCATAAAGATAAATCTTTCTCTGTTCTACAGAAGAGACAATACTTGTGTGTGTTGTTCATCTCCTAAGGCTTCTATGAGGTTCCATTAATAGAAGTCACATTGTGGTTAACATCAATTTTGGGATCACAACACTGGCCCTTTATCTGTTACACAACAACCTGCTGAGTATTTTAGGACCGCACAGAAACTTTATAACACAGGCAGACGGACTTATGTAATAGGAGGGAGCAACACAAGTCAGGGGTGCGAGGCATGGCAATACATTCCAGTGCAGCTTCATGTCTCACTGCAATCAGCACAAATTAAAATGCATGTTTGACCTTATGCCAAGGATAGTGATGGTTCACTGAGAGTCTGGTGTTGAAAGGGGTTTCATATTTAGAAATTAACATTTTATCATCAATCTCATCCTTCTTTTGACTAATTCTGTCTCTTCTGGGTTTAAGCTGCTGCACCTCACTTGACCCTAGAGGATTCTCAGCGTGCTCCGGCCGCTTAAGGAGTGAGCTCAACATATCTATATGGCAATATATCGCTGTACTTCCTCCTGCAAAATGTGTTTGGATGCTCCAAGTTGTGAACTATGTGTTTTAACTATTAGGCCACCCAAGGTGCCCCCAAAAATAGATATTACAACCTGGGTTTTCTAATATGTACATCACATTATATTGATGTTTCTTATCTGAGAAATCATCACCACACCTTCACCTGGCACCTTAGATCAGCTAATGCCAACCTCCTAAGATCCATTCATCCATCAGAAACTCAGGCCTCTGCACCACACCAGTATGGCACTTATCTGGAGATTTGTCGAACCGGATAAACTAGTGGAGAGATTAAAAAATCTCAGAATGAGTAGATTTGTGTAGCGACTCCAGTCTGGATCTTTTTCAGATTCATGACGTCAAAGTGCAGTTTGCACATGCTAACATACAAAGTGTTGGTCACACTTGCACATTCTGTTGAAAACAACAAGGATGGTGGACATATCTCAGGTCATATCTGAGCTCTTGATACTTTTTGTATCATTTGCAGCTTAATAGCTGAATTTATCTGCCTGTGTTTTTAAGTCATGACCTCGTTGGATCAGATCAGCGTGAAGGACATTCTTTTTTTTTTTTAACTAGTGGAAGAAAATATCATTAAAAAAAATCTAGACTCGTCGAGCTGCGGCCTCAGATTCAATCTCCTACTTCAAAAACAAACTCAAAACCCACCTTTTTCACACTGCCTGACAATACATGGTTCCCACTAACTTTCAACAACTGGACAATCATTGAAACTCTCACATCTTCCTTCATTATGTTATGCATTTATATACCGTAGATATTGCTTTTGTTTGTTCAGTATAATTGTATGTATTTTCTGTGAAAAGCACTTACAAATTAAATACATTTTACTGTTATAAGTTATCCAGTTGGTTTTATTTTCAGCTCTAAATTGTTTAAATCTTCAGTAAATTATAGTGCAATATGTATCTTGAGATCCTTCTTGCACAGCCATAGTCTGCTTTGGAAAACAATTCTTAGCTGTTGTTTGACTATATAATGAATTAATAATGATAAATCTCTTGGATAAAACTCTCTCTGGCGTGTTTAAGGCAGGAATACTTTTGTGGCAGCGACACTGCTGTTAGCGGCCAAATCTTTATGGAAATGGCCAATAATTGTGGCTCACACTTAGCCTCTCTCCTATGGAATTCCCAACCTCTCACTGTCATCAAGATAAATTGGCTGACTTGAAACTGACACTGCAGAAGTGTGCGTGTGGCCAAGCCAAGCCTCCTTTATGTCTGAACAGGATATCTCTCTCTTTACCTAGAATCTGCCTATTTGCAAGAATGTCAAGTGTGTGTGTGCGCTCCCTCCTCTAGTCTATCCTATAGCCTCTGTCACTCTTTCTGTGCATTCACAGAAATGAGGGCATGAGCGATTAGGACTAGCTGCCTGTTTTATTTTCCTGAAACTAACTGGATCAGTTGTTTCCTTTCTGCACACCTGCATGCCTAAATTGGCTGATGCTTTTCAGGCCAGTTTTTTTTTATATGGTCATATTTTACATTCTAAATCGAGACAGAAGGGAGCACTATTACAGAAAGAATAATATGACTTTATACACTTTTTTTAATTCATACAGCAGGTTTGTGGCACCACATTTTCCTTAATGAATTGTCTTAATTTGTCCTTTTTATACAGTTGAATTTTCACATTCATAAACCACAATTTCTCCCAGCTTGATCTAGTTATCTCAGTAATGAGAAGCATTCTGCCCAAAGGTTACATGGCAGCCCTGCAAGTAGATTCCTTTAAATTTTGTTTCACTTTGATGTATCATACATATTTGATGTAATTCAGTTCATCAATGACTCGTCTTCATCATGTGCAGCCAGACTCTGAGCCTCATTGCCAGCACACTGTTAATGCCACACCCTATGCTGATTATTAGTAATAATGTGCTATAAATGGTGATATGCTGCTGGGCTGTATGTATATATTTTTGATGTAAGGATATGAATTTGCTTCCTGCATGACCTCATGTCCTTCCATTGTAATTCTGGACATGCCTCCTATTTATATAACAGAGAATTACATTTCAAACATTACCTGCTGATTAGAGGCAGTTCTATGTGCATGAGTTAACTAAAAAGCGGCATCATCTATATGTGTGTGTGTGTGTGTGTGTGTGTGTGTGTGTGTGCATGCACGCATGTGTAGGCAGTGATTCCTAAAAAGCCCTACCCTCATCACTCATCAGGAGACACACTAATAAAAGCATTAACATCTCAATCTTATTTAAGTTTGTTAAAAAGCATCTTTGTCTCACAGAGTTCTTATTTGTCACATGCATCTGCTTTTGGCCATAAAATTTGACTGATCATGAATTTGCCTAAATCTTTACAAAAAACATGCTGTTTGAATGTATGTAAAATGCTCCCTGTGGGTCAAAAGTTCAGCTGAAAGCTGCGGTTACCTCTTCCCTTCTAAACTGACATTGCATGACTGTCCTTTGGTAGATTTTGGTGCTCTGGTTGTTCCACATTTGGTATTTGAGAAGTTGACATTTTTGAGTAAAGAACATGACTCATTGTGAGCCTTAAAGAGACAGGAGCTAAAATAGTCTATGAAGGGCTGCATGAAGCACCAGTGTAACATAAATAATGAGTTATTTTAACTATAAATCATACGATGTACCAGTGATGCCCCAGAATACAAATATAAACCTGTGAATGTGCATGTTCCGGCCTCATTTAAAGCTATGTTAGCGTCATTCAACTTCACAGATTTATTGAGTTTGCAGAAGCGGCAAAGTTTGAGGATCAAATAACTTCACTTTCATGTTTGTTGCATCTCATTTACATCCATGTCCTAATTTTTTTTTATTTCTTTTAAGCATAATTGTAATATAACAGTTATTTTCTATGAAAATAAGCAACTTTCAAAGATGGCACTCAACTTCATAGGTGAAAAAGAAATGAGCTACATCAAAAACTGTGTCCCATAACAACATAATTATGGTGTCACTATGTGTTATTACTGCAACACAAAAGCAGTTGGAATTCGGAGTAACCAAAATGTTGTTTCCTCTTTGTGTTGTCATGTGTGAAGTGTTTACTCTGGCAGAAGCTGTTTGTTTATAACCCACTGCTCATGAGTGCTTGAGTGGAAATGAAGTGAAACAGGAAGCCTGTAAAACCACCTTGGACAAATATATAATGATTTAAATAGCTAGGTTTCCTTTAAAAATATACTTGTTTTTTTTCTCAGGGTGCGTGTGTCAAATAGCTCAACTCTGACCGTTCACCGACTTCCCCAACGCCTCGTTCTCCTCCTCCTCTATTCTGCTGTTTCTCCCCCCACTCTGCTCTGTAGCTATCCTTCCCCCTGGGCTCTAACCAGCTCGGCCTTTCTCTCAATGCACTTTAGTCTTCACGACTCATTTTGACATTCTTCATCACTCTCTCACTGCCTTGTATTTATTTTCCTGTCAAATAGCTGTTCTAAAGTTACTACAAGGAACTTCTAACAGCTTATGAAACCATCTTATGATGCCTCTATATGACCTACATCAACAAACGAGACCACCTGGGAGAAGATTGGCTATTTCTATATCCGAGTACCTGCCACCGGGTTGGTCTCCTGGTCATTTCAGATGAAACTAGGAAATCACTCTGAGAGCACAGACCTCCACCAAGCGTATTGTGACTCCCACCTAATATTGTTGTCCTAGGTGAAAAAATCTGCTCTTGTCTCTGGTGTAATGTGCAGAAAAAATAAGCTATTCAGGTGCAGGATATTATCACCGGATGGCTCCAAATGAGGACGCCTGTCTGAAGGTCCATTTACAATAATGTAAAGGTATAGGTGTAATAAGGTATTTTATTTTTATTTTTAGGCAAACGCCAGCGATGACGTAACCTCCTTTTTTATGGAGGTGACGATTTACATTAAAGAGCCTAGTTTACATTACATGACAGCTGTAATGAGTATATTACTTAGAAAAAGTAACAAGTTATAGTTACTAGTCACTTCTCCCAAAAGGTAACATTAGTAACTAAGTTACTCCACTATAAAAGTAGCTATTATTTTAAGTTTAAAATTGTACTAGGATTTCCTGGGGACTTTGTGGGTGGTGGGGCAGTAATGCGTAGGAACAGCAGGTGGGTAAGGATAACGGTGTTGTAGGATCACCTGTTATGGAAAAAAGTAATGCAGTTGATAATGGCATTTAATTTAATGCCGTTATTCCCATCGCTGCATGACACATTGCAGCATAAGGGAAAACAAAGATAAGGGGAGAATTAGATAAGATTAGATAGAAGATTAGATAACATTTAGAAGTAAAGTTTGACTTGTCTTGTTATAAAAAAGCCAGCTGGTTGAACGGGCTAAAGAGTGAATGAAGAGTGCAGTGTTTGTGAGAGTCAGATAAATAAAATGTTATTTCCATATCACAACAGTTACCTCCTAAAGCACAAACGGACACCTCAACACCGCACAATATGTTATGAACGTAGTCTTGCATGTGTCCTACATGTATGAACAGAATCATGTTTGCTTCACTATAGTCATAATAATCTTGCGTATCCACTGTCATCCTCGATAGTTCAAGGTGCCATATTTTGCACTTTTCCTGGCTTTTGTTTTGTGGTTTTTAGTAAAGAAATCATCTCAGTATATTTTTTATATCTCCCGTCTCAAGCTTCTCTCTGCGGTGTATCTGCCTCACTAATGTTAATCAGCCTCTTCTGTTGTGACATTACAACTTCATGGAAGCCTCAGTGGCTGGTTTTAAGACAGTTCATGAATACAGGCTGTCTGCATTTCTCTGTGGATTGACAGTTTAGAAATATGGACAATATTTATATAACCTCTAGACCTTATAATCAAAAAAACTCAGTCAAAAAAAAAATCTCACTTTGTAATATAGCATTTTTAAACCGCCTCCTCTTTTCTTTTGTGACTGTCTCACTCTATAAACAAAGCTTCATTCTTTCATTATTCTCAACCACTTTATTTCACCACCACTCTGTAGCCTTGGTTCTGCTGCTTTTAGTTGACCCTGGACTGTTTCTCTTCTTCTACATTCACCGCCCTCACGCTCTCCCTCTCTGTCTCTTTCTCTTCAGATGTGGCCCCCGCAGAGCAGGAGAAGCTCTTCATCCAGAAGCTACGGCAGTGCTGCGTTCTTTTCGACTTCCTGTCTGACCCGCTGAGCGACCTGAAATGGAAGGAGGTGAAGCGGGCGGCGCTGAGCGAAATGGTGGAGTACATCACCCACAACAGGAGTGTCATCACAGAGCCCATCTACCCAGAGGTGGTGCACATGGTCAGTGGAGTCAAGTTTGCACACACAAAGCCTGGAGATGAGGGTGAAAGTCAGGCTCAGAACAAGGACAGGCTGAACAGAGAGTTCATCACATGTTATGTGATTGAGTAGGTTGTTGATGTCCCAGCCTGTGCATGTGATCAGCTCTTTGGTGTTTTTATTAGCTTGCAGCAGTAGAGGTAGCTTTTCTTCAAGCGTTATCATCTCATTTTTTAAAATTGTGTAATCTTGCTGTTGTCCTTGAAATTATATGACAAGAATTGACTCTTAAAGCCACAGAGTAGAAGGGGAAAATGTTTAAGATTTTCTTACAGATGTCTAATCTATTTATTTTTAGTTTTAGTTTTTATTTTTTATTTATAGTTTATCAGCACAATTCTTATGTAGAAGCCACACTAGTGACATGTCTCTATGGATGACAGTGTCACCACTGATATCTCAGCAGCCGTTTGATGGACAGCCATGATGTGTTGTACATTCATGGTTCTCTGACAAACTATAACAATGACTTTGAAAATCATCTGAGATTTGCTCTACCACCACCTTGAGGTTGATATTCATTCCTTTTAGCAGAATTTATTCACAGCTATTCTAATTGTATAGACAGACATTCATGATCAACTACATTTTTTTTCAAATGCATTTATTTTTTGGTTTGTAATCATATACCTGCAAAGCTAAAGAAATAAGCTCCATCTCATATCACTATCACTATACAGCCATGTTTATCAGAATGCGTTTTTAGAGCCAACCGGATGCAAAGACAAGATAAATTCCACTAAGGGTGAGAAGTGTCCAGAAACACCACACCGCCTCACAGTAGTCTTGCTGCAGTGTGGATCTATGGACAAGTTCCATACACACTCTGCATGAATGCATTTATGGTTGTAAATGGAATTTCCAAGAAAAAACGTTCCCTTTGCACAAGGAACGTGCTGCATTTCACACACAGCGGTGCCCTGTTTGGAATTAACGGAGAAGTTGCCATCACGTTGATTTACAGCTTCTCTGACAGTGAATCCAAGTAAAACCAGACTTCAATGTGCAGAGATTCAGAAATGGAGCTATAAACATAACGAAAACACCAAAGTTTGAGTGAGACACTCTTCCCTCGCTATGAATGCTGAACTGTAATCTTTTTATCATCAAAGCCAACAGCAGAATTGCTATAATCTTGGTTATGACATTGACATTTACAGTTTCCATTGTGGGGGTAATGCGCAGTCATCTTCACAGGCTGTTCTGGGCTGGAGTGCAGCACAGCACGAACAGCCTCTCTACCTTGTAGCCCGTCTTTTTTTCTAACAAGGCTCCCAGTGTTTTTAGTAGGCCACCTGCACTGTCCCATGATCTGCCTGGCAGGGAACAGCAAACCACAGGGGAGTCAGTTGACACTGTGAGAGACCAGAAACAAAACATACTTCGATTACTGCGAGCCAAACCCTTGGAGGCCAGTTTACAAGGACAAAGTTAACGTTAAGCTCAAAAGCAAATGCATTTCAAAATTTCTAAGATGGGACATACTAAAAGATGGGGATATTCATTCAGGACTGCAGTACCAGGCTTCCCAAATAAAATGAAATCATATTCAAGCCTTCCTCATTTTACAGATGAAATTAGCTGTGCTGCTCAAAACATACCAGCAGCCTTCAAGTAAACTACACATGCAGTTACATCTACTTTAGATCTGCATGTGTCTGGTAAAGACTTGTTACAAGAGGCTGTTGTGAGTCGCATGGGTTTTCTTAATCAGTGTGCATAATGTGAGCAAAGCGGGATGAAATGAAACCATTAATGATTTCTTTTTGTGTATCTGTCTTGTTTAAAATGCTGGTCTGTACAAAAATCAAGTGATAGCTTTTGATGTGGTTTCATTGTTGGTTAAAGCAGCTGTCATGACTGCAAACATTTATTTATGAGTGGGAAACTTCACCCCAACAGGAAGTTTGGGTCCTACTTTTTTAAACTGCTGTAAATCTTTATTTGGTCTCTTATGGCTTTTTTTAACATCAATGTTTTATACTAACTTCAGTCCTGGGCCAAACTAAGGAACAAAAGGAAGTTGTTTTAAATAGCGGATTGTCCACTAGAATAAACATTCACAGTATTCAATTCTCTTCTTCCAGTTTGCAGTGAACATGTTCAGGACATTGCCTCCATCGTCCAACCCCACTGGAGCAGAGTTTGATCCAGAAGAGGATGAGCCAACACTTGAAGCTGCATGGCCACACCTCCAGGTTAATATTTCTAATAATAGAATCATCTGCAAGACTAAAGTAAATTCCACAGCATGTCTGTATCAGCTTGAACTCTGCTGTGTAAGAGAATTTGTGAATGAAGTTAACGCACTACTAAGCATCACATTACCCTAATTTATCTTGAATTCCTTCCCAGCATTCATCCCTTGTTTTTTCTTGTTTGCTTCTGTTGCAGCTCGTCTATGAATTTTTCCTTAGGTTTTTAGAATCGCCCGACTTTCAGCCTAACATAGCGAAGAAATACATCGACCAGAAATTTGTTATGCAGGTAAGAAAAGAATCGTACTCTTTTGTTCTTGATCGTAAAAATATAAAATTACAAGACCTGCGTTGTGATGTTACTGTTGTAACATTTCACCTTTTTTTTTCATTGAAGCTCCTAGATCTATTTGACAGTGAAGATCCCAGAGAGAGAGACTTCCTCAAAACTACCCTCCACAGGATCTATGGAAAGTTTCTGGGGCTGAGAGCATACATCAGAAAACAGATCAATAACATTTTCTATAGGTCAGCCCTCTTCTATTCTTCTATCACACACAGCTTCAGGTTTCACTTTCAACCAGTTCCTTAAGACAGATGGTCAGAATATTGTATTGTCACTAAAACAAGTGCTTGCTTGTCCCTGCAGGTTTATCTATGAGACGGAGCACCATAATGGTATAGCTGAACTACTGGAAATACTTGGAAGGTAGAGCAATTCACTTGTCCTTGTTTTTCACACTTATACTAATCACTTTCAATTTTCAGGAAATTAATTGCACTTCATTTTTATTCGTAATGAAAACATAATCATTATCTGTTGTGCAATTCCCTGCTTGCTACATAAATCATGCCAGGCAATTTCTCAGATGTTCTGATAATTTTTTTCATTTCACAGCATAATCAATGGATTTGCCTTACCACTAAAAGAAGAGCACAAGATTTTCCTGTTGAAGGTTTTATTGCCTCTGCACAAAGTCAAATCACTCAGTGTCTACCATCCACAGGTAATGTGTGTGTATGTGTAGGCAAATGTTTGTTGAAATTCATTTCTGTAGAGTGCGGCTGATTTAAAGCTGTAGTGCAGGATTTTTGTCTCCCCCTTCTAGCCGTGAGAAAGTAATAACACAGAAAACATGGTTGCACCTGTAAAATGGAGGATCAGTTGTTTATAGCCTCACACCACCCCTGGAAAGGACTTGTTTCATTATCTGAATTTGATCCATTTGGTCTGATAACACTTGGAGAGTCTAGAAGAGCCATAAGATTAAATATTTTATCCACAGTCAAGTTAGCAGAGGCCAACCCGGAAGTCGCCAGTGGAAGTCTCTGGTGCCTATCAGAGCCATGAAGAGACTTTCAGAGGCTTAAAAAGAAGGGAAGGAACAAAACTGCATTATCCCTATCTGATGAGGGGAACCCATTAAAACAATTTGCACATGGGACAAAGTCAAAACTTTCATGTGCATGAAAACCTGGTACCAGATAGTTTAACTCTCTTTAATGGGTTTTAAAAAAATAATAAAAACACATGCTATCAACTAGTTTATATTCTAGGTGGATTTAATATTTAAAATGTATATCATTCTTTTTCAGTTACATCATTTGTCATTTTGTGTCAAATCACAAAATCGTAATTTTTTTTTACATATAGACTTTTAAATGACAAAGAAATCAACATGAACACAAACACACATTTTAGAGACCTGATGAGTGCTTCTTAAAACTGTTTTAAAAAGTTTTTGACTTTCTCATCTTGACAAACCATCTTTGTCAGTGACCCACACAATTAAAACTGTTAATGTCTATTTAGTGGTGCTAGTTTCTACTGTAATGTTATGAGCAAACACATGAAACTGCTGCTGAGTTTGAGCAGTAGGAATTTATCTGGTCAGCAGGATAGAGCCTCCACAGACCCAAGGTTCATAAACTGTCTACTGTAAAACAGAGATTCACTCGGTGGGGATCTTTACTCTTTCAGCATGGACTTAAATGGATCAGATGTTCATTTATATGTGAAAGTTCCATAATGCAGGTTGAAATATTCTTGTCCAAACCTGCTTTTAAGTAGCCACTTCCTAATTTAATGGGAGCAGCAGGTCAATCTGCAGATTTTCTCAAAAAACGTTGTTCCATGTTCCCACCACTCTGTCCCTCAGGCGTCCTCAACCCACATCCCCCGCAGCGTTACTTCACTTTTCTCGTGTGTAAACTCAAATCCTTCTGACAGTTTTAATATTTGTGTTTTGCAGCTGGCCTACTGCGTGGTGCAGTTTTTGGAAAAGGACAGCACTCTAACTGAGCCGGTATGTCAAATAAAAACAGGCTTGCATGTAAAAATAGTTACTTAAACTCCTATTTGATGCTCACTTTCACAAAAAAATGTTCAAGCCCGTTTTTACAAGATTAGAAATTTGCTCCTCTACATTATCATTATCTTTACTACCGCAACAGGTGGTAATGGCTCTTCTAAAGTACTGGCCAAAGACTCACAGTCCCAAGGAAGTGATGTTCCTTAACGAGCTGGAGGAGATCCTGGATGTCATCGAGCCCTCTGAGTTCGTTAAGGTGCAGGAGCCTCTGTTCAGACAGCTCGCCAAGTGTGTTTCCAGCCCACACTTTCAGGTAAGTGATGGATGACCAGTGCTGCCTGCGTTACATACAGGGACTATGCTATTCAGGTGCCTGACTAAGATGTGTGTGTGTGTGTGTGTGTTGGTTAGGTGGCAGAGAGAGCTCTCTACTACTGGAACAACGAGTACATCATGAGCCTGATCAGTGACAACGCAGCCAAGATTCTGCCGATTATGTTCCCCGCTCTGTACCGCAACTCAAAGACCCACTGGAACAAGTGAGAAACTCAAGTGTTGCACCTCCACTCAGGCTGTACTAAATGTCCTCAGACGGTCGGTACTCCGCCCTGCATATAACACCGCTCCGACACAATGCCTGAACACATCGCTCGCATACTGACCCTCTAAAGTGAGCGTAGATGTTGGAGCCTGGTCACAGAGCGTCCTCTTCCTGCAGCTCTTCAGTAGACGTGTTTATCACAAAGAATATCTAAATGTCCGTGTAGAACATGTCATGCAGACCACGGTTTATATACATGATTTTAAGAGTGTTGCTTTAATGCACAAAGCAAGATTGTACAGAAAATAAAGGATCAATGACACAACTAACAGTACATAGCTTTATATTTATTATACTCATTATTGGGGTTGGGGGGAAAAAAGCAAGTATTGATTAATCAAGATTATATTACAGATTATTACATTTAAAAAAAAAAAAATCAATCATGTAAAAATAATCTTTGAGGTTTCCATCCGGAGGAGGCTGTGGGTAAAAGCCGCCTATTAGAAGCCTCAAGGCCAAATTAACCGAACGGTGTAACATCTCTGAAATACCACACGCTAAGACGTTAGCAGGTTTAGCTGCTACTTTATTTCTCACACTAACAGAAGCTACTGTGGCCGTAGCCAATACAACAAACCTGGTAGGAAAAGTTCATGAGTGTTTCCATCTTTTCTTCTTTCAGAGGAGAACCACTTTACACCAAGATGTGTTCACAGACCCTAAAGAAATCCTAGCAATATCAATCTGGGCCTAAACTCATTTATTTTATAAATGGTGTTTGTGTTAATTTGCAAACAAATAAAGTATTGAATTTTAATGTTGTCTCATCCCCCAAACAACAAAATTTCTGTGGGAAACCCTGAACGACTACATCTTATATTGTTCCCAAAGATATGAGACTATGTTGTCAAATGGAAAATCAATAATTGTAATTGAATAGAAATCCAGACAGGCATCATTTTTCTCAGTTAGGATTCTTTCTGAGGGGTTAAACTGGCCTTTACTGTAATGTTGCTTGTATTTGTAAAGATTTGACTCGTCTGACTCTTGCTTTTTTTTTTCGTTGATTGTTCATAGGACCATCCACGGCCTCATTTACAACGCTCTGAAGCTGTTCATGGAGATGAATCAGAAGCTCTTTGATGATTGCACACAGCAGTTCAGGGCTGAGAAAAACAAGTAGGCAGCACAGACTTCCACACACTCATTTTATCTTCCAAAACAAAAAAAAAAATCACATCCGAGTGACACATGATTCCCATCGACCTGAAACTGAATTAGTGTCTGATACGTGAATGACCAGATTTGGTCCTTTGCTCAACAGAGAGAAGGCAAAGTCAAAAGAACGCGAGGAGGCTTGGATCAAGATCGAAAACCTCGCCAAATCAAATCCACAGGTGAGTAGTGTGTGCAACCATTTAAACATCTGTTTTCCCTTACTACAAAATGTGTGTGTGTTTATTGTGTGTATGTGCATGTGTGGAGGCCTTTAAATATATTTGTAGTGCCCTTTCCATCTTACTTCCATTTTTAAGACATTTAAGACTCTTACTCATTCATAGTAACTTAGTAATGCATGGTTTCACTATTAGACACTGCTGGTAAAGATGGAAACATTTAGATGAGTGCTTTGAAAATGTGCTTAGTTGTGTTGAATGATCTCTCTCATGGAACGGGATCTCCAGAGTAGTTGGATTTTTTTTTTTTTTAAGAAAAGAAAAGCATCTAAACCTAGACTAAAAACTGCTTATGAAATGAATGCTCTGTGATTTTAGCATTTTTTGCATTATCTTCCAGAATTGTGTGATTTAGTCAAACCTGCTTCTTGTGATGCCCTCACATTTGATTGTACTGCAACAAAGTGGGCGGAGCTGACTGTACACAGATTTAATATATACACACAAAGTTGATTGGATGAACATTTGTAAATGCTTGAATGCAGGATGAGTGATTAAACATTTGAAACTTTTACTGCAAGAGAAAAAAACTGGGATTTAATAGTCTAATGCTCTTTTTTTCTATACATAATAATTTAATGGAGCTTCTAAAAAGCATCCAATTTTTGAAATTTCCTCCCAAAAAACCTGTTCAACTTCAAATAAATTGTACAATTAATATTGAACATGTTTTCAAATCATCCCAACTAAAGCATATTTACGATGAGCAGTAGATCAGAGTTGCTTGTTATAGTTCGCATGGAGCCTCTTGATCCGTTCTTCTTTGCATGCGACTGAAAGTCTTTTCTCCATCCTTTTTGTGTTTTTGTTTTTGTTTCCCTTTCTTTACAACATAGTTCTCTATGTATGTTGATTCCTCTGACCTCAATAGTCCTGTAGCAATGGAGACGGATGTTCCTTTGATAGAAGATGTTCAGAGGTTAAAAAAGACAGTTGAGGAGGGCGCGACTCAGGTAAACCTGACTTCTCTCTGTCTCTCTTTCCTCTTCTAATCATCCTATATAGTCGTAGATTTGCCTGTTTCCAAAAGCTTGCATAACGTTTCTAATTGAATCAGTACTATTATTGTATTCTTTCTGTTTAAATTATACACTTAAAGTGTTTTTGTTTTAATGATCATAGATTTTAATAAAAAGATTGCAGGAACAAATCTGGTTGTGGACTAAACACTGGAATCAAGACTTTTGTTTGTGGTGTGCTTGCCTTCCGTTGCATGTTGTCTAATTGGTGCAGGATGTGTGATGTTCAGTGTTCCTACACATTATCCATTTTCAAAATCTGAATAAACATCACATTGTTTCACTTTTTCATTTATTTTTAAGAACCAACAATTAGTTTAAAAATGTTAAATTCAATGAATGCAGACAAAATCTGTTGTCTTGTTTTCTTTTCTGATAACTACATGACTTATGAATGTTGAGAGAAGCTTAATAATTGTGATGCCATGTGCAATTCTAAGATGTTTTTCTTTGAAACTATACTCTTTTCGCTTTACCATACTTATTCATACCTTGAAATTTTTCAAATCAAACCTCATAATTTTCCATAATTTCTCATAGTGTGTAGAAACCCTCTGCAATTGTTATGCACCGTTGTAATATACATTACTCACAATAAGTTAGGGATATATTGAGAGACTCGGTGGATTTCATACATTTTTGGACTAATAAATAAAATTAAACTAATAAAAATTGTGTTTCTGCTCATTTATCATTAGTAATATTGAAGGGACCTTTTACTCATTTCCTTAAAATTCAGACCAAGTAGGAAAAGCACTTATGTAAATAAAAATATCCTTATTATAATAATATAACTTATTGTGAGTAGTGTATTTGTGAAAGTATCTCTGTCTCAGTGCTTCATGCTTAAACTGGGTTAGTCTTGGTCTCTATCTGTACATCAGTATACAGCTTGATGCATGTAAATAAATGGTGTTGTGTGTCTGTGGCAAAGATACAATCATTAAAGGGGCTGCTGTGGCATGTTGACAAAAATTTGTAAAGTTGTAACGGATCCTTACGTTCCCCTGTTTGTCTCCCCTCCTCCAGTTGCAGCATGACCAGCGGAAGGAGCGGCCCATGGTGCGACGCAAATCTGAGTTGCCTCAGGATATCTACACCACAAAAGCCTTGGAGTCCCACCGCAGAGCTGAAGACATGTTGACCACCCACGATGGACTCTAGGTCCCACGACCTGCCGGCTCTTGGTCCAACTGCCCCTCGTACCCTCGACAGCCATGGACATCCTTTTAGCCCGGGACGCCAGGGTTAAACTGGCGACCCACGTCGGGCTCTCCATCCCTCCTTCCACCATCGGTTTACCCACAATCCTTAGTTCTTTTCCATTCCTGCTGCCCTGCCCCCTATCATCCATGCAGCACACTGGGCTGATGACCAGTGCAGAAGCCCTGTATTCACCTCCATCAGATTTCTGCTTTCTCAGGTTATATTTTTTTTTTTATTTGGAGTGGTGCGGGAGTGTGTTTGTGTGTCCTTTCGCCCTCGCCACATTCGGTGTGTTTTCCTGTTATTTTCCCCCCGTCGTCCCTCCTTTCCCCCCTCCTTCCATCCCCCTCGTGCACTCACTGTAAATGTGGAACCCCCGGGGAGTCAGGACGCCACAGCGGCCGGTTCCTTCATTCCTTCTTGCATACCTGTTCACAAAGGATTGAGACGTGGAAGCATAGGAACTGACTGACCTGGTGTCTGAGGATCCTCTTTTGGTCTCTGCTTGGTGTTCTTTTCTGTCAAAGGGAACAAAAACAGAATCCGTTGGTCAAATGAAAGACGAGACTTTCCTGTCATCTGTTGTATGTATTTTCTCCCTCTTCTCCCCCTCCCTTTTTTGGTTTTGTTTCATTTTGCTCAATCTAACGGACATCTTGTCAGTGCCAAGACTGTTGTATTCTTCTATGTTTGTTTCATGGGTATGTATCTGTGACTTTAACAGGGACACTCGCCTTTGTTTTTGGTCACTGGTGTTTGGAAGATTTTTTTTTTTTTTTTTTTAAGTTTAGCACACTTAAGACCAAACTGAGGCCTGTCCATAGCCTTGCAATGTCCAGGAAGACGGCGAGGAAAGGGGAAGTTGTCCTGTGGACATCTGTCACTTTCCGTTTTTATAGTTTTGGTGCCATATGCCGCTCTTTTATATGCTTGCTTCCTTACGTTCACTGGCAATATTTGAAAATCAGACCATAGTGATGCCTGGAAAGTTCAAACAATGGTACTTACTGTATGTGAAAAGTATGATGGATGGATCTGAATGAAAGCTACATTCATTTGCTATTGGATCTCCTAAGTTGCAGTAACAGTATCCTGAGATGTGAGCCCTCATTTTGCACATAACGGCTGCTTATTGAATAGAGGACAACACAGCTGTGGATGTTCAAGGTGAGTGGTGGGCTATATATAAATGTGTGTGTAAATATACAGTATATATATATACTGTATAATGAATAGGGATGGTTATCTTTGTAAAGGAAAAATACTTTTTTGCTTTGTTGAATGGAAGAGGAGACAGATCTTTACTGTCGGGTTTTAGAAACCGTTACTAAGTTAGAACCTTTGCTTTTTGTTTTTAAGAGCATGAAGGTGGTATTGTTTGCTATAAAGATTTAAAATCATAGGTAATGAAAAATAGAATTAATTTATTATGAACGTAAGCTAGTAACCTCAGTAGCTATCTGTACGGCTATCAAACAACAAATGATTAATACACTAAATTACTCGATGAGAAACCACAAACTAAAAACGCTTCCTCAAAGTTGATCGGTTATCGCTATCATTCCTGATTTCAGTCGTCCGGTTTGCAGATCATGTGTGTTTGCCTCTTGCTTCTGTGAGGATGGGTTGGGAAAAAAATCATCCAGTCAGTACCATTGTTTAAACCAAGGAGGTCTGCTAGAATTCTTCAGAATTGATGTGCTGTATTTCTTTGTCTTGTCCCTGGAGGTTCGTGGATGTCAGGTTTTTGCGTTTTAGTTTCTTCCCCCTGGCCATTCAGAACGCCCCAACGCTGAAACAGACTGGTATCAGATGGCCACAAAAATGCCAGATGCTGAAAATAAACTGACATTGTGACTTGGCTTGTTAATTGTATTAATACTGTATTTGCTTGAATGCAAAAAGATGTAAATTAAAACTACCATGTTAAACATGTACCTTTTACCCTGGAGGAATGCCATTCACCAAACCGATTTATTTCCTTTTATCGAGGTCATCGCATTTAGAAAAACAATCCTGCTTGCTGGGAGAGACATTTTATGTATTTTATGAGTTCTGAGTCCGAGCTGTTTGAGTTTTAATTTAGTGTTGATAAAGGTTATTCACAATAACGAGAGATGATTTCAAAAATGATTTGGTGGCTTGTTCTCATACTGCAGGATCTTTGCAGAGCTTTTCATTTTAACATATTATTTCCAAAACATAACTTAAAGTGTCCTTTTGTATGTGACCTGTACTATATGATTCATTTAATATTGTATATATGATTTACCTTGTTTCATGTAGTGTTATATATCTAGATTAATTTTGTACAAATTGTCCCTCCTGTACAGAATAAAACATCAATAGCAAGTGAAAGAAGTCGATCTGGCACATACCGTCTTATTTTCCCTGTTTGTGCTGTTTCAGCAAAGATTTAGAAAATGACTCTTATTTTTAATGTTGAAAGTTTCCTCCCTCCTCTAAATAACTGACAAATGTTCATGCCCGTTGTGTGCTCCTATCACTGTCTTTAGTGGTGTACAACTATATTAGAATGAATAAAGAGATTATTTGAATATATATTTTCAACCATGCATCCATTTTGGCTTTACTTGACTGAAAGGGCACACATTAATTCTTTTGTGAAATGTAGAGTACATAAGCTATGAGGATGTTTCATGATAAATGGAAATCACAGCTGTCAGAATGTTGCCACCGTTAGGTCGTATTTATCGTGGTGTAATCATCGGAGCAGATGATGTGCTGTACACTTGTATCGTGACGACTTTGGATGACTGGATTCATAACCAACCAACCTCAAAACCAGCTATGAAATAGTGGATGGATGGAGCAGCCTGTTGTATTATGGGAAATCACATCAACTCATACAGTATCTACATTAAAAAAACTAATAATTTAGATTTAACAGCTACAAAAGTTAGGAGCATTTAATTTTTGTTGAAATGCAAACATCCATTATTACTTTTTTCTTCTTCCACTAAAGTATTTTTTTAAAATGGCAAAAACACATTCCAATGTTCAAACCTCCATAAAATAATCAAATGACATTGTTTGCAGCAGCAATCACCTCTAGGTGATTTAACAACACATGGTTTTACTGCAGCATTTTAGCCATTTGGGTACTAAAATATCAATATCCTATTAATATATACATCTATCCATTTATATATAAAAGCGAGGAGCATCAGTGTGTCTGTGCTTTGCTTCAGAATGTTCATGAGATCAACCTCAGCTTTTGGATATAGATTCCACAGCACAATGGTGTGTCACTTTTTGTGGATTTTCTTTGGATGGATATTCAAAACATAATTATCTTTAAAAGTTTAAATGTAATGTGCTGTCGCGGTGTAAGCAGCAGACCTTGATTCGAGTAATGAAATTATTGTAACATCTTTCAAAAACCACATGCTAAGATGGTTTAGCTGCTGCTTTATTTCTCACCTAACACAGGTCTGACTCTAAGATGCATTCACAGATCCTCAGGAAATCCCAACACTATCACCTAGCAGAACAGAATCTGGCCCTAAACTCATTTATTTAGAAACACATAATGGTAACATGCCTGGGTTGTTACACTATACAGGAAAACTACAGACATTTATCATAAAACTGTTTTTACTTGGCCTATCCACACTATTAAAAAACAGATACGTAGATTGACATCTGAACTTTCAACATAAATTATAGCCTTTTTCTGACGATAACTGTATTTTTATGTCTCTCCTTATCTCAACGTATAACCACATCTTACCCAGTGTACAATTTGTCTATTAAGACTAAGTAACATTCCAACACACTCATTCAGCCAAACATAAAAAAATCTACTTAAGCTTCCACTTTTCTATAGAAATACACACTTCCTACAGGCACTCCAAAAGTCCCAACTCAAAACAGAAGAATGCAAATTTGCATTTTTGGGACTGAACCTAGTTAAAACTAAAAATTAAAACCATAAAACTGAATTAAAACTGAATCTGAAGTAGTTCATTTTAAAATGGAACTGAACCTGGGGGTATGTCTTATTAAGTGTAACTATACTAATTATATTTATGTACATGTGGATGTTTTTCATTTATTTAGAGGTGGATCTCAGAAATGTTTTAACACTAAAACATTTCTTAACACTAAGAAGTGGACTTTGGAGTTACCAAAGGCTGAGGTCCTGATCCAATGCACAGTGTGCCTATTTGAACACAAGAGGGAGGCAAATATCTGGGAATAGACAGACTGACACTGTTTCAATCTAAATAATGAATGCATTCACAGCTGATCTGGAATTTAACAACATAATTCATATTTTTATCTCGACCTATAGCTAAAATACAAATCTATTATCAATATTATCTGCCCTCACATACAAATACAAAAGGATAATTAACTGACCTAAAATATTCAACACTGCAATGAAAGGTTAACAATTCCAACCAATATAACTAATGGTCGTTTTTTCATAGACAAATTTCAGCAATAACATGTTCACCACAACCTGCTCAAGAATGTGTATCAAAGCATTTCATATCCTCCTATGATGAAAACCAAAAAGATTATATCACATTATAGAGACATGTTCTGTTTGTCATTTTCTCTATTCATAAACATTTCACTCTCTTGTTTTGCTTTTTATTCTTAATAAACAAGCAACAACAGAATATTCAAGACTAAAAGGTCAGCTAGTTCGAATGTCCGGAAGGAGGAATTACTCCTTGTTTTATCACATCTATATATGATACAATGTGATAAAGTTCCCTTTAAGTCCACAGAACGTTTTTATTTGGTTCCTAAGGACAAGAATTAGAACAGAAAGTTCAAAATACAATTTAGAACTGTGCGATGAAAGAACTTAATACTGCACACTGACAGTGACTTTGTTTAAAAACCTACAGTAAGTCAAACAGTTCCTATAAATTAATTTTATTTGTGCAGGAGAAAATGTCAAAGTATAAAATATACTCTTGCATTCACACCCTTAACCTCTGTAGTTTATCATTGTAAGACTTCCAAAGAGTGAAGTAAGAGTGCAAAACTCACACATATTTGTTTATTTTTTATTACAATACATGTCTGATGGACTACTTCCTGTTCCAGTAAGTAGGCTGCATCTGTTCTGATGTTAGTTTTAAATTGTAATGTTTCACACGGTAAAGCTATGAGTCACGTAGGGCTGGGGAGCAGAAAACTAATTTTAAACAAGTGTTTGTGGTTTCCCTGAGATATTTACACTAGATCTGTTGCTTTGCCCTGATGTTGATGGAAACAAACCTGAAATACACAGTTAGTCTGATGTCAGTCAGTCATTTTCTATACCTGCTTATTCCTCATTAGGGTCACATGGTCTGCTGGAGCCAATCCCAGCACATTACGGCGAGAGGCAGGGATACACCCCAGATGGTCACCAGCCAATCGTGCACACACACCATTCACTCACACACTCACACCTACAGGCAATTTAGAATCTCCAATTAACCTCAGCATGTTTTTGGACTGTGGGAGGAAGCCGGAGTACCCGGTGAAAACCCACGCAGACCCAGGACCAAGGAGGTCTTGAACCTGCGACCTTCTTGCTGTGAGGCAACAGCGCTAACCCCTGCTCCACCGTGTCGCCCTAGTCTGATGTCCAAATGCTATAAACACACCTTATACTTCATGAAAAGAGGGTAAGACGAGACATTCACAGTCCTCCCATTAGTTGTAATGTAGAAATGCACCAATGCATTTATTGACATTAACTGTCTGATACAAATTATTACTAAATCCCTCTTATAAGCCTGTCTTTGACCAGAGTAAGAATTCTGAGTTAGAATATTAGAACAAAGAACAGTTAACATCAGCACATGTTTGCAGACAAATATGAAAATATATTGTAAAATATGCAGCAACCTGCTGTAATAATTGATTACAGTTAAGTTATTAACTGCAGATTCCACAGCAATGTTGTGTAGTGTATTCATTCAAAAATTAGACTGTAAAATCATGTTCTTTTCAAGGATTTTTCCATGCAGGCATTGATATGGGGAAGTGAGTTTTATGAGTCCTGACATTACTAAGCATTTTCTGACAACAGCTGATTGCCTGTGATGACCAGGCACAGAGTCACTGTAGGAAAACAACCTGTAATACGTGAGAAGCTGACCCACTTCCAGCCACAAAGATAACTAATCATATTCTCATTTGGCAGAACTCACATGATGCAGAGTCACATTAAAAAAACAATTAAGAATATTTTCCAGAACAACATAAAAATTATCTTTAAATTGTACCTTTACTGATCACATGAATCCATATGGAAATCATAAACCATGTATTGTCCTTCCATCTTCAATAAATTCCTTTTAATTCGGTCATCTGCAGGCACAATGCAAAACTGTGTATTGTCCTGCCATTCATATAGTTAATCTTTAATTTTAGGGCTGTCATAACAGTCATATGCAAAGTAAAAGCCATAAAACACAATGACATGCACAAAATGTGACACATGACATGGATGTGGCAGTGGAAAATAAAAATAAAAATGCTTCTCTGTGCATTTTCTCTGTTTCAGTTTTGTCTTTGCACCTGCTCTCGGTCATACGCTTTATTTGACCAAAGTGTGATCACAGTGAAATGTTTTACTGTCAGTTCCTTTAATTGTGCAAAACAGATTGATAATAATTGATAATAATTAAAAATCCAAACAAAAACAATCAATAATAAATTTGTGAATAGATGATTTGTTGCATATTTATTGCACTGTATTCTATCTATAAGTTTTGTTTAATTTAGAATTTAAATATCCATCATCCATTATTTCTGTTCTTTTATTGAGCTGCTCTAGTTATATAAAAGGTGTTATACACAATTAGATAAAGTTTTTTGTTATTATTATTTACCGATTCACACAACCTGTCAGCCTCCACAACAGGACACATACAGATCTCAAGTCTTCCTATAAATAATTTGACATCTTAAAAGCAGGCCTCTTCACATGCTTGACTTCAAGCTGTTGTTCATGAGCACAGAGAAACCTTGATCTCTGAACTTATAAAGTTTTCATGTTGTATTTATTACTGAGCTGACTCATAGCCCAATCTCACTTGACTGTTGTAAATGCTTTATAATACAGAAGGTGCCTCACAAATTGTATATTAACATAAAGTTGCTAGTAGTACACTTTTTTATTCAAATAGCGTTTTCTGTGTTTTAATTGCAACACATACTTGTTGAATTAAAAGAAATGACAGAAGATCATATACAGATTCAACTGTGTCCATGTGTCCAGAAAAGAGCTGTTGTTCAGCTATTCTGTGTCTTTGAGTTAGTCTTTAATACCTGCAACACTACCAATATTGTCAAACTGTGATAATATATTAAAAGCAGGTATATTTTATGTATTGTATGTGAGACACACAAACAATTTCTCCTGTTTTTTTTTATAGAAATGTCCCCAAGCATATGAAGAGTACAGACTGCACACTATAAAGCATGAGACAACAAGAGTTCAATGACATCTGTAATCTTTTAGCTTAGCTCTCAGTTTTTACAGACTTTACAGAATGTTTATTTTCTTAAGTATTGCCATGAAACAGACGCCTTGTGACAGACCGACAAGCAGAAAAAACAGGTAAGAAAGTAGGCGGGGCAAAGCGACAGGCAGGCAGCAGTTAAAAACATCAGAACAACCACAGGAAAAACAAATGGGCTGTTATGGTATTATTTAACTTCGAGTGTAGACGTGTAGAAGAATCCAACTTCTGGTTGCTATATATTCAGCAAGTCAAGAGTGATGAAAAAATCAATATGTATTGGGAATTAATATGTGATTATAAAATAATATTTGCACTTATTTTCCTGATTATGAAGGTTGCTGATAATTACACAAGTAAAACTTGCAGAACAAATCAAACTTGCAGACGAGCTGAAAACAGGATGTGTGTGGAAGTAAAGGGGGAAGTCTTGAATTACAGTGAATCACTCGTGAATCATAAATCAGATTATATAATGTACGGAAGATTTTATTTTTTAAAAAAGTGTGTGCATGGCGATTTTAAATACTGCTTCAGAGTATTACATTGTGTTCTTTTGCTACAAGATCTCACACAGAGTACTCAAAACCTGATACTTGAGTCAAAATGCTTTCAGATGTAATTTTAATTGTGGGAAATCATGTGATTTATTTTAAAACATTAAAAGAGGTGTGTTTTTAATATTGTCATGGAGAAAATACGTCGGTCCAATGTGAAAGTTCCTTTAAAGGAGGAAAAACAGTGTTTGTCACCTACACCTACATTTCTGAGAAGCAGACACGTCTCCATCAGCTACTGAAACAAGAGGCATCGTCTGTATAGAGCTCACCTCAATAACCCAACATCCGTTTCAAATCAGGCTGCATTCAGAAACATCAAAGCAACAATCCATCAGAAGCTGTGCCAAATGCAGGATGATTAGTTAAAAATAAAACATTAGCCTCATGCTTAAGTCCTATAGGTCATAGGCAGTTACTATGAGGATAATGAAAAGCTGATGAGATTCAGATCTGTGCTGACAAATATGCTTGTAACAACTTCTACAGCACCCTCAAGTCCATCTATGGACCTGTTTCATCAGCATCACCACCTTATTTAGTGAAAACCATGGAGCACTGATCACTGACAAAATGAAATCCTCAAACTCTCACCAAAGCCACGTGATAGTCACAGCACCCAGTGGAAAGCTACACAAGAACTAAAAGATGCCTCCATAGTTCACCTGTACAAGCGAAAGTGCAACGATTGCAACAACTGCTGAGGCATTGCTCTGCTGGACATAGCTGAATAAATCCTGGTCAGGGTCCTGCAGAACCACCTAACCCAACACCTTGAATGAGAAGCTCTTCTACCAGTGAGAGTGTGGATTCATGCGAGGCTGCAGCACAGGGGCCATGATCTTTGCCACTCCAGGGCCAGAACATCAGCCTTGACTCCACCTTTGTGGATCTGAGCTGGGCTTTATCTGCCCCAATATGTTTATCAACGTGGTTCACAAATTCCATGACAGAATGCACATCCTGCATCCTCGCATTCACTCATTACTTCAGCATGATGTTCTGGGCGATGCTGACTGATACCTTTCACTCATGGAAATGCAGGATAACATGTGCTACCATGTGCTAGTCTGTGCACAGACTCCAGGCCAAAACCAAAGTGCTGACTTATGTAATACAAGATGCACTGTAGACAACTGTGCATTTAATACACAGCTCCTGGAATCCCCTACACTGAGCTCTTCATCACTGTGAATGGTGAAAAGCAAGTGGCAGATAACTCCATCTACCTAGGTATTGACCTGTCTCGCACAGTCAATATGGATGAGGATGTCATGTACAGGATAGTTTGCACAAACAACTTTTGTCAGACTCCATGCCCCTGTCTGAGAACACAGAGCATTCATCCTGCAGACCAAGCTCAAAGACTAATGTGCGGTTGTCCTCCCATCTTTGCTGTATACCTCTGAGACCTGGACTATGTGCAGTCGGCATGCCAAGCAGTTCAACACTTTCCAAATGAGATGTCTTAGGAAGCTGCTCAATATCAAATGGTAAGACGAGATCCCTGACACCAAGCTACAGATCTGAAATGTAGAGTCTATTCGTCTCCAACCCTGGTACAAATATATATATATATATATATATATATATATATATATACACACACACACACACACCACATATGCATAGAGAACAAAAATTCCACACATTGTTTTTCCACATGAAGGCATCACACGACCACAAAAAGTCACACATATTGTTTTTCTTCTAAAAATGGGTGTAATTTCTAACTAACTGCTTAGTAATTGATGGTGTCGCCATTAAATTTACCGAATGTTCATTTTTTGCTGATATATGAATATAAGTTTTCCAAAACAATAACATCATGTGCGCTTCTCATATTGCACAACACCCATTTCCTATTTCAATGATTAACTTTTAACTCATATGAGCTGCTGACAGCCACCTGACTGGATATACTGTAAGTCATAAGTGTAGGCAGCTATATAAGAGCAGCAACTTGACACAGCTGTACGTCACCTACAGTGTGTTTAACTTCAACCTTCATTGTACACACTGTCATAGACGGAGGTAAGTAAATACATCACAGCCACATACAGACAAGCCCACACACTTTTCCTGTATTGTAGGTGGATTATTGCAAAGAATAAACAGCTGTAATGATGAGAGAGTTTCAGGTAGAGGTAAAAAAAAAAAAAAAAAATTCAAAGAAATCGGAAAATACAGATGATACAAGTCTATGCGACATCTGACGTCAACACAGAAAATATATGAGAAAGTTAGATGAACTGAAAGAGTTGGTTCCCTGTGTGGTTTCCTGCCAGTAACAAGGGATCTCTGTGTTTTTTGTGCTTGTGTGTCAGTCAGGATGAAGCTGCTGCTGGTTGCTGCTGCTGTTCTGGCTGTGGCCAGCTCTGCCAGTGTCTCCCTGGAGGACCTGGAGTTCCACGCCTGGAAACTCAAGTTTGGTGAGACACTCAAGATTCTTACCAGACTTATTTCTTTCATTGAGGTCTGCTGTCACATAGAGTAGGTCCTGCTTGTTTTTTTTTTTTTGGCAGATGCTGCCTGTAAGTCTCAATTTGAAGAGTAATGTTACATTTAGCCTCACAGCAAGAAGGTCGCAGGTTCAGGACCTCCTTGGTCCTGGTCCTGGGTCTGGGACCTTTCTGTATGGAGTTTGCATGTTCTCCCCATGTCTGCGTGGGTTTTCACCTGCGACTATCTGGGATGTATCCCTGCCTCTCACCATAATGAACTGGGATTGGCTGCAGCAGACCCCTGCGACCCTAATGAGGAATAAGCGGGTATAGAAGATGAGATGAGCTGTTACATTTAATCACCTTTGTACATGCCACATGCTCAACTCACAAGATTAAAGTAAAAAGCTGGTTGCTCGATCCCAAAGTTATTAGAGATGAAACAAGAAGAAATGACAACACATCAAATAAACTAAAACTATAAACTGATTTCAAAGATGAATTATTTTGTATTTTATTATACTCTAATTTGCAGGAAAGACCTACAACTCTCCATCAGAGGAGACTCTCCGCAGGCAAATCTGGCTCAACAACCGCAAACTGGTGCTGGTGCACAACATCATGGCTGATGAGGGCATCAAGTCCTACCGCCTTGGCATGACCTACTTTGCTGACTTGGTATGAAGAGAAAACACACAAATGTGCCAGATGCTGTTCATTGAATTCATGTCCTAAAGGTTTCTCAGCTTAAAACAGAAATAAAGCAAAGGTGTTTGTCATTCGGTTGCTGGTGGTTACCTGGTGAGGATGAAGGGAATGAAATTGTCGTGAAGACTTTGTTGCTCTTCATCAGGAAAATGAAGAGTACCGACACCTGATTTCCCTCGGCTGTCTGCGCTTCAACACCTCTCTGCCCCGAAGTGGCTCTACTTTCTTCGGGCTTCCTGAGGGAGCTGAGGTGCCCGACTCTGTTGACTGGAGGGACAAGGGATATGTCACTGATGTCAAGGATCAGAAAGAGTGCGGCTCTTGCTGGGCCTTTAGTGCTGTATGTTCAACCTTACTCATTATCCTCTCTTGTGACAATGTAAGAAACTTTACTCAAAAGTTTCCTGGTGACAAATTCACTTATCATCCTTTCAGACCGGCTCGCTGGAAGGTCAGAACTTCAGGAAAACAGGGAAGCTGGTGTCTCTCAGTGAGCAGCAGTTGGTTGATTGCTCTGGTGACTATGGCAACTTTGGCTGCGGTGGAGGTCTGATGGATTACGCCTTCAAATACATCACAGTAAATGGTGGAATAGACACAGAGGACTCCTATCCCTATGAGGCTGAGGTAAACAGACATGAGTTTGTAATTTAATCTGGATGTAAGAACAGACACTTTCCATTATCATGATAACAAGCAGTGTTATCAGAAACATTGTGAAGGCTCACTGAAAGATGAGAGTGATCTTTCTTACTGTGCAAATGAAATCTTTCATAGATGGTTCTCTATGTTGGAGATGTACAACTCTGCCATCTTGTGGATACACAGAAACATGAACCCTGAAGCAGTCCTTCAGAACAAAGCTTTTCATGCATTTTCATGGTCTTAAATCTCACACTTTCAAACTTTTGCGAATGTAAGTGTCTTTACATATCCTTTAACAAATAGGATGGACCATGCCGTTACAACCCTGCCACTATTGGTGCCACATGTACAGGATACGTTGATGTGAAAAAGGGAGATGAAAATGCCCTGAAGAAGGCTGTGGCCACTGTTGGACCTGTGTCAGTTGCCATTGATGCTGGTCATTCATCTTTCCAGCTCTATGATTCAGGTGATTTTATTTAGCCTTTTATTAAAAATATTGTCACCAAATGCAAAACTAATTGAGTTGTTTTCCCCTGTTTTAACAACCTGTCTGATCTGTGTGTGTGTTTCTAGGAGTGTATGATGAACCAGAATGCAGCAGCGATGACTTGGATCATGGTGTGCTGGCTGTAGGTTATGGCAGTGAAAATGGACAAGACTACTGGCTGGTGAAGAACAGGTGAGTTTGCCCATATTCTAAATTGTGAGTTGCTCCCTTACTAACTGCCATCAAGAGGTGCCATATTGGAATCCAGGAAATAAGTTAAGGATTCTGCCAACTTCTTAAGTTAACCATGAGCTGCTATTATTACTTACTACTTCTATTAGTGCACACACTCTCTACATACTTACTAGTATTGTGATTATGGTTCAGTTTTACATATGTCAGCTAAATATTGTTGTGTGTGTTTCTCTAGCTGGGGTCTTCAATGGGGAGACAAAGGATACATCATGATGTCCAGGAACAAACACAACCAGTGTGGCATTGCTACAGCAGCCAGCTACCCCCTGGTCTGAACAGGTAGGAACAAACTCAACATTCCTTCAGTCTGTTATAACCATGAAAATGTTATTTCAACAAGTTGTTGTTTTACCTTTACCTACAACTGATCTGTTGTTCTTCATGTTTATTGGATTTGCAGGCCCAGGACTTTCCTCAGAGAGGAGAACAGTGACATAATATTTGAATTTCACAAGCATTATGCAAAAGAAAATTGTTGTTTTGTACCATAAGTTAGTAGATAGAACAAGTGGGTCTAAATAGAACAACTTTTTTAATGAACATTTTAAGTATATATATAAAGAAATAAAAGATTTGTCATTGAAGGACCTTGTTTCATTTTATTATCCATAATTATAATGGTTCTATGCTTGATGTTCTGGTTCTGTGGTTCTCAGATATTAGAGGTTTGCATGAATGATACAAAACTGAAGTGATGCTCATCACTGAATAATAATCTGTTACTCGTTATATGTTGTTATAGTCAGCAACCTAGCACTTCTTATCCCAGTATCTCAGTTATCCTCCATAATACCATAAAACCATGATAATAATTTAAAAAGTCATTCGAGTTGAGGGCATATCATTCTAAAAGGCTAAGGGGGAGGACTGGCTAATGATGTTGCCTTATGGGTGGCTGAGCCTCACTATCACCAGGCTGGCAGGCTGGATTCACCTGGTCAGTTCACAGGCTGGTTCAGGACTGCAGCTGCTGGCACCTCATGCTGTGCTGTTCACGCTCTGCCGTCACTGCTTCACTGTCCGACCAGCATCCGAGGATCACTGCAGCCCTGTCAGCCACTGATGCACAGGAGAGCAGAGAGAGACTGGTCACAAGATACACAATATTAACCATTAAACCTACAGGTTTACAGAGAGCGAGAGAGAGAGAGAGAGAGGCCACCAACACATACCCACAGGTAGCTGACACACAGGAGAGCAGAGAGAGACTGAAGGAGCGTGTGGGTGGTGGTAATTAAGCTGGCTCACACCCATCACACCTGTTTCTGTTTAGTGGAACCACTGCACAGCACACTCTGAAACCACACCCACAATGCACCACAATCCCCCCCCCCCCCCCCCCCCCCCCCCCCCCACACACACACAATGGCTTCACCCAAAACCGCCTACTTCCCACCTACGTAGAATGTCTGAATACCTTAGTCAGCTTTCAATTAGTACATGAACAAGATGGTTTATTTATATATGACACATTAAGACACATTAATAATAAAATAAATTAAGCAATGTTTAAGCATTAAACATTGTGACAAGTTATTGAAAAGATTTTGTATTTGTCCATATTTTCAGCTAAGAGTAATAGAGAGAAATAAAAGATTTTAATTTTGTTTTCTGAAATATGTTATCAAAGGTTATGATTATATTCCCATGGCCATGATAATAGTCATCATATCAGATATTTCTTTAGTGATGTCCTTGTATATTATACTAAAGACTATATCGAAATGATAAATGAATAAAAGCTTATGCACAATCACTGGTTCCCAAGTTCCACAAGCAAAGGACTGAGAAAGTAAAAAGTAAAGGAAGGAAACATAGATAAAAGTATAACCATTTTTAATACCCAGTGTTCCCTTGGTTTGGTGTTTTTACAGTGTGAATGTGACCTATGATTATATTTGTATTCTAATCATATAATATTATTTTTCAGTGCAAAAGTATGCATATGCTGTATTCGTATCCAGTATTTATAAAATACATTCTAACATAAAACACCTCACTGTTGGATTCATTCCTGCTCTGAGTCCAAGTAAGACTACAATAAAGAAATTTAACCTTCGTACAAAACAGTACAATTTCAGCTCCGGATGATATGCAGCTGAGACCGTTGACTGTTGTTGTTCTGGTCTTCACTTTTCTAATCAACACCAATCCAGGACAAAACTGAAGACTCCAGATGAGGTAAAAGGTAAAAAGGAGTAAGTGTATTGCTATTTGTATATAAAAATACAAGAAAATGCTAGTACATTCAAGGAATTTAACATTGCACTGACTGTTTGTGGTGTGTGTAGTGTGCTTGAGAATAAAATGCGATAATGCAGCTCAATAATTTTTACTGATCCAGGTCAGAGGCTCTCATAAATCCCAGGGCATGTCCTGGTCTGCTATCAGAGTATTGCTGCTAAGCTGTCCTCACCTGACTCACAGGTGGCTCAGAGGCAACACTGACCGATTGCTCGAAGGGAAACTTGCCACCATCTGGAACATCACAGGTTGTCAGTGCCACAGCTCTGGCCAGCTCATAGACCAAATACTACTTCCCTTATGTTACCCTTGCTGTTGTGTGCGTACACTGCAAGTCTCTTTCCAGGAGGTTATAAAAGCTTGGGCCTGATGCAAAAACACCATCTGCAACCTTTCTATCATAGTAAAAGAACAAAATTATCAAACATAAAGTTTCATGGTAAAAAATCTGAGGATTCGTTACTCATCAGAATTACAATACAGTCAATACAGTGTAGTGCACAGTGAGCCACTTATTCAGCTGCTGTTTTAACAGTGATCTGTCTATCTTTCTAGGTCAATCCATGTATTTGATCTACTGGCATCTACTCGTTTCATGCAAATAATGGCAGCAGTCTTAAGTGAAACAAAGAATTACACATTCATGGGATTGTGAACAGAAGTGTTGAAGAAAAGCATATAAAATAAACTTCATTCAACTGGATTCAATGACATCAGACAAAGTCTGTGCAAAGAATTGTACAAAATTGTTGTTGAGTGTTTTACCTTTTTCCTGCTTAATATAAAATAAGCAAAATAAGCCAGCAAAATAATTCGAGTTAAAGTTGATCTTGATCTTTTTTTATTGAAATAACAAGGATGAAAATGACGCAGATCCTCTCATCTATTCAGCCAGTTTAATACTTTGAGCTTCAGGAGGTGCTATAGAGCACCTCTTGCAAATAAAAACGTATTTATAAAGTCTTTAATCCCAGATGCCATCAATGTCCTCAATACTGCAAAGTAACTGCTTAGAATTAAGCCACAAATATGACATTTTCCTGCTTTGCTTTATCTTTCTTACAAGAATATATATCTATATTCTATTCTAAGATAATGAATTAATAAATAACTAACTAACACTATTTTATTATTATTACTATTTATTTTGGATTTAACGGATATAGTTTATCTCTGGACTCCACTGTCCATGTTTCATGAATGTGTAGTGACATGATAGAACAGCTTAAAAAAACATGACAAACAGACAAAAAACATGTTTATTCTAGGAAAATGCCCACTTCTTCTCCACTCAAAATGCTGTGCTGTTGTTTGAGGTCTGTGTTGAAGTCCTGCTTCAGTCCTACAGGGGGAGGTGTTACTCTGCAGGGTTTGGGCCACGAGACCGGGATAGAAGGGAAATGAGCGATGCAGGCGAGGGCAGCTGAGGTGAGTGGTGGGGTGGCAGTCACAGCCTAAAGCCTCACCGCAGCCCCAGCAGGGTAATCTAATCAGCTGTTTCAGAGGCTCGCTCAGCCCTGGCAGGCTCTGTGTGTGTCTCTCTCACTCTGTAAAAATAGAGAAGAGCTCACTCTTCATTTTCAAGCAATGTGCCTGTTTTATTATCCTCAATTAGGTATGTAGGGGTTTGAAAACAACTGATAAACATGGCCTGTTTCCCTGCAGGAAAACATGGTTTGGTGTATCTTATTTGTAGTTTGTTTGTTGTAGGTGAAATTGCCCTTCAAATGAGGGCTACAGATTGAAATAAAAAACATAAAAACTCTTCTACATACCTGAGATGATGTTATTATAGTGGTGTTTAGAAATAGAACACTTCCTCTTGTTGTTATATTCCACATATACTGAATATTAGAAGTAAGAAGTGAATCCTTTTGTTTCCACTAAAATTTAATATCAACAATAATAATACAAAGCTTTAAAGCTCAGTAGAGATGCTGATGTCAGAGATTCGATGTTCAATTCAATTCAATGTTGACATCATAACATGTTATCAGTGGAAGGGTCATGGTTTGAGAAACTATCTAAATATGACTTAGAGGTGGTTTAGGCAGTGACCTCATTCAGGATCCTAGTGGCCTGAGGATAGAAGATCTTCCTGAGCTGCAGCAGGAAGAAAAGGCTGGATAGTTGGGGTGCTTAATGATTCTCTGTGCTTTATTCCTGCAGTGCCTGATGTAAATGTCCATAAGGCAGGGTAGAGCACCACCTATTGTGTGAACGAACCAGTCTTTGCAGGGCTTCATGTACCTTCTTGGTGCTGTTTCTCTACCAGGCAGTGATGTTCTCCATGAGGACACTGGTTCAAGAGTAGTCATTTCTTAGATTTGCTGATGTTCAGAAGTAAGCTGACCTGACGCCAGCTAGTCAGGCCATCTACTTCCTTCAGGTAGGCCTTTTCATCTTTTTATTATCTGCGATCAGGGCCCCACAGCTGTGTCATCAGCAAACTTGACAATGATGTTGGTGATGATAAAAGTGGATACAGCAGGGGACTTAAACACAGCCCTGGGTTGCTCCAGTATTAAGGGTGATGCTAGAAGATCCTTGAGCTTTGTGATGAGCCTGGAGGAAACTATGCTTTTGAATGCAATCTGACATTGCTTCCATTCTTGGCCAGGTGACAATGGGTGGTGTGGAGGTTGTGTGCTATGGCCTCATCTGTTGATCAGTTGCTACTGTAGGGAAACAGCCATTCAAAGCACTTCGTCACTACAGAGGTAAGGATTTCTTCGGGGACAGGTTTTATCTTATCATAGTTCTTACCATAGTTCTCATGCTTTTGGGATTGCCCTCCTGAAATTGTAGCTCCACTTTTTTGTCATCATCCCTCTTTGCCTGTGGCTCTCCCTACATTGTAGGCTGCTGCTGTTGGTTTTCCTGACTGCAGCCTTAAATTGTAGGCTGCAGTGTGTGTGTTTATGGCATCCCAGATGGTTCTGGTAATTCTGGTTGTGGAATGACTTAACTGTAGGTTTGGGAACAGTTGCTTCTTGTTGTTTGCCAAATCAAATCCACAACAGACTCAGTGAGTCCACTGATGTCATTTGTGATGTTGGATGGTGGTGTCCCAGAATGTGCTCCTGACTGCGTCATGGGGCGCAGACTGCAGGGCGGCCTCTGATTGGCCTGACCATTTCCTGACTTTTTGCATCACTGGGGGCATGTGTCAGTTTGTTTAAATAATAAGACTATAATAAGAATAATAAGACAAGATGGCCACATGGCCACTTTACCCAAATGAAGCTAACAACAACTGTAAGAGTTTTTGAGTGATTATTCCCTTTGGTGCACAGTGAATATGTTGATGGAAGTGAGGCATAACCTTCGTAAGATTAACCTGATTGAAGTCTCTAGCAACAATAAGTGCGGCATCAGGCTTATCAGTCTGTGAGCTGTTCATGTCTTTGTAAAGAGCTGACAGTCAGTGGTGGGATGTAAAACACTGTGAGGAGGATTGATGTAAATTCCCTTGGTAGAAAATGAGGTCTACATTTGATTGTCAATATTTGCAGATCAGATGAGCAGTTACAAAATAAAAATGTAATATTCCTAGTGTCACCATTATTGACAAAAAAACACATCCCTTCTTTTTTATTTCCAGAGTCCTCTGTTCTGTAAGATCAATATACAGAAAAAGAGATATCTGGTTGAGTGGCTGTGTCTGGTATTCCAGGTTTTAGCCAAGTTTCAGTGAAACAGAGCACATCACAGTTTCTGATACCCTGTTGGAAACTGATGCCTGTGTGGGGAAGATCCATGTGGCCTTGAGCACAGCCGGTGTATAATCCCTCCACCCTCCTGTGCTTTGTCCGATGTTGTGATGGATGCATGGTCTTGCTTGTCTGTGTGGTTGAGATCATGGCTGGTATTTATCTTTTCCACATATTCGCTGATGTTTGAGTTGTTTACATCTGAAAACCTCATCCGGCCATGTATCAGAGTCAGCAGCAGGAAAGTTTCCAAAGTGATGAGTTGGCAATTTCTTTATCCTGATCAGTGTCTCATAATCACATGTTATCATTGCTCAATATTATTCAAAAATGGTTCATGACAAGTTCATAAAAAGTAGAAACTGTGGAGTTGACGGGGGGTGACTGGAGGTCCATACCTTCTAGTGTAGACAAGCTCCAGACTTCTGGGGTAACAGCAGATGACAGCTAGGTAGTAGTTTGGATTTGAAAATATATCCAACGATGATATTTTCTTTTCTACTCATGCTGATCAATGCCCTTGCCTCTCTTTTTCTGAAGATTATTTGTAGGTTATAGTGCTGAATGCCCCACTTTGGAGGTTCTAGTTTTGGGATTTTTTTCAGGAGCTCTTTCCCAATGTAGCTACACCTCTGGATCACCATGGCTTTGTTTGAATGTTCATGGCCACAGGGGACCATTTGGTTGACTGTGTGTTCTTTGTCTCAAGTGAGGCCTGCATGTCACAGTCGATGCCTGTGTCCTTTGTCTTTTTTCGCAGGGCCGAACAGATTGCATTACAGACCTCATACAAAATTAATGAGACACTTTCATGAACACATTTGCAGTGCAGTAGAATGAGTGTAAAGAGATGAGAGTAAAGCAGATAGGCGCCTGAACATGGTGACTGTGTGTTTATGTTGCTGTTACAACCCCCACAAATGGCTCAAACAAAGAGGTTGAACGTAATTAAACAAAGGCAGCAGTTGCAATACCAAAGGAATTTAACAAAAGCAAAGCAACCATACTTAAACAAACCCCAAAACAACTACTAACTGAAGCTGGTGGGCCAGCCAAAAGGACGAAAAGATACCTAAAACCAGCCCAGGGCTGTAGGATCTAGCCTTTACATTTACTAAACTGAAAGAACGTTGTGACAGGACTACAGAACTCATCAAGCTAAAGAGAGTTTACTACAGCAAAAGACCAAAGCACAATAATACACAAGCAGCAGCTGTTATATTGTCCCTCCTCCCAATTAGCAAGATCAGCATCATTTGATTAAGAAGGAACAGAAAAGCATGATGAGATTCAAAGTCAAACTCACGTCTTTGCCAGCAGGGGGGAGTGCGTAACAGAGTTATTTAAATAATGACTGCAGGGATCATCTTTGAACAGAGACAAGGACACTCAGTCAAGTCAAGTCAAGTCAAGTTTATTCCTGTGGCCCAAAATCACAAATCACAGATTTGCCTTAGGGAGCTTTAAAGTCCTGTCCTTAGACCTTTGAATTGAATGAGGAAAAACTAAAAAATAACTTTAACATGGTCAGAAATAGAAGAAACCTAAGAAAGAACAAAAGAGGAGGGATCCCTCTTCCAGGACAGACTTGCAATAAATGTTGTGTTCAGAATAGAATACAAGAACAGCAAACAACAGAAATAATGGAATACAGCATTGGTCTACGAGATGAGGAAAGATGCATTCTTGGGTCACATAAAAGCAAATTTCGACAAAAAACGTGGCATATAATATGCAGCACAGACAAGTTTCAATGCTCTTTGCTGCATATTAATATCGAGCTCTTTGCTCTAATTTAGAGATTTCCATAACCATAAGTTTGTCCACTAGAAAGCCCTGATAACTTTTTCAACTTGTTTTTCCAGTAGCTATATCTTGTTCAAAAGTCAGATTAAAGAGATTTTTTATGAAAAATGATAGTTTACGTTATATGTGTAATAATATCAACTTATTTAGTGTTTTTTAGTATCTATCAAGCTGTGGTTAGATTTTGATGTAAAATGGCTACATATGAACTTTGAGTCAAATTTTGTTCATGAAGCTACTAACAATTAAGGACAATAATGAACTTACACAAGATTGGACTGGTTTACACTGATCAAGTGAAATCATCAAATGAAATGTGACATCACTGTTACCAAATGTAGAGTATGTTAAAAATAGACCTGCAAATTTGAGTAGGAGACACATGGACTTAATACAAGAATGACAGGTGTTGCTAATCACATTAATGATGGCCTTGTTTCAAGTGTCCCAGACAGTAAGACGTGTTATATAAATACTGCCCCATGCTTCAAATCTACACAACTTATTAAATAAAACTATGGATAAAAGGAACCTGCCAACATAGTAAATGCTGCATGAGAAGCAGTATGTGTTCAGATGGGACTGTACAGGCATTACACATAGTGGCTACTCATTGCCAATAGCTCACACTGAGGAGTAGTGACTTATTGGCTTATGGCTACTAACTTTGGCTGGTTGGCTACTAGCTAACTATCCTGCAAGGCAAATTCCTTAAGTCTGTATAGTAATTGTATTTAATTTTCACACATCCTAAAAAAGGATTGATGTTCTACTAACCAGTTCAGCAACATACCGTTAAGCTGTTGCCTTCATCTCCTCCAGCATTGATGCATCAGTGTTTCAGTGTGCTGTGTCTGTGTGTGTGAACTTGCTGTTGTGAACCGATTTCATCATGGGAAGAAACCAAAACCATAGGAAAACGGGGTGTGTGACTTTTTTTAAGGTATGGTCTATGGCACAATTAGAAAGATACATTTGATTCATAATACATAAATGATCAGAACTATGTACATTAATTTAAATATAACAGCGATGCAATCAAAATATCAAAAATCCAGATATAAACAAATGGCCTCTGGATATAAGTTATTTTTCAGATCAATATTTCAGACATGATCAGTGTGTTATTATAGATAAGACTATCTAACAGTAGCGGGAGTTAAAATTAGCTCTAGTTTTCCAACACTGTAATGCTCACTAGTGTGCACTTCAAGTAATATTTATATTTAAATACATATATAAATATACCCTAACTCTAAATTGAGCCATTATACAAAAAGAGTATTCCTACTTTAACTTTTGATATTTAGCCTAAATGTAGGGTGACCATATTTCCTGAGTCTGAAACTGGGACACTTTGCATGTATAATGTTCATGCCACACATTTTTTTTTACATAAACATGATATTCAGACAGGTGCTGTTATCATTTTGTATAAACTCACCTTTATTGACATCTCGGATGAAATACACACACATAAACAGATAAGTGTTTATGTATGTCTAGGTGTGATATGTCTCTGCAAACAATGGTAAATCAACAGTTATCTGAAAACAATTTGAGTTTTTTTTTTTTTTATTTGCCTTATTGGCTATAGTGTGTATATTGCCTGTGATTTCAGCATAGGGTTATTTTAAAATGGTGCAGTAAACTCAGGGATATGTAGAACAATAATGCAGTGGAGTTTTCAGAAACCATGTTAAAGTTATTTTTTAATGATTTTTAAAAAATCTGCCTCATTAGCCATACAGTATGTATTATCTATGATTTCAGCATGGGATTATTTTAAAATGGTACAGTCAATTGATGTCAAAGGGATAGCCAGGGACATGTAGAACAAAATGCAGTGCAAATCTGATGATACATAATTGAATGTGGATGGATAATTGGTTTTGCTTCAATATTTTTATTATTTCATTTTTATCATTAAAGATTTGTGGTAAAACATCAGGAAAGTAATTACAGAATAACACATTTCAGCAAATGAAAACAAAAACATTCAATTCCTGTTTCAACGTGGTGGACTTGAATGCACCATGAAGTCACATTACTGTAATAACGAGATAAATGGGCACTCGAGTTTGTAGATAGAGTGAACACAGTGTAGATGATTGGTTTATTTCAAACCAATTCAATAGATCCCGCTGCAACGAGAATGCACCAATCGATTCCAGTTTCATCAAGATGTACTTGAACCCACCATGAAGTCACATATAAACCATGTAAACGTCTATGTTACGGGGACAGTTTGATCGTGTGTGGTGTAAACCGGGACATTTCAGCGCCGGAAGGCTTTTGTTGTCCCGGTAAAACCTGGACGTCTGGTCACTCTACCTAAATGTCACTGACATACACATAGGGTGTACTTATGTACATTGTACTGTACATAAGTACAATTTTGAGGTACTTGTTTTTTAAAGTACCAAAGCAAAGTATCTTTCTTCTTCCAATATGGCGGACGCCTGACAACGGCTCCATGTTGCTAGGTTACAGCTGCATCGCGTGCCGTAATCAAGCACACCTGGTAATAGTCCCATAGATTCAGTAGCTACTGTTCTGTTTCGGTAATATTTGTGTTTGCACTCTGCCGTTTTCTATGCGTTTCAGTTTTTTAGTAGATTGTTGCGTGGGTTGTCGACCTCAAATTCTATTTTATTATTATTATTATTTTTTTAGAAGTAGTTTTCCTGTCCTGTTTTCGGCAGCTTGGCTCTTTCTGTGTGGGTGGTCACCAAACTAGGTGAGTCTTGCTAGCTGACATTTACATGTGTTGTGTATGAATGAATGGCTTTGTTTAGTCCAGATTTTGTTGTTTGCTTGTTGATCTGGTGCTGGCTCATGTATTTTTATGGTATGGTTTATTTATTATTTTTTTTTTTTGGTTCTGAAGACCTTTGGTAGAAGTATTCTGTTCCTTTACCTCTGTAAAAGTAAAAAAAATTCAGTTGTCTGAAAATACAAGTAAAAGTGCCGAATAGAAAGTGTTACAGTAAAAGTACAGAACTTAACGTATCAGAAGTAAAAGCACTCAGTATGCATAGTGTTATATTTGTTTTTTATCTCTTATGTACATATGAAAGTATTTATTGGTGTAATTCATGAACATTATGTAAATTTTCTTTCATTATGTCCTTTTGGTAGAATAATAAAAATAATAGTAATACATATTACAAAGGTGTATCATATATTTTATAATTATAATAATAAACAGTATTATTCATTAATATTCATATACCTTCCTCACAAAAAGTGAAATGATAAAAAAGTGCAGGCAAATAAAATAAGTTAACTAATGACTTATTTAAAATCAACAAAAGTAACAAAAGTTGTTAAATAATTGTAATAGAGTAAAAACTACAACATTTCCTATTGAAATGTAGTGGAGCGGATGTACAAAGCAGCATAAAATAAACATACTCACTAAATAAATATACTTATAAAGTAACATTTTCAATTCAGACGTTTACTTGGTATTGAGTATTGTTTTTGATTACGTTATTTCTACTTTTATACAGGGGTCTGGGTACTCATCCACCACTGACTTTAGGAATGTAAACATGATTGGTATCTTGCTCAGCCCATACATGTCCATATTTGTTTCCTGGGGTGATTTTATTTTCCTGTAGTAGAGAGAGAAGTAGTCACCATTACATATTTTTCACATTCATTAAGACTGCACTCTTGCCAGTGGCATTCTTAGTCTTATTATCAAGCCTCTTGTTTCATATAATGATTGACATCATTTATTGTGGAAATACAGCATTGGGAGATGTTTCTGCTTCCTCTTGTGCTCCTCAGAGAGACCTTGGTGTTCTCAGGGATACATAATTATGGAGATTAATCTAAAACAGCTTTAAGCTTCCAGGCAAAAGTGCAGTGAAAATCACATTATGCTGTAAGATTTATGTTTAGGTTAAGACACTGATCTGGATTTTCATTATATTATAACAGTATAGTTTGGTTTTAATATGATTTAATCATCAACAGAAATTTAATGTAATCTATTGCGTGATGACTTCTTCCAAACATGAAATAAACAAGGCTTAGCAATGATAATGCTAATGCACATTCATTGCATCTTGCTTACTGGGTTTCCTGCAATGCAGCAGTCCCCAGGGCTTAGACCACCATTACAAACACACTTCTTGATGGGTTTGTATTATGTTTACAAGAAACTTTGTTGTACTATTTAATTTAGGTTATTGTTATTCCTGTCAGGCACATGATAGAGTTGAAAGAGTTGAAAATATCATATTGTATTGTTTTTATAAAAGCTTTTCAGGTCTTACTTTTTAATTTGGTTTCCTGTAATTTGTACATTTCAAGACAACTTCATGCTGGTTAACCTGCTTTTCATCAAAATGAGACTACATTGTCCACAAATGTATTGTACAGCTTGATGGAAGTCAAAGAGCATCAGTCTGGTCCTTGGATAAGATGCTAAACTAAATCATTTCAGAACTTTCTGCAGCATCCGCCCACTTCTCAAACAAATGGTTTACAGAGCTAAGATCAGGATTGAACTAATGTTACGGTTTTCTTCTTTGATCAAAGTTCTCTCTACCAGACATCCCCCAGACATCATCATCTTAACTTCCTTTACTGGTAACACTAGACCGGATAGATCTGTGCATTTAATGAACACTCATGGTTTTGAAAATAAAAAAAAAAATTGGGACTGGAAGGATTTGTCAATTACTACTGTGATTTGCATCCCATTGTATTGGGCCCCGAGAACATTTTCTATTAGCCTGCAAGAAAACAGTATGAGTCTGCAAAATTTGAGAATTTGTCTGTGCTTTCCTCATCACTCCACGGAACTAATTTGGAAAAACATCAAACACAAGGTAATTAACTAGTTAGTTACACATGCTTGCACTGTGCTTCTATTCATATGGTGTAATGTAGTGGTGTGATGTTGTTGCTCCATATTATGAACCAAGGCAGTGAAGCGCAAACCTTTATTTTGAAGGAATGCATTTTTGTTGTTACACTTTCTTTTATCCTTTTGAGTGTTCTTAGTATTGTAGAAAGGAATTTTGTGGCTGCAAATGTTCATTTTAAGGTTCAAAATGCACACAATTGCCAAGGGAAAGGTTTGAGAAGCAAGTATGAGTATTTCATTTTGTAAGATGCACTTACCGTGTGGCACTGGGGTTTTATTTCCTCTTTCCTTTTATTTTCCTCTTGCACATGACTCTTCCCAGAAAAATAAGTAAGTTGTAAAATATGTAATGTGTTATATTCATGCATAAACTTGCTAATTAGAAGAAAAGTGGATAAGATGCTGCAACCTGTGTATGTCGCTAAGTGGCTATTTAGCTTATAATGCTGGAGTGTACTGTTGGGACTGGAATTTAGCAGGAGCCATGTAGTGATTGGTATGGTGTTACAGCAGAGCACAGAGAGTATCTATGAGGAAAGACCTGTGAATATTCTTCTCCATAATGCAGGAAGGAGAATAAATTAATTTGTGACTGATCAGAGTGTGTATCTTATCAACCGAACAACACAATGCAGAATTAGATCCACTACAAACTGGTGTCGTGACAGACTGGTCAGCTGGAGCTGACCTCCTCTGTTGCTGCAGTGCAAGTCAGATCAGGATCCATTGATTTCCAATGATGACTGGGAAGAGATCACCTCAGCTACTGCAATTCTAGGTAGTTGAGGGGAATGCTGGTGGGAGTGACCGCGCTGTGCCGATTCCTTTGACAGTAGATGGGGAACATCCCTTGGCTGTTGCAGCACTAGGGTGTTCTCTTCTTGGTGTGAGTTGATCCAAAAGACATTATCCTGTTCAGTGTTTTGAAGGGACTGTGTTTATTCAGTTTGCATTGTGAACTTATGGGTGTTCCTATCAAATGGTGATTCTAGTACATATTTTTTTTTATTCTGGTGTTTTTTTTCTGTGCTATTATTTTCACCTTATGAAGGCATAGTGACAATATGGAGACATTTAATGCACATAAAGTGGAGAAGGCTATTGCTACAAATCAAAGTGTGGGGAGGGGTTTTGTAATGTATTCACCTTTGGCAAAGTCTACGCCAGGCAGTTGATCTGCGTTACAACCAGGTTATTCCATGGTGAAGGGAAACAGATATGTGAAGCTATGTGATGATGTGGTCAGACCGCTACCATTCACTCAAGGAATGTCCTTCTCCCCAGAACTTTAATGATTCTGGTGGAGGACTGTCTTCCAACCAACTTGCTGATTTGATCAGGTCAATTGTAGCTGAGATTGGAGAATTTATCAAGGCTAGTTTACAAGAGAGTATGACTGACCAAATACCTTTTATCATCCCTGACCAACCTTAGCATATGTCTTACCCTGATGAGCCACACATTCATTGATGCTTCCAAGTTAAACTTGGTGCTGCGTTCTGAATTCAGTATCCCACTTTATATAAATATATATATATATATATATATATATATATATATATATATATATATATATAATATATATATATATATATATATATACTGTATTTTATAGATGTAAATGTGAAGGAACTTGCAAAACAGTCATATTCCACAAAAGAAAAATCTGTCCTGCAGTCCTGCCGTCTGAATGTAGCCTAAGAGACTTTTTAGCAAGGCACAGCAACCCTAACACCAGTGTCAATGTCATGTTTGATGACGTACACTCTGATCTACCTATGGCTGATTTTTATGCAGTACAACCGTTCATTGGGGAAAGTTCCCTTAGATTTATGGATTAGGCTCAACAAAGCCACTGAAATGACCGAACAGTGCTTAGTCAGTAAAGGTGAGCCTGCTACTGATTTGAGTTATCATGCAGTCAGATGTCAATGCGAAAGAGGTGGCAATCAGAATTTGTCAGGAGGTGATAAGTAGTGATACTCAGTTAAGGCAGTCATTCATACCCAGTTCAAAGGTCACACCAGACAGTCTTTCCACTAGTGATGAGAAATGCACAGTAGAAAAACTTTTGAGCCTATTGGAGAAGACATTGTCTAGTAATACGCAACTAACTCACAGTCAACCCCTAAACAAAGCACATAAAACATTCAAGGCTGTAAAGTCTGTAGCACTTCGGACAACAGCACTTCTACTCACTGCAGAATGTACAAACTGTGTTTCAGATGTTACACACCAGGACATATTGGAGCTAATTGTAGCCAGTCATCTCCTGGATAGTCTGTGCCCGTTGCAGGCCCCTCACATTCCGGGAAACTAAATAGCTCCTCTTTGGCGGAGGGCAATGTGGAGCTATGTGGTTTCCCTCCTGTGAAGGCAATATTCAGTCTGCGTTTCTGCTGCTTGTGAATCAGGTCCGCCAGATAAACTTTACTTTTTCAGAACACAATGAGAACAGGCAAAAGTAACGGTTTGTTTTTTAGCACTGGATGCTGGATAGTGAGTCCATGGCCACTTCCCTGTGTGCAGATTTCATACTGCAGTGAATGGTGATTTGGTATATCCTACTGATATTGTCCTCATTTGGTGTGATGGGAAGCAGACAGAGCCAGTTCATTTGTTTTTTTGGTCAGTCTGGAAAGATAGAGGGGGGGTGACATTCTGGACAGAGTGGGGACGTTTAAGCTAAAGAAACCAGTGACACTGGTGCCTATGAGTGAGCATTTTGTGTGGTGTCATCTCCCCCCAGGGACTAAGCCCTTGGTTGGTAGTACTGTATTTGTGGAGCCTAGTTCATCATGTTGTGTGCCCTGCAACATACTAGTTGGCAGGGTAGTGATGCCCTTGTGGAAAGGATGGTTTCCCGTGAAAATAATCAACACAAGTGCATCAAAAATTACATTACAGAAGAATACTGTTACAAACCTGGCTCACAGTTTGCAACAAAAGAGAGTTCACACACATACTCAAAACTAAAGAAATGATTTATTTAACCTAAACATACCAATAACACCAAAAGCACTAGTATGGGATGCAAAGGAGTTGGTTTAATAGACTGGTTTGGTTTTCCTGTAAGTTGACAGGTTCTAACATGTTGAAATATCTTTTTTCAATCTGGGCTGAAGTACTGAAGAACTTTATCATAGGTCTTTTTAACCCCCAAATGACCCGCCACCATGTCATGAGCAGTTCTCAAAACCCCAGTTCTAAATTTAGCTGGAACCACAATCTGAAAAATGGCATCACCAATAAACTTGTCACCTTGAGGCAACCACTTTCTCACCAATAAACCCTCCTCAAGGAAGTATCCATGTGCAGCACTTTCCATCTCATCCACTGGCCGTATTTGCTGGAACAGCTCTGAGAGAGTAGAATACTCCTGCTGCTCCTGTATGAGGTCAGCACGAGATACAGGCATGGGAAAAAAGGTAATGGAAATGCAAAATTATTAGTTAATTTATTTAATTTTTTCCTCCACCTCATTTCTTCTAGCCTGAGCCCTGGTGACAGCACATGCTGGAAAAACCTGTGATTGGTCTTTATCCTCCATCTCAACTCTATCCACCGAAGGAGACATCAGTCACCTTAACCTGTACTGATTTTCCCAGGGAGAGCACAGGAGCTTCCTCAGAAACTTCTAAAAAAGATCTCTCCAGAGAGGACATAAGCTCAACAGCGACACAACTTGGAGCATCTACTGCAGCTGTTTGCTGTTCAACAGTTGCAATAGCCTCAGGCTTCTCACTCACCCATGCTGGTGCAGAAAGCGCCACAGGTTTCACAGGCCATTTACCTGGATGGGACTTGTGCTTTGATTTCAACACTGGACACTCTGCTTTCCAGTGACCCTTTCCAAGGCAATAGTTACAAGTCCGACTATGGTTCCCATTTGCTAGCACTGTTACCCAACTTAAAGGACAGAATCTCACTCCCTGAACCTTTCTGATAACCACCATTAGCATTATCCCTGTGTCCAAAATCACCTCGCATTTTATGTGTTAAGGCATACTCATCTGCAGTAACAGCTGCTTCAGTCAAAGTTTTAACATTTCTCTCACTCAAATAAGTAGCTATGCACTCAGGAAGTGTTTCTTTAAACTTCTCCAATAAGACTAGCTCACACAAGTCTTCACAGGTCACAACTTCAGAAGCCAGTCTCCAGTGGCCAAAAAAAAGGGACAACTCATGTGCAAACTCTACATAAGTTTGTCTCTCATATTTTCTAGTGCCTCTGAACTTCTGCCTGTAAGCCTCAGGTACTACTCCATATGCCTTCAAGACTGCACTCTTTACCTGAAGGTAATCCTCACTGTCTGCTGTAGACAAAGCAGCCAGTGCTGACCCTTTCTGGTCAACACACATTGAAGCAACAGGGTCTGCTCCAAATCACTCCAATACCTGTTCCTAGCCAGCCTCTCAAACAACAAAAAAAATGTATCTGTATCTTTCTCTGAAAAATTTGGAACCAACCGCAGACAATTAGAGACATCAAATTTCGAAGAACTGCCCCTGCCAGGATCCAACATGGAGGACTCCAAATCCTTACCATCTTTGATCAAATCCAGTTTATAATGCTCTAAACACTGACGTTCTTGTATTTGCTCAAACTCAGACTCACGCAGTAGTGCATTGAGTTTTAACCTTTCCATTTCTACAGCATGTGCCTGTGCACAAGCCTTTTCCTCATGTTCCAACTGTAGCTTGTGCTGCAAGGTCAACATCTCCATCTGTTGTTCAAAAGTCAAAGCGCCTCCAACTCCAGCCACAGACTGCACAAGTCTAACAGGCTACTCTAAAACAACATCCTGAATGTCTTGGTCCTTTACCCCCGGGGACAAAACCCCTGACTGAATCAAGCTCTCTCTTATCACACTAACAATGCGGTCCTTACACCACTGACTAGAGATTTCAACATGAAAATGTGAAGCCACCTTTCTTAACTCATCTTTAATGCAGGCCTTCAACAGAACCTCACTTGGATTCTCCACAAACTCCTCTGCAGCCGACATGTTAATACTAATACAAGCCAACCTGCCAATCAGAAACTAACTGCAGCCCAACCTCCAAAATCGCCACACAGCAACTGGCATGTGGAACACGCCTTCCCCTGGCTAACTACCTACCCAAAACTAGCTGACTAACTCAACCTAGTCTTCGTGCAAAAGTTATGGTGGGAGATTGAAACACAAAACCCAGTGACTCGGCCTGGAGACCAGCATGCTGGCAACCCACCTAGACAGCCATGGATGTGTACCCTCAGCAGAAATGCTCTGGACACACTAGTGCACAAAAGTAACAAACTAAAACAACAAACAACGAACCCACGAATGGATAACGTTTCTAATACCTGTCAGAAAAGTATGACCACCTTCTAGGCTGTCTCACAACATTGGAGGTAAATGTGGAGGGGGCGTGGCGCATCGGCTGCAGGAGAAAGGTGTGGAGAGGGCTCAGGGGAGCGGCGCCAGGTGAGAGTAATTGAGCAGTGAGTACAGGTGCGCTAATTACTCTCACCATCTCTTTTAAAACAGTAGCAGGCTGGACCCGCGAGGGAGAGGAGAGGAACGGACGACGGAGAGCCGAGCAGACGGCAGCATATGAAGCCTGCGATCGGCTGCAGACGGCCTCAGTGTGTGTGTGTGTGTGTGCGCGCCAATAAAGCCCGGGGAAAAACCCGCTAAACCAGAAAGGACTGGACTTGTTGTGCGTCTGTTCGGTGCCGGGGAACTCACGGGGGCAAGGCGACTGCCACATCTGGCGCCCAATAGGGATCCGGCAGAAGGATGACTGAGCCACAGCAGGTGCAACCAGCCACAGCGCTGGCACAAATCTTAGCGGAGGTCGCCGCGATGAGCCGGGACCAGGCAGCGGCCAGCAGACAGCAGCTCTCGGCGCTTCAGCAGCAGGTCGAGGGGCAGACGCAGCTGCTGCAGAGGATGCTGGCTCGGTCGGGGACGGCGTCACCGAGCCCCCCGCTCGCCGGCGTCACACTGCAGCGAATGACCGGGAGCGACGACGTCCAGTCGTTCCTGGAAATGTTCGAGGCGACGGCGTCGGCGTGCGGGTGGCCGGAGGCAGAGTGGGGCCGCCACAGACGGCGGCGCTCGGCCTGCCTGCCTCCTCACGGGGACAGTACCGGGCAGTGAAGAGGGCCGTCCTCGACCGACTGGGATATTCGGCGGAGGACCACCGGCGGAGGTTCCGGGGGGCCAAGCTGGGTCCCACCGACCGCCCCTTCGTCCACGCCCAGCAGCTAAGGGACGCGGCGTACAGGTGGCTGCAGCCGGGGGGGACCGCAGGCGAGGGAGAGCTGATGGAGAAGATCGTCCTGGAGCAGTTCGTGGAGGGGCTGCCGGCGGGCACCCTGGAATGGGTGCGCTGCCACCGCCCCGCCGACCTGGCGACGGCGGTCACCCTCGCAGAGGACCACCTGGCCGTCCTCTCCCGGGGCCAGACATCGGAGGCGTGGCCGGTGTCCGCCGGCCGCCCCAGTCCAGCTCCTCGCAGGAGACCCGCCACCATACCCGGTCCCCCCCCCCGAAACATCCGCCCGTCCCACCCCTGCCCCCCGCACTAACGCCCCCTCTGTTTTCCTTCCACCACAGGGTCCAGCCGCTACGGGCGCCGGTCCTAGCCCACAGAGGGTCCCTCAGGCGGCAGGGCAGGAGTGCTGGAGGTGCGGGCAGCCCGGACACTTCCGCCGCGAGTGTCCGCTCATGGAGGTCGGGCAGGTGATCCGGGTTGTCGGGCCCCCGGCACCCTCCCCCGGTCCGGGAGAGACGTACAGCGTTCCGGTAAGGATTCAGGGGGGTACACATCAGGCAATGGTGGACTCGGGCTGCATGCAGTCTATAGTTCACCAGAACCTGATTCGACCTGGGGCACTGTTAGAGGCGGGATGGGTGGATATCAGGTGTGTGCATGGGGATATTCACAGATATCCTGTGGTGCCGGTGGAAATTCGCTACAAGGGTAAAAAGCATAATGTGAAGGCTGCGGTTAGTTCCCGCCTGGCGCATCCTCTGATCTTGGGCACGGATTGGCCGGGGTTTGATAAGTTAGTGGGGCGATGTGTGGGGGTGCGCTCGCGACCGACAGGGACAGGGGATATGTGCGCTGTGCTTAGTGGCGACGCGAGGTTGTCCGACGCTGCAGACAGGGAGGGGGAGCCGGCGGTGCCTCCGCCGGAGGCTCCGCAGGTTCCCGTGTTTGACTCCATGGAAGATTTTCCACTCGAGCAGTCTCGTGACGATACTCTGCGCTTTGCCTTTGACCAAGTGATACGAATTGATGGTCACATGGTGCGCCCTGACGCAGCGCTGTCATATCCACATTTTTCTTTGCGCAGGGACAGATTATACAGAGTGAGTCGTGACACTCAGACAGGCGACATAATAACCCAGTTGTTGGTCCCGAAAAGCCGTCGGGAAATAGTTTTCCAGGCGGCTCATTACAACCCGATGGCTGGACACCTGGGATATGATAAAACACTGAACCGGATAATGGCCCGATTCTATTGGCCAGGCATTCGGGCAGACGTGTGCCGCTGGTGCGCGTCTTGCCCCGAATGCCAGTTAGTTAACCCACCGGCCGTCCCGAGAGCGCCATTGCGCCCATTACCACTGATGGAGGTCCCATTTGAACGCGTTGGGATGGACCTCATCGGGCCATTTCACCGGAGCGCACGGGGATATCGCTTTGTGTTAGTCCTGGTGGATTACGCAACGCGATATCCCGAGGCAGTGCCGCTGCGCACCATCTCTGCAAAGAGTGTGGCGCAAGCGCTGTTTCAAGTTATCTCCCGAGTCGGGATCCCGAAAGAGATCCTGACTGACCAGGGCACCCAATTTATGTCACGAACACTGAGAGAACTGTACGGGTTATTGGGCATCAAGTCTATTCGAACTAGCATCTACCACCCGCAAACGGACGGCCTCGTGGAGCGCCTGAATAAGACCTTGAAGTCCATGATCCGTAAGTTTGTGCACGATGATAATCATAATTGGGATAAATGGCTACATCCTCTGTTGTTTGCAGTGCGCGAGGTACCCCAGGCCTCAACGGGATTTTCTCCCTTTGAGCTGCTGTTCGGCAGGAAACCACGGGGGGTTCTGGACCTGGTTAAAGAAAGCTGGGAGGACGGTCCAAGCCCAAGTAAGAACGAAGTTCAGTACGTCCTGGACCTGAGAGCAAAACTCTGTACAACAGAGGATCGAGGCTGAGACAATTTTCACCGGGAGATAAAGTGCTTGTATTGCTCCCATCTTCCAATTCCAAATTACTCGCCAAGTGGCAAGGGCCCTTTGTGGTCACACGGCGAGTGGGTGACGTTGACTATGAGCTTGTGCGATCTGACAGGGGAGGGGCAACACAGATTTATCACCTCAACCTCCTTAAAGCGTGGAGAGAGGCGGAGCCTGTTTCCCTGGTGACGACAATTAGAGAGAGAGATGAGTTGGGGCCCGAGGTACCAAAATCGACCAATCCTGCCCCGCTCCGTTGTGAAGACCATCTCTCACCGTCCCAGGGAGCAGACATTGCCAGGTTGCAGCAGCGTTACGCTGATGTGTTTTCCCCCCTGCCAGGACGCACAAGCCTTATTCAACACCGTATCGAGACTCACCCAGGGGTGACGGTGCGTTCGCGGCCCTATCGGCTACCTGAACACAAGAGAAAAGTGGTTCAGGCTGAATTGAAAGCTATGTTGGAGATGGGTGTAATAGAAGAGTCCAACAGTGCCTGGTGTAGCCCCATCGTTCTTGTAACCAAGAAAGATGGGTCTATCCGGTTCTGTGTGGACTATCGCAGGGTGAATGATGTTTCACAGTTTGACGCCTATCCAATGCCCCGGGTCGACGAACTCCTGGATCGCCTGGGCCCTGCTCGCTTTTTCACGACGCTGGATTTGACCAAGGGCTACTGGCAGATTCCCTTGTCTCCAGAGTCCAAGGAGAAAACGGCCTTCTCCACTCCGTACGGTTTGTACCAATTTGTCACACTTCCGTTTGGGTTGTTTGGGGCCCCAGCCACTTTTCAACGCCTCATGGACCGGGTGCTGCGCCCCCATGCCGAATATGCTGCCGCCTACCTGGATGATGTCATCATCCACAGTAACACCTGGGCGGAGCATGTGCGGCAGGTGGCCGCGGTGCTCGAGTCACTGAGGCAGGCGGGGCTTACGGCCAACCCAAAGAAGTGTGAAGTTGGACGGAGGGAGGTACGGTATCTGGGGTACCACTTGGGCGGCGGGCAGGTGCGTCCGCAGGTAGACAAGACAGCAGCGATTGCAGCCTGCCCAAGGCCCAAGACCAAAAAAGAGGTGCGGCGGTTTTTGGGGCTGGCCGGCTATTACCGGCGATTTATCCCCAACTTCGCAGAGCTGACCAGCCCTCTAACCGACCTCACCCGAAAGGGTGCTTCAGATCCGGTCCAGTGGACGGAGCAGTGCCAGGTGTCGCTTGAGAGGGTAAAGCAGGCCCTCTGTGGGGAGCCTCTTCTCCACACACCTAACTTCTCTCTCCCTTTTGTCTTGCAGACTGATGCGTCGGGCAGGGGGCTGGGGGCCGTTCTGTCCCAGCGGGTGCGGGGCGTCGACCGCCCAGTGCTGTACATCAGCCGCAAGCTGTCGGAGAGGGAGGCCAGGTACAGCACGGTGGAGAGGGAGTGCCTGGCCATCCGGTGGGCGGTCGATGCTCTGCGGTACTACCTGCTGGGGCGCCCATTCACCCTCTGCTCGGACCACGCTCCCCTTCAGTGGCTCCACCGCATGAAGGATGCCAACGCCCGGATCACTCGGTGGTATCTAGCTTTACAGCCTTTTAAGTTCACAGTGATCCATAGGCCGGGGGCGCAGATGGCCGTGGCCGACTTCCTTTCCCGCTCCCATGGGGAGGCGGGGGGGGGAGTAGGTTAGGCCGGACGGCTCCCCGGCCTAAGTCGGGCGGTGGAGGTATGTGGAGGGGGCGTGGCGCATCGGCTGCAGGAGAAAGGTGTGGAGAGGGCTCAGGGGAGCGGCGCCAGGTGAGAGTAATTGAGCAGTGAGTACAGGTGCGCTAATTACTCTCACCATCTCTTTTAAAACAGTAGCAGGCTGGACCCGCGAGGGAGAGGAGAGGAACGGACGACGGAGAGCCGAGCAGACGGCAGCATATGAAGCCTGCGATCGGCTGCAGACGGCCTCAGTGTGTGTGTGTGTGTGTGCGCACCAATAAAGCCCGGGGAAAAACCCGCTAAACCAGAAAGGACTGGACTTGTTGTGCGTCTGTTCGGTGCCGGGGAACTCACGGGGGCAAGGCGACTGCCACAGTAAACAATTGTTAAGTCTCACAGGCGGGTATAACCTCAAAACACTGGTATGGCTAACACAAACCAGAAGCTCAAACCACACCGCTCAACCTTTAACTGTGTGTGATACTCCAATTACTAGTGCATTTAAGCTACAAGGATATGCAAATATGCATTGTGTTGGAGGATTTTGAGGAGGGTGCTGAGCAGGTTTGCCAAATGGGGGAGAGGTAATCAATGGCAGTCATCATGGTAGCTCAACAGCACAGAGTTCTGTAAGGGGTAGGGGGTCAAGTGTGATTTCCAAGCTCAGGGAATTAGGTCTTCAGGAGTTTCCACCGGATGACTATGAGATTTCTCCAGCTTGTAAGGAAAAATTGACAAATTTGTTTTATGTTCATTCATTTTATATACCTGCTTATTCCTCATTAGAGTCACAAGTGTCTCCTGGAGCCAATCCCAGCACATTACAGGCAAGAGGCAGGGATACAACCCTTTAGATTATGGGAAAGCTACAGATTTTTGTCATTAAATTTGCCTGACTGATGACTACCCCTTTTGGTTGCCATATTGCAGGCTTTTAGTTGGGAGAGACTCTTGATGGTCTTTGCAATAGCCCAGTGACTTTCATGAGGATGATGCTGACAACTTTTGGAGACCAAAACTTCCTATCTTTGCTTTGTTATCTCGATGACATATTGGTCTTTGGCAAAACAGAGAAAAATTGTGACTTGGGAATGACTTGAGCTAGTTTTCAAAGAAGTTTTTCTTCTTCTTGTGGAGGTCTGTGAAGTTTTTGGGGCATGTGGTTTTTCAAGAGGGGATAGCCACTGATCCGGACAAGGTACAAGCAATAGTGAACTTGCGTGAAGCTGATATCCTGAAGAGTGATGGAGTAACGCCCTGTAGCGACTACTAAGCCTAAAAATAGTTGCTGAGAGGCTGAGGCTGGGTTCCTATTTGTCCGACACACTTCTCTCACAAAAAAAGATCGCTGAAGCTGAATAAAGTTTTGACTGTTTATTAAAGAAAAAATGAAAACAAACAATAACTGATCACATAAATAAACCTAAGAAAATGTTGAATAATGTAGCGGAAACAAATAGCGGTCAACAAAAAGTGTGGCTCCCAGCTCTCCCACCTCTTCTTCCGCTTGAACAACATTCATGGTGGCAGCTTTCCTGACCTCTGGGTCATCTAGAGTTAGTTCCTGAATATCATCATAAACGACAGGCCACTCACTCTTAAGTCGAAGCAGGAAGTCAGGTCCTGATCTCCATGTTGTGTTTTGCAGAAATGCGTGTGCTTTTATGCCCCTAGAAGCAATATCAGCTGGATTGATTGCAGTTTCAATGTACCTCCATTGCGAGGGTTGTGAAGCCTTGCAGATTTCTGACACACGGTTGGCAACAAATATTTTGAATCTGGATGTCTCATTTCTGATGTATTTAAGCACCGCAGTACTGTCTGTCTAAAACACAGAATTCTGAAGAGGAATTTGCAGTTCTTTTCTCCATAAGATATCCATGCGGCTTGCCATGGTGGCAGCGATGAGCTCCATTCGAGGAATCGTCACAGATTTTAATGGTGCTACCCTAGCTTTTCCCATGATAAAGCTACTCTGTACTTGTGAGTGTGCATTTTGCGACAACAGGTAAGTCACTACTCCATAGCCATCTTCACTTGCATCACAAAAGTGATATAGCTGTGCTGTGGTCACTTCTCCAAAGTACTGAGGTTTCAGACATCTCATTAGGTTGAATTCCTCCAGATGATGAAGTTCCCCCAGCTAAGTTGCCCACTCTCAAGCCACAGATTCTGGTATGACTTTGTCCCAACCAAGTGCTCTCTTGCACAGATCTCTCAAGATCTTCTTAGCTGACAGGATAACAGGACTCAAGATTCTGAGCGTGTCGTAAACTGAGCAAACTGGTGAGAGAATTTCTCTCCTGGTGATTGGTCTGTCCTTGATCACAATCTTAAACTTAAATGTGTCAGAACAGACACGCCAAGTGCTCTCTCCAAAGGAAGCCAATTCTGGTCTATGTTGTCCATCCTTTTCACGTCCTTACCTCTATGGGTCTCAGGTATGGCGGCCAAAACATCACAGTGATTACTCATCCACTTAGTGAGTTTGAATCCTTTGGCGCAGAATTCAGTGAGGTCATGAAAAAGAGAAACTGCTTCCTCTTCTCAAGCCACGGACACCAGACAGTCATCCACATAGAAGCAATGTAGGACAATGTAGGACTTTATCCACTACATCCTGGCCAAACTGCCTGCCTGCATCCTGGCCAAACTGCTGGGCACCTCCTGAGCACGAAATTAGCACAGCTGGGTGAGGATGTTGTTCCGAAAAGATGTACTTTCATCGTGAATTCAGCGAGATCTTCATTAATATCCCCACCAGGCCACCAGAGAAATCTCAACAAATCAGCATCCTCTGCAGGTACTCTTACCTGGTGAAACATGGATTCCACATCTGCCATGATCACCACTGGCTCCTTCCTAAATCTACTTACTACACCAATAAGTGAACTTGTCAAATCAGGTCCTTGTAAAAGCTGGGCATTAAATGATGTCCCTTGGAAACTTGCGCCACAGTCAAGCACAACCCTGAGTTTCTGTTTGGTCGGATGGTTGACATGCATAGCCTTTAGTAACAAGGTCATTCATGAAAGCCATATAATCAGTGTTGAAAGAGGAATCTTTCTGAAGCCTCTTCTTCAGGTATAAGGCATGTTGCTCAATGATCCTTCTATTATTTGGCATGTTAACGTCCCTATTCCTCAATGGTAAGTTAATCTGGTAATGCCCATCCACTAGCTTGACTGAATTTGACACAAGCTCCATAAACTTATTATTCTCCTTTGACATGCCCGGTTGTTCATCCATGCTGCGTTCAGGGAAATCCATTCTAAATTGTTTCCGCCAAAGCTCATCCAAATTCACAACCGACACTCTATTCACTGACACCTGAGGCAGCTCCTTATCCATTGCATTTCCATTGTCTCCTCTCAGCGGGCCGTTCACAGTCCATCCCAACATAGTCCTGATTGCATAAGGTCCGTTATTAATGCTGGAATTACTTGCAATGGTTCCGAAGCTTTATAAAAATTTGTCCCTATCAGCAGCCCAATCTCAGCATTAATCTCTGGCAAATGGAATTGTCTTAGATGAGGCCATCTCTGCAGATCTGCCTGTCTCTGAATGTTCCTCTTGTGTACAGGCATGCTTAACTGTGTATAAGCTTTTGGCAGCTCACAGAATTGCACCCCATTCAAACCTGCCACCTCCAGTCCTTGAACAACATGGCTGCTCACAACTTTCTCCTGTCCCATGGTTCTTAAAAGAATATGCTGGTGCATCAAGGCCTCTGTGCAGAATACAGCTGTACTTCCAGAGTCCAGGAAAGCATAGGTGTTAATGATCTTGCTGCCTTTCTTATATTTTACCTGAACTGGAACTATGGGAAGTTTACATTCATGTAAGACCGTAAGCCCACTCGATATAAGAGTACTGTCCACTGAAACCTCTGGTCTTTTCTCAGCTTGTTTGGAGGTTTTGTCTGTCTCCTTCAAATGAATGTGAAGGATGGTTGGCTGTCTGAGGCCACATTTTCCCCAGGAGCTCTGTTTCCTACAACATTTGCTGACATGTCTAATACACAGACAGCCAAAACAGACTCCATTTTTTCTCAGGAAATCCATCTTGTCCTTGTGAGCATTTTTATCCAACTGGGGACATGAATCCAATGTATGTCCTTCTTCAAAGTACAGACATGCCTTCTTTGTTGTAGGGGCATGTCCCTTCCTATTAGCTTCAAGCTGGGTCAAATTATTCACAGGGCTTACGGTGGTAGCAAAACTTGTTCCTTATTCCAGAAGGAGATTGTGGACTAGGTTTGCTAATTACTCGAATTGTTACTTGTGGCGAAACATCCTGTATATTCCCAAACACAGGCTCAATCAAAATCTTTACTTGTTTCTCAACAAAGTTGGTTATGTCAGTGTCTCCATTTGTCCCTGAATTTATATGGATGTTTTTTATGACAGTGAGCATATTAGCTGGCATGTCTAGCTCATGCAGGTATTGAACTTCCTCCATGGCATTGCAATATCCTCTGAGGAAAAGGCTATATTTGTTACATGGCTCCTACACGCCCTCTTCTGACAAGATTTGTTTATTCCTGGCCATGGTAGTGTATTACCAACATTTTATTGAAATTGTTCTATGTTTGATTAACCTCTCTTCGAACTCACCTCAAGGTACAGACAGCCATGTGTTGCTTGTGGTAAAAAGTGTTTGAAGGCTGTAAGCAGACTCACTTCTGCTGATTGGACCGCTGATTGTAGACAGGCTTTTGAGTCTCTGGATGATAAGGTCTTACTAGCTCATCCTAATTTTGCCTGGCCATTTATCCTGTCTGTTGATGCATCCAGCAGCAGATTGGGTGCTGTACTTTCAGACTTGAGTTCTTTGCTATGACATGCGCCATATATGATAGGTTTAGTCACTGGCTGCAGGGGCAGAAATTTACTGTTTGTACAAATAATCCTCTCAAATACATTATGAACCAAGTTGGGTGCATGTGAGCATAGGTGGGTGTCTAATCTGGCTCCTTTTGTTTTAACATTTAATACATCTCTGTGCCCAAGAATACTATAGCTGATGCTTTAGGCAGAGATCCTTTAGTAAGAGGTAAAATAATGCACCGGTTGACAAGAACCTCCTATAGTGTGCTACTGGAGGAAGCAAGCGGCATCTTTCTTCTGTACGTACAGGACGTGTTTTGTCTCTCCTGTGAGCAGCCAGTGGTGGGAAGACAGTTCCCATCTATCTCCACTCCATCTGAAGTCTTGGGGGTGGGACGTGTTAAGGCGGTAAAATATCAAGGGAGGAAATGTCTGCTGTGTTGGAAGTATATAGGCACTGGGATGATGGTGGTTCAGTGAGAGTGGTCTCTGATGTTCAGCAGCTACAGCAGGTAGTGTGCATAGGCCAGATCCCACTGCCTGCTTTCATCCATGAGGAACTGCATGATAAGCAAACTTTGTAGACATTTTCTAGTATGTTGTTCCACTGTCACTGAGGGGTCAAGTTCTCAAGGGTGTACGTGATGATGCTGGCCACCAGGGACAGCATCTCACTTTATGGCATTTTGGGCAATGATTCTACTGGGTTACAATGACTGACGATGTCAAATTGTATGTCACACTGTGTAAGAAGTGTGTGCTGAGTAAGGCTCTGGAGCTGGAAGCTAGAGCTCCTCTCCTGTCTATTGTCACCACGGCACAGCTTGAGTTAGTGTGTGTTCATTTATGTTCAGTGTAGGATGCTAATAACAAATCAGTTGATTTCAGTGGTTACCGATCACTTCACCAGGCGCTTACCCCTGCACCAACATAACTGCTAAGACAGTTGCTTGGGTGCTGTAGAGCAATTTGTTATCTGTTTACGGCTTCCCCAGCACGTCTCCATTCAGATCAAGGTACTAATTTAGAGAGTGCACTCATAGCTGAGCTCCTACTGTTGGCAAGTGTGGAAAAGTCCCATACCACACCATTCCACCCATTGGGAATGGGCAGGCAGCAGGCTTTAATTGCACCCTGGACACAATAATTAAAGCTCTACCACTGCGTTCAAAAGCAAAGTAGCATCAGTTGCTGAACATACAACTGCACTATTTATGAAACCACAGGGGTCCACCGTTTTTTCTGATGTTTGGCCAAACCCCCCACTTGCCTGTTGATGTGATGTTTCTGTTGGATGGAGAGACTGTTTATATTGACAAGTACACCCAGTCTTTGAGAAAAGATTTAAGGGAGACCATAACACTTGGTCAGAAACATAGCATTAACAAACAACAAGCCAAGCAAGCCCAAGTTTAGAACAGAAAGATGAAGGTTTTTTCTGTTGAACGGGTGATAATAATTGTCTGTTGGAAAGCTGATTGATTAGGAAAAAGCAGTGTAAACATGTAATTGATCACCCCATGTTTACCTTAATCCTTAGCTGGATAGTTTTTAGAACTGGTTCGGCTGGTTTATGTGTTAGTAGTAAGGGATTTACATAATGGCACCTGTAGACACGGTTTGTGGAGTGGTAGTAACTATTGGCTTCATCAATGATAAACAGTCATGTTCAACATATAGCACAAAACAGTGGAGTTGAATGTAGTGGTGAGATGTTGTTGCTCTATATTATGAACAAGGCAGTGATGCGCAAACCTTTATTTTAGAGGATAGCATTTTTGCTGTCATGCTTTCTTAGTATTGTAGGAAAGAACTGTGTAGCTGCAAATATTCTTGTTCTATTAAAACGCACACAAATGCCAGGGGAACGGTCTGAAAAGCTTACTTACTTATTGTGTTGTGCTGGGGTTTTTATTTCCCCTTTGTCATTACTCCTCCCAGAAAGGTGCACATATCTGCTGTTCATATGTTCTTTGTTTATGTTGTACAAATTGAATGTAAGTTACTTAAAAATAATTGTAAAACTGGTGTAGTCAAAGAGTTGCGAGGCCTGCATGTGTTGCTAGGTGGCTATTTAGCTAATAATGCTACTGAGCCATGTAGTGACTGTGGTATGATGTTACACAGCACAGAATGCATGTATGAGAAAACCTGTGAACACCTATGAATGTTCTTCTTCATAATGCAGAAACAAGACTAAATCGATTTGACACCAACCAGAGTGTGTGTCTTAACAACCAAACAACACAATACAGAATTAGGTCCACTACAGTAACACATTGTGTAATTCTGTATCTGTCAGAGGCAGCTGTGAATAGCAACTTGATCAGCTTAGTAGATGCTATGCATCCAAACCTGTTCCACAGGCACTACTACATCAGATGACTCCATTGTCTTCCTATGAAAGTTGCTTTGAGTAGATGGGGGGTTAGACTGGGGTTCTCGCACACAACCGCTAGCCTGGTTAAACCACCCTGATCACATTAGATCACATAACTGTTCCCGCTGTGCATCAGTCTGGACTTCTCTCCAATGCTGTCAGTGGGTGGGGCTACTTGCCTTGACAAACTCCTTTAACCAATCAGTGAAGCAAGTTGTTGAATCAAGCTTATGCCAAATCCAGGCAGGAGAACGTTGAAAATGTCTTTTCCTCTGAGAAACTCCATTACTGCATATTCCTGTTCTCGTTTTATTGTTGTTAATGTAGTATACTTCTGCAATAAGTAAATGTATGTCCTTGCTTGTTGCACCAGCAGTCACTGTTACTCTTGTGCAAGAGACTACAAAGCAGTCTCTGATTTGCTGGTTATACTTTCAACCACAGTGCACAGAATCTTTATGTGACTTACTCACGTAAAATGACATGAGAGTCATTAGAGTTTTCCTTTTGTAGCAAGCAGCAAAAGAATTGTAACATTGTTAATTTGCTCATATGACATTGCAAGTCAATGTGTGCAATGTGACTATGCGCACATCGGGATGGAGATGCTGAAATTATATATTGTGCAGCCCTATTTCAATCAATGTTGAATCTAATTAACATGAGTTAAAAAAACAGTATTATATCAGTGTTTGAGGGGAAAAGGTGCCTTACATGTGTGTAAAATATCCAAAAGTAATGGACATTTGGCAGATGGTTTCAAAAAAAGACCTGATTGTGACCTCTTAGAACCTTTGCCTATCATGGATTGTTTACAGCTTTTTAAGTCCTCTAGAAACTATACGGTTAGAATTCCAGGAGGCACCAAGGTTCATACTGAATTAACAGCGGTTTAGATCATGTATTCCCATGTTAAGCTGCATGGTGAGAAAAGTTCTTTTTGTCATTTGCAGACCTACACAGCTTTATTCATGCTTGATTTACTGTCTGGGAGAGTCAACGGGTGGGGGGTGGGGGGGGGGGTGCAGTGATTCGACCTTCATTCATTCAACAGTAGTATCGGATCAGTATCGGATACCGGCCAATATGTCCAACCCAGGGATCGGTATCTGATTGGATCGGAAAAACCTGGATCGGTACATCACTACTCAACAGTATAAACTTTTACAGGCTACAGCTTTGCCTCCTTTACAAAAGATTTGTGCTTTGTCTCATATTGGTGAATTACAATCACCACAGTTACCAATCATAATTTATTTCAGTTGACCTTTATGTAAGCAGATGAAATCAATTTAGAACGAATTCTCATTTACAATGATGGCCTGTCCTAGAGGCTATATCCACATAAAACGACACAGTACAATATAACAAACATACAACATGACATGGCAAAAGACATAAAGTGGAAATCTACAGTGCAGATCATAGGAGGGCTGGAGATGTTGAGGTTATTCCGGTCAAAAAGCATACATTTGATCTTTGAGGAGCAGGTGGAGGTTGTGGAAAAGCTGTTAAAAGGATGTGACTTTGGTGAAGAGTACACAAAGCAGTGTGAGTGAGGGGGCTGTTAAATAAATAATGGTATCATTAGTATAAAGATGTATCCAAGAATTACCAAAGCCTTTGGCTACATCATTAAAATAGATGAAGAACAGGATAACGCCTAAGATGGAGTCTTGAGGTACAAATCAAAAAATGGTAAGTGGTTCCAAAACCATAACAGGTTGAAAGGGGAAGCTGTTCTTTTTCATAATATTCATTTCAATGTCTCACTATGGGATGCACGCCTCATTGCAAACCCCAGAAACATTAATCTCATTAGGCCAATCGTGATTGGCTGGTGAACGTATTTGTCCACAGCATGTAGTTCCACCTACGTTAAATAGCTGCTGCAGATGATACAGCCTCATTCAAACAACTCTTCTCACTCAAAGCATATTTTGCATCTCAGCTGGCTAGCTTAATTTAAGCTTAAGCTTAGTCACTAGCTTCTGTCACTGGGCGCTAGCTAGCTATCTTTCTCTGTTTCGATCACACCAGATTGTTTTTTGGTGTTTTTTTTCTCAGCTCAACTCACCCCGCCATGGTAGTTGAGGCTTACGGTCGTGAATTAGCATCTGGCTAATAACTACTGCTTCGCAGCTTCCCACTTCCCTGCTTGCACTCCAGCTCACAAGGAATGGAGGCTAAAACCCCTCACACTAGAGGTACTGGAGGCTCCTGACCCTGTCGCTGTGGGAATAAGATTTCGAGCAAACGTGTCTGAACAGGACCCCTACCTAACGTTAAACGTTTTTTAACTGGGGTGTTGCAGAGTCAGGGAAATTGTAAGGCAAGGCAAGGCAAGGCAAGTTTATTTGTATAGCACATTTCAACAACAAGGTAATTCAAAGTGCTTTACATAAAACATTAAAAGCATCAAGATACAATTTAAGACAGTTGATTAAAACAATTTAAAACAGTTGATTAAAATAAAAAATAGATATAATATAAAATAAAAATAGGAAATTAAAATTAAGAATTAAAATTTATAACTTTGAAATTAAAACAAAGAACAAGTTACAGTACAGTGCAGAGTAATTAAGAATGATATTAGCAGTAGGCAGCATTGAACAGAAAAGTCTTCAACTGTGATTTAAAAGCAGTGAGAGTTGCGGCAGACCTGCAGGTCTCTGGGAGTTTGTTCCAGATCTGTGGGGCATAGAAACTGAACGCTGCTTCTCCATGTTTAGTTCTGACTCTAGGAACAGAGAGCAGACCTGATCCAGATGATCTAAGAGGTCTGGATGGTTCATAAGGGATCAGCAGATCTGCAATATACCTAGGCCCTAGACCATTCAGGGCTTTATAAACCAGTAAGAGTATTTTAAAGTGAATTCTTTGGCAGACAGGAAGCCAGTGCAAGGACCTTAGAACTGGACTGATGTGGTCTACTTTTTTAGTCCTAGTCAGGACTCGAGCGGCAGCATTTTGAATCAGCTGCAGCTGTCTGATTGACTTTTTAGAGAAGCCTGTAAAGACCCCGTTGCAGTAGTCTAGTCTACTGAAGATAAAAGCATGGACAAGCTTTTCCAAATCTTGCTGAGACATCAGGCCTTTAATCCTTGATATATTCTTCAGGTGGTAGTAGGCTGACTTTGTAACAGTTTTTATGTGACTATTGAAATTCAAGTCTGAGTCCATAACTACACCCAGATTTCTAGCTTGGTTTGTAGGCTTTAACATTGCTGATTGAAGATGAGCGCTGACTTTCAATCGTTCTGCCTTGGCTCCAAAAACAATTACCTCAGTTTTATCTTTGTTTAATTGGAGAAAGTTCTGGCACATCCAATCATTAATTTGTTCAATGCATTTACTCAGTGTTTGTATTGGATTATGATCTCCTGGTGATATACTGATGTAAATTTGTGTGTCATCTGCATAATTATGGTAACTTATTTTATTTTCTTTCATAATCTTAGCGAGTGGGAGCATGTAAATGTTGAATAGTAGAGGCCCCAGAATTGAACCTTGGGGGACCCCACAGCTTATGTCTATATGTTCAGATGTGTAGTTGCCTATAGACACAAAGTAGTCTCTGTCCTTTAAGTAGGATTCAACCCATTTTAGTGCTGTGCCAGTAAGTCCCACCCAGTTCTCCAGTCGGTGTAATAATATGTTGTGGTCAACCGTGTCAAATGCGGCACTGAGATCCAGTAATACTAAGACTGAAATTTTGCCATTGTCTGTGTTTATGCGGATGTCATTACAGACCTTAACTAGAGCAGTCTCAGTGCTGTGGTGGGGTCGGAAACCTGACTGGAAGTCATCAAAACAGTTGTTCAGTGTCATATAGTTAGTCAGCTGTCTAAAAACTGCTTTTTCAATTATTTTACTTAAGAACGGAAGGTTTGATATGGGCCTGTAGTTATTCATTACTGTATTGTCCAGATTATTCTTTTTTAGCAGTGGCTTGATGACTGCAGTTTTTAGGGCCTGTGGGAACACACCTGACACAAGTGACGTGTTTACAATGTGCAGGAGATCTGAGGTCATACAGGTAGAAACTTTTTTAAAAAAGCTTGTTGGCAGAATATCCAGACAGCAAGAGGAGGATTTGAGATGTTGTATAATGTCCTCCAGATTTTTATGGTTGATTGGATTAAATTTTGTCATGCCATCACAACTGATTTTGAGTTCACACTGGGACGACACATATCCTGTACCTGGCATGGAGGAGGTGACTGCTTGTCTAATTTTGAAAATTTTTTCAGTGAAGAAGGAGGCAAACTCATTGCAGGCTCTGGTGGATACAAGTTCAGGGGCTACTGACACAGGGGGGTTTGTTAGCCTATCGACAGTAGCAAACAGAGTACGTGAATTATTTTTGTTTTTGGAGATAATATCAGAGAAAAAGGACTGCCTTGCTTTTCTCAATTCAAGATTATAAAGCCTAAGTTTCTCTTTATAGATGTCATAATGCACCTGAAGATTAGTTTTTCGCCACCTGCGTTCAGCTTTCCGGCATTCTCTTTTACCGATTCTGACCAGCATTTCATTTCTCCATGGAGATCTCTTTTTGCCAGAGATAATCTTCACTTTCACCGGTGCAAAGGCATCAATAAGATTTGTAACTTTAGTGTTGAAGTTTTCTAAAAGTTCATTCACTGTAGTGTAGGGGGTGGCAGGTGTCGGAGAGAAAGCCTGGATAAACATTTCTCTAGTGTTATCAGTGATGTACCGTTTTGATATTACCTCTGTTTGAACACTTCTATGTGTGGAGAAAGTGCTCTTAAAGAACACACAGGAATGGTCAGACAAACCAACATCAGTCACCTCAACCTTAGAAATGTTTAAACCTTTAGAGATAATTAAATCCAAAGTGTGACCTTTGATATGTGTTGGTTCCGTTACATGTTGAATTAATCCATAATTTTCAAGGACACAACACAGTTCTTTAGCACTGCTGTCCTGAGCATTATCCACATGAATGTTAAAATCACCAACAATAATAACATAGTCAAAGTCAATGCAGGTTACAGACAGCAGTTCAGAAAAGTCATCAAAAAAGTTTGCACAATATATTGGTGGCCTATAAATATTCAGAAAAACTGCCCGGGGCGAGGAATTTAACTGAAGGGCGACATATTCAAATGAATTAAAATGTCCATATAACATCTGTTTGCATTTGAGGGAGACATTAAACAATATGGCAACTCCACCCCCTCTCTTTCCCACCCGAGTTTCACTTATAAAACTGAAGTTTGGAGGGGTTGACTCAATGAGCATGGTTGCACTGTTATCCGGGTTCAACCATGTTTCAGTTAAAAACATAAAATCAAGGTTGTGTTGAATAATAAAATCATTAATTAAGAAGGTTTTCCCCACTAAGGACCTAACATTTAGTAAGGCCAGACTCAGTGTTTCACAGTTTTCCTCAGCTGGTTGTGGAAGACAAGGAAACACTGGAATGTTTCGAGGTTGATATGCTATCATTAATAAGTTGTCCGCTTTAATTGAACCCCCTTTTTTTTTTCTCATAACCGATCTTCTGTTACCTGTCATCACAGGGATTGAGAAAGCTACCTGAACTCCATAGGGCCCTGACTTTTCCTGGAGAACATTATTGATCTTAGTATTGTAGCCTGGACCCGGCACATATCAGTCAGACTCACAGATGACATGTTTCAGAGGAGGTGGGGGGGCTCTGTGACTTTTTGATGATGGTTCTTTCCAGCGTGGTGGAGTGGGGGGGGCTGGACGATAAGGGGGGTTAAGGGAAGAAGGTATGGGTGTTTGGCGTGGTGTAAGTTGGATTCCAATAGTGACAAGTTCATTCATCCTGTCCGTGAAATCTGGGAGTGAGGAATCCAGAGATGATGAATCCAGAGAGACTGAGGGGCTGGGCGGGGTCAGGGGGGGTTGCTGGCCTGTTGGGCCTGGGATAGACTCCTCTTGTTGGGGTGAAGATGATGACGTTGCCTCTTTCTGAGTCAGCTGTCTTACAACAGCTGACTCTGGCGATACCAACTCTTCTCCAGAGCGTTGTCTTATCAGTTGTTTTGTCCGTTGTTTTGGAACATCTTGCCTCTTGTCCTTGGCAAGGACTGCTTGTGCCTGACGCACAAAATAGAACATGTTGGAGCCTAATAGCTGTACTCCTGATTTGTTGAGGCAAAATCCATTTGTCTTGAAGAAATGTCTGCGTTCCCAGAAAATTGAAATTGTCAATAAAATTCACAGATTGAGTGGCACATGCATCTTTGAGCCATCGGTTGAGCATCATCAGCCTGCTGAATCTCTCATCTCCTCCTCGAACTGTTGGTAGTGGTCCACTGATGAACACCCTAGGATTCAGGGATTTAATTTTGTTCATCAAATCAATAAAGTCCTGTTTCAATAACTCTGATTTTTGCTTGACAACATCAAGGGCTCCTGTGTGTATGACCAGAGATTTGACTGTTGGATGCTCAGCAGCGATCCCCAGAATTTTCTCTGAGATATCCGACACCATGTCATTGGTAAAACAGAGAACTTTGGTGTTTTTCTTGCTGCAAAAGCGTTTTATCTCCTTCACGGCTGCATCGCCCACTATCAGCGTTTGAGGCCCAGTAGTTAGCTCTTCCTGCAGCCTTTTATTATATTTTATTTTTTTTTATTTAGACTCATACCTTTCTCTTATGCTGGGATAGGAGCTTTCTTTTGGGGAGTCAGGGTCTTGTAAGAGTGGAGCAAATCTGTTCTCTAGTAGAATCCCTGTGGTTTGGGACGATTTGCTCTTACTTTTTGTTGTAGCCACAGTCCAGGGCTGTTTTCTCCTCAGTACTGGTGTTGAAGAAACACTCCTCCGCAACGGCAATGCAGGCCACTCAGCTTCATCAAGAGTCTCTGGGTGCAGGATTCTGCCTGTTAGCCGGCTTTCCATGCGGGGAAGCGATTTATCTTTACACGTTTTATGCTTTGGCTTGTAAAGCAACGACTTAACGGAAAAAAGTTGGAGTGAAGTTATAAGCTTGCCGGTAAGCTGCTACTCCAAGATGTGTTCACAGACCCTCAGGAAATCCAAGTACATTTTTAAACTTAAAAAAGTAACACAATAGTTACGTTTCCTGGAAACTAGCTACTTTTGTAGTAGAGTAACTTGGTTCCATTTTCAGAAAAGTAACTATAACTAAGATGTCTGTGTAGATTCTCACTCATCCAGGTCATTGTAGTCAAGGAGTTAAGTTGTAAGCAACTGGACTTTTTCTTGGAACTTGAAGACGTTTCACCTTTCATCCGAAAGGCTTCTTCAGTTCTAGCCTGATGATGGAAACCAGGAGCTATATCTCTGGATCACCGAGGGTGGAGCTATAGACCACACCCCTCATTCCATAACAAAGGGTCACATAGGTCACCCTTCAAGGTGTGAATTGGAATGAGAGTTGTTGTGGTCACATGATCCAGAGAAAGAGTCCTGCTCTGTTGAACTTCCTGGGATGAGATCTCAAGGCAGGATGGTATATAGCAGATAGATTATGATGCAGCCCTCCTCCTCTGTTCAAAGTAGGTTGTTCCAAATGGACATAGATGGCCTCTTTCACTCCTCTCTCAAACCACCTGTCCTCCTTATCTAAGATGTGTACATCAGTGTCTTTAAAGGAGTGTCCCTTTTCCTTCAGATGTAGATGTACTACTGAGTCCTGTCCTGATGTGGTGGCCCTCCTGTGTTGCGCCATGCATTTGCGAAGTGGTTGCTTAGTTTCTCCAATATATAGATCCGAGCTCTTCACTGCATTGTACTGCATAAACCCCATTGTTGAGGTTTTGTCTTGGGGTTAGCGGGTTAGCAACAAAGCCGCAGGAGAGAAACGCACAAAGCCTGAAAATGTTGCCATTTCACTGCTCGTTTCTTCTTCCCTGACTTTGTGATGTCATGCAGTAAAGCTTCCTCTGTCTGTAGAGCATGTGTCAAACTGTGGTCCTGAAGGGCCAGTGTGGGTGCAGGCTTTTAGGTTTATACACCTAATTCTACTAATCAACCAACAGAGCCCTTGCTAAAGACCTCCATTAGTAGAATGAGGTGTGTTACTGCTTGGTTGAAACAAAAGCCTGAAGCCACACCAGCCCTCCAGGACTGCAGTTTGACATCCCTGCTGTAATGGGTCCCAGTACAGTTCCCCCTCATTCACACCCACCTGTTGACACTGTCACACCCACTTACTTCAGTCTTCCAAGTGAAAATTAGAGGAGGGGCTCATGAATATTTATGAGGCCAACCAAAATTGACCTGTGCTTTCTGGAGCTTTAGGGAGGCATTTGAGAGATCACTGTAAAACTGTTGTTTTTTTTCCTTTAAATTGTAAATGTATCATGTTAGGGATATAGGAACTTCTAATAAACCCCAGAAAAGTGTATGATAAGGGACCTTTAAAAAAACTAATTGAGAGAGAGGAGGGGGCTGGGATGGAGGAAGAGTCAATATGAGGTTCTAACTCAGATGGCATTGATGAGCAATTTCATTATTAATAGAATACAATACCAAAAATAAAAAAGGGTGCAACCAAATCATGCATTGGTACAACAGAACAATTTGGTAGCGCTAAAAGAGTTAGTCTGGAGCCACAATGACAAACACACAAATGATCAATGACAGTAGTGTTTGTCAAATAGAAATTATAAACCTATATCTTTTCTATTTCCTAATCTGTTTTATATTTTTTATTTATATAAAAGAAAAGAAGTGGAAAATTATCTGGAGATGAATTTGGTAGTTAGGGAGAAAATGTTCATCCTGACTAATGATGATCTGTCTTGCACGCCTCCTACATGCAAGCTGTTTTTCTGACATTTCCTCTTGCTGTTCTCCCCATATGTTTTACATGTTTGAGTTACTGCACCTGTTCTGTATTCAGCCCCTCACACATCTCCACTACTTTCTAATATGAGATGAAAAAAGAACGTTCTAGGTGAACAGATCGGCCACTGATCAGAACTGTTTAAATCTGTGATCAAATGGAAGCCTGCAAATGTTGCAAGGCATCTATGTGACAAATATGCAGGTGTAGTATTTCCAATATTGTAAAACAAACTCCCACTGGGAAAAAATAAATGTTTAATGCTCAATAATAGTGGCAAATATCCATTCACTCGGAAATCAGTCTCACTCAGGGAGGAGAGGTTGTCTGCTTGCAGTGGCTACTGGGGTTAGTTAACTACAACTCACAGCAAATTAACAACGTTATGCATGTATGGAATGGACTACATTTGTATTGTTCTTTTCAAGCCTTTTTGATGACTTAAAATGCTTTACATTGTAAGTGTCCATTACCCCATTCACATGCAGTCATACACCGATGGCCGTGGCTGGCATACAAAGTGCTGACCACACATCAGAAGTAATTGTTACAGTGATATTAAAGTATATATACTCTGATAACATATTTTGTCCATATTGCCCACCCTTAGTTTCTCCTTTTCTCTGCTCTCTGTTTTGAGCTCTCTACTCAAATCAACAAATACTTCACTTTTAGGGGACATCTGTAGTTTATAGCTACTATCTTCAGAAAATTAACCCGGTTACATTCCTGTGTGTTACTGGACATGTAACTGTGCTGTATCACACTGCAGTACCTCATTTTTCTATTAAGATATTTATAGGAAAAACAACTGGAAAAAATACATTTTAATTAATTTTACTTGTGCATATTTTGACAATAAAAGAACTTATGATTAAAATATAAACATGACCATGAGGGGTCTCTGTTACCTGTGTGTCCATTATGAGGGACTCTAGAGCACATTTGTTTATTTATTGCATCACATTTTAATATTGAACAATGTTATCACACATAGCATTTTAGCCACATATCATGCAGCCCTATGCCTTTTGGCCTCATCCATTTTGGGTTGTTTGTCTGCATGCCTGATACAGATTCCAGGAAAAATGCTGCAGGTGTGTGTTGTTAATGCATAAGAATATTAAGAATATTGCTTTAATGTGGGAAGTTAGTGGCTTGAACTTTATTTATAAAGTTAATGAGAAGGAAAGATGTTCTCACCTCAGTAATAACCATGTTTGTTGAATTATATATATATATCCACATCCTTCTTGGTGCAATACTGACAATTTAGTTTGTATGAAAGTTGAACTGAAAACCGAAGTAGATTTAGATTCCCTTCCAGAACCTGCAGTTTCTCCTGAAATATGAGGATGTGGGCTGATTTGTATCTTTTTATTAGGTGCAGAAGGGTATAATTTATTTTTATGAGCCAAATATCCTGTAGATTTTTAGTTAGATTTGAGGCTAATTATGGGAAGAATGGAAAATTCATCCATCACCATCTTTAGTGCATTTAATGTTTACATCTTTGAGAAAAACATGACAGTACAGATAAACTCCCTTATCCACAACAGAGAACACATATCTCCAGTGTTTTATACGTTGCTGTAGCACATACCGAGAAATGCATTAACTATTCAGACTACTTAAATATGAGTGGCAGTAAACACCATATAAATAGATTGCATGTAACAGACAAACAAGCCTCTTGGGTGGCAGAGACTGCAAGAATTCATGAGTGTTCTCTCTACAGCATAGCGTGTAACCTGTCATTGTTGGATATTATGTTTACATCCAAGTAATGAGCAACATTTAACACCTAATGAAATTCAGCATGTTCTTAGACAGCTGTTAAATATATTGCTGTGAACAAATACCCATATGCTCAATTGTGCCTCCAAGTGTGCATGTTTAATGTCCACACTACCACCATCATCATCATTGACACTAGGACTCCAGACTAACTTTTAGCACTGGTGCCACCTAGCTTTTTATTTATTAGCAGCAAAACAAATCAGGTTGCACCATATTTTTCCTTTGTATAGCATGTTATGAATATATAACCTTATCATGTTGATAAAAGTTAAAGATTGACAATTGATATTTGCAAAAATATTTTAATCTGAATTTGTTGTGGAAATACCAGAAAATATTCACTATCAATAGAGTTGTTATTCTGTTTGCTGTATTAGATTATACTCAATGCCTTAACTACTACAGATGTGTCAGGGCTGAACTCAGACCGGAGAACCCAAATGCAGAACCAGGAGACAGAATTAGGTTTCACAAAAAAAAGGGTTTAATAAGTACACAAAAAAAATACTGAAAAAAGCAGTTGATAAGTCTCAGGGGAACTAGGGTGGAAGTCCGTAATCCAAGGCATAAGACGAGAGTCCGAAACGACAGGCAGGGTCAGACAGAAAGGCAGTCCAATAATGCAAAGGTACCGACAGGGAACAGGCAAGGCTCAGGAAACAGGCAAGGTCGAACACAGGAAGGCAGTCCAATAAGGCAGAGGTACCGACAGGGAACAGGCAAACTCAGGAAACAGGCAGGCAGGTTTAAACACTAGGAGGCAGTCAGGAAAGACGCTGGTAAGTACTCACACAAGGAAAAATACGAACTGGCAAACTGAAGAGGGAGCACATGGTATATATATACACTGGGAGAGGGAGATAACGAGACACAGGTGCACGGGACCTGGCTGACGTGGAATGAAGGATGCACTTTCATAGTCCTGGGGAGTTTTAAACGTACAGTCACTGGGTTAATAACCTTTGAGATGGGGAACGGCCCAACGAACCTGGGTGCTAGCTTCCGATTCTCCACACGGAGGGGGAGGTTGCGGGTAGAAAGCCACACGCGCTGACCCCTCCGATATTCTGGGGCTAGGGTCCGGCGGCGATCGGCCGCCCTCTTGTATCGCTCGGAGTTACATAGGAGAGTGTGCCGGGCCCGGTTCCTCTTGCCTCGGCAGTTTCCTTGGCCGAAGGGAGCTTGGGCATGGCAATAAAATGGACCATCTTAGAGAATCTATCCACCACTGTTAATACAGTGGTGTTACCTTCAGATGCAGGCAGGCCCGTGACAAAGTCCACCGAGATGTCTGACCAGGGTCTCCGGATGCAAGGGAGCAGCAACAGAACTGAAATTGCGAATGAATTTGCGGTAGAAATTGGCGAACTCAAGGAAACGTTGCATCTCCTTACGAGAGGTGGGAGCCGGCCAATCCCTAACCGCACTGACCTTCTCAGGATCCATCTGGACACTTCCCTCCGCAATGATGAAGCCCAGGAATGAGACAGAGGACTGGTGAAACTCGCACTTCTCAGCTTTCACGTAGAGCTGGTTCTGGAGGAGGCGATGAAGGACCTGACAGACATGGGAGGACTCATCGGGGGAAAAAATGAGAATATCATCCAGATAAACGAATACAAAGTCATTCAACATGTCCCTCAAGACATCAACTAAGGCCTGGAAAACGGCCGGGGCATTAGTCAGGCCAAAAGGCATGACCAGGTACTCATAGTGACCAAGCTAGATCAAGCTTAGTGAAAACCTGAGCACCATGAAGCAATTCAAAAGCTGAGGACATGAGGGGAAGAGGGTACCTGTTACGGATAGTGATGTCGTTGAGCCCCCGGTAGTCAATGCAGGGACGGAGTGACTTGTCTTTCTTATCCACGAAGAAGAACCCTGCACCGGTGGGTGAAGAAGAGGGCCGAATGAGTCCAGCAGCCAAGGATTCCTCCACGTACTTCTTCATGGCTGCTGTCTCAGGGCCGGACAGGGAATACAACCTTCCTTTAGGAGGGCTCGTGCCAGGGCGGAGGTCGATGGTGCAATCGTATGGTCTGTGAGGAGGAAGAGCAGAGGCCCGAGCCTTATTGAAGACTTGTTTTAAATCGTGATAACAGGGAGGTACCTTATCTAGCGCCGGAAACATGATCTCCACGTCCGAATGGTTGGAGGTGCTAGTGGATGCAACAGTCACCTTGGAGATCTCTGGGCATGGAGAAGTGACCCCTACACCACAGGTAATGGAGCACCTAGAACCCCAGGCACGAATCTCACCCGTCCTCCAGTCCACGTGTGGGTTGTGACAGATTAGCCAGGGATGACCCAAGATGAGCGGCTGCATGGGAGACTGATAAACGTGAAAAATGATTCTTTCAGTGTGTTGATCAGGGAACCTGAGAGTGAGTGACTGGGTCCGGTGGGTGACTCGGCAGATGAGTCTTCCATCCAGCGCGCAAGCCTCCAGGGGGCATTGAAGCTGGAACAGGCGGAGGTTGAGCCTCTTGGCGAGAATGGAGTTGATCAGGTTGGCGTCCGAACCCGAGTCCACCAAGACAGGGTGCTGGAGAGACACTGAGGGAGAGCACAGAAACACTAGAGGTTGCAGACGAGAAGGGTTAGAAACAGTTAATATGCGGCTCACTAATGCCTTCTCTCTCATTAGTGAGCCCTGGCTTTTAACGGACACGTGGGGATGATATGTCCCAATTGGCCGCAGTAGAGACAGCGACCCTCTGCCATGCGCTGTTGACGCTCCTCCGGAGAGAGTCGGGTGCGGGCAACCTGCATAGGTTCCTCTCCTGTAGAACCCATGGACACGGGAAAAGGAAGGGCCGGGAGGACTCTATTGTTTCCTCCGATGGGGGGTACTGTTGATCTGAGTGTAGAGGGTTCGACTTGCCACTGAGCCATCTGGTCAGAGATGTTGATTGCAGTTGTTATTGCCTCATCCAGGGTGAGCGGCTCCCTCCTCAGCGCAATCTCTCTGCCAATGGTGCGGTTGAGCCCACTCTGAAAAGCGGTGAGCAGTGCCTGGTCATTCCACCCGGATTCCACTGCCAAGGAGCGAAACTCACTGGCAAACTCCCTCACTGTGTGCCTCCCCTGCCGTAGCCTCAAAAGTTGTTGACCAGCCTGCTGTCCTCGAACAGGATGATCATAAACCCACTTTAATTCAGCGGAAAACAGGGCAAAAGTCTGAATAGTAGGAAACCTCTGCTCATACAGGGCATTAAAGTAACTGAGAGGGGGTCCCTCCAAAAGGCTGGCCACATAAGCCATTTTGGCAGTCTCATGTTGGTAACGCACAGGCTGAGCATTAAATACCAGTTGAATCTGAGTTAGAAAATTTCTACATGTATCAGGGTTACCAGAGTACTTAGCAGGTGCAGGAATATGGGGCTCTGCAGCAGAATTGGTTGGAGGCACAGGTGCAGCAGCAGCCTCAGGAGGTGAAGTGGGTGGAGAAGAATGGACGCCACTGAGAACTGTCAGTTGGAGATCTGGGCCACATTCTCAACAAGAGTCTTTAACAACTGCTCGTGGTTTCCCAGAAGCTACCCCTGATTAACAACAGCCTCCTTAATTCTATCCAGGTCTGCTAGGTTCATTGTTGGCCAGTTCGTACTGTCAGGGCTGAACTCAGACCGGAGAACCCAAATGCAGAACCAGGAGACAGAATTAGGTTTCACAAAAAAAAGGGTTTAATAAGTACACAAAAAAATACTGAAAAAAGCAGTTGATAAGTCTCAGGGGAACTAGGGTGGAAGTCCGTAATCCAAGGCATAAGACGAGAGTCCGAAGCGACAGGCAGGGTCAGACAGAAAGGCAGTCCAATAATGCAAAGGTACCGACAGGGAACAGGCAAGGCTCAGGAAACAGGCAAGGTCGAACACAGGAAGGCAGTCCAATAAGGCAGAGGTACAGACAGGGAACAGGCAAACTCAGGAAACAGGCAGGTTTAAACACTAGGAGGCAGTCAGGAAAAGCGCTGGTAAGTACTCACACAAGGAAAAATACGAACTGGCAAACTGAAGAGAAAGCACATGGTATATACACTGGGAGAGGGAGATAACGAGACACAGGTGAAACACATTAGGGCGGGGGAAGGTAATCACACGAGCAGGAAGTAAAGACACCAGACATGACACAGGAGGGAGGGTGAAGGAAATGACGAGACAAAAACACTACTGCCTGGGCGCTGTTGTGACAAGATGAAGTTTTAGTAGTAGTTATTATCTACAGCAAACAGAATGATAAAATCCAAATTGAATTTAATGACTATATTATTATTATATATAAGGTATTAAATTTGCACCACATCCGTTGAAAATCTATTTTTCAGAAAAAACTCACCTATAGTAGTTAGGGCATTGTGAATATGAGCTACTACAGCAAACAGAATGATAAAAAATGTCTATTGATTTGTAGTGAATATTTTCAAGTATTAAATGCATACTATGTCTGTTATAATCTACCGTCATTTGTCATGTGTTTTCTGGAAAAAAGTAAAATCATGAGGAAAGTTGACAGTAATATAGTGTATCAAAATATGATGATGTTGCTATATACTACACTCTATTTAAGTGAACACTGCCTTGGTCTTTGATTAAATGGACAGACAAAACCAAGCCAATATTCAATAACCAGCCGACTTCACCGCAGTACAAACAGGCAGGTATGACACTGTTCAAACGTGTGACATTCAGGAATAAGTTCGGTCTTGCAGTAGATGATGAAGGATCATCTTTTGTCAGTCAAAATCACAAAGTGACAGAGTTGTGTCTGGTAGCCTAAATCCTGTTGTCAATGATTTTTCATACTTGGCTGAGCTATATTTGGTCAGCCCTTCCAAAATTAAAATCCTGGTGCAGTGGCTGAAGAAAGAAAATGTTTTTATTTTTCTCCCTGCTGCCCCCATCTCTTTCACCAACCTGTCACTCTCCTCTACTTCACTGTCAGAAGAATCTGAAAATAAACTCTTAAAATAATTAACTATAGACCACTTCATCTCTACATTATTGTTTAGTTTTAGCGTGATCATTAATCTCGCAGGAGTGAGCCAGAAAGTAATATGTTATCAACCACAACCATTATTGCACTAACATAGTGCATGATTGGGAAGAGGGAAAAAAAATCCACTTGTCCTTCTGTAAGTAACATCAGTGCAACATAACTGAATTTTAACTCGCACCTTAATGTAGTAAGGTGGGTATTGGCATTCTTTGCCTTACCCACATTACCAGCATCATTACGTCACTACCGGCGTCATTACATCACTAGACGTAGCCAGCTGATTGCTCAGCTGATTACGTGGCTTTTTAAGTTTGACTGGGAAGCCGGTATTCATGGGCTGAGAAGCATAGCTGGGTCTTTTCTCCTCCATCCCTCGCGGTTTTGTGGCAAATCGCTGCGGTAGGTGCTCTCTTACTTTGGTGGCTTGACATTTTATTAATTTGGGCAGACTTATGCGGTGTTATTGTGTCTCTAGCTCCGTCTGGTTTCGTGCACGTTTATGAGCGCATCTGGCTGCTGTTCGCCTATATTCATCTCGTCTCTACCGCGCTCCTTACTGCGGAGTTTGGCACTTTTCCTGGTTCAGGTAGGCCACCTTGGCACGGCTAACATGCTCGCCTGGAGCTTGTACATTGATTTGGTTATAACCGATGTTTGTTTTCTCTAGTTTGCGTTGGAGTTTCCTCCTGCTTGCTGGTCTGTATTGCGCTCTTCTCGCCGCCTCTGAATGTGAATACAATATTTTAATCCTTTGCCAGTCAACTTTATGGCCCGTGTTTTAATCTATACTCTGCGTTGTAGGCACGCTTGTGTAGCCGGGGACCCCCAAGTGTCTTTGTGGGCGTTGCTGCTCTGTCCCCTCTTGAACGTTCCCGTGGCCGCGCTGCCCGGTGGGCAAGCTGCGACTGGGTGATTCTTCGTCCCACTGGTCCGTCGTCAATCATGTGCGTGTATGTGCATGCGTCTGTGTTTGCTAACTGTGTTTATCGGGGTGTATGTGTCTGGAATCTGTATGATTGATGTATGTATGTCATGGTAAGGGCGCGACTAATAGTTATGTTGTGATTTTCTTTCTTTAATATTGTTCCATTGTTCCTTTCGTTTGACGTGCTGATGTGTTTTTTTTCTTTTGTGTTGGCCATGTTCTGAGGCCTATACTGCATAAGCAGTTAAATTCATTACATCTGGCCTTATACTGTGTATTGTTTGTTGTGGTGCTCATTAACTTTTTGTGGGTGCAGTCTCTGGCTGTGTCTTTTGTTTTATTTAACAGGTGCAGGCAGTTCCCGAGGGAGATCGTTGCCCATTGTATTGGCCCAATTGCATGGGGTGCCGTGCAGTGCAGTGCTGTGTCACCTGGGTGTGTTTCCTGACAGTGAGTGCCTTAGCCCACCCTCATTTAGTGTGTGTATTTGAGCATGTGTATGTGGGTACTTATTTAACCAAGGCTTTCACAGGGGCTGACCATCTCCCTCCGGGCGTACCTGCCCTGTGGTTGAATGTTTTTTTTCTTGCGTCCTACTCATTTTGTGTTACGTATTTTGTATAACTTCTTGTGTGTGTGTGTGTGTGTGTGTGTGTGTGGGCCAGTGTGTGTGTGTGTGTGGGGGGGGGGGAAATCCAGTGATTGATTTTAGCGATTTGTATTTGGTAGATTTCTTAATAAATATATTTTTGTATCAGAATCCACGTCTGCTGATTTTTGCATAAAACTTGTGTGGGATTCCGAGTTGGGCCCTTGTGGTCCCGGGGTGGTAACTTCTAGTATTTCCTCCGGGTGGCGTAGTCGGGCTCAATCCAGGGGGAGACTACAGTTCTCCCCCAGTTAATATCACTTGGTCACATTTTGGCGTTTGTCGGCAGGATTGCATAGCAAGACGTGGATATCTGTGTTTTCTATTTATTTGCCTGTTTAATTTTCTTGCTGGTTTTCCAATTCAGTTGGTGTGTCATTGCATGTGTGTTTCTGATCTGGTGCAGTGGAAGTGGGACAGAGCAGCAACAGCCCAAGTGGGTGATACTTGTTGGTGGAGCTAAAGTGATTTGCTGGTCGCCAAGAATTTCCTGGTAAGTGTAACAAACATGAGTCAGGGTTTGCAGGAACCTGGCAATATGGCACCTGCAGATGAGATGCAGCAACTGCGTGACCAGCTTGCGCAGCTTCAGGCTGAAAAGAATCGCTGGCTGCAGCAGCAGCCAGGGGGGTCAGGGGCAGCCTCTGCATCTCAGCCGACACGAGCTGAAAAATTTGTGTTTATTTCCCATGATAAAAAGTGTCCTACATTTTCAGGAAAGGGTGGTATGGGGCTTGATGAGTGGGAGGAAGAAGTGCAAGCATGCATGAGGGCCCGCCATCTGGCTCCTGCTGACCAAGCCTACTTTTTGTTTGATCACCTTGAGGGGGAGGCGAGAACGGAGATAAAATATAGGCCGGTAGGAGAGAGGAAAGACCCAATAAAGATTTTGGCCATTTTGCGTGAGCTTTATGGCTGCTCACAGTCCCATGTGTTGCTACAGGAAGCTTTCTTCTCACGAAAACAACAGAAGGGTGAGAGCCTCCTGGAGTTTTCTTTGGGTTTGATGAGCTTAATGGAGAAGATCAAACAGGTTGCACCAGACGCAGTACCAAACGCAGATGTCGTGCTGAGAGACCAATTTATAGAATACGTCTTGGATGGAGCTTTGCGCAGGGATCTGAAGCAGTTTGTTCGTAATACTCCGCAAGCTTTGTTGCTTGACGTTCGAGGGGAGGCGATTAGGTGGGAGCGCGAGGGCATGCCCGTGGCCATGAGGGCCATGATTCTCGCCCCGTGGCTAATAGGCCAGCGCCAAACCCTGATTGGGTTGAAGTGAAGGAGATTCTAAAGCACCAGCAAGAGCAGTTGGACCTTCTTGCTCGTAGCATCAGCCTCCTTCAGGAGGCTAAGGCTCCTGTTAGGCCGCCTTTTACTGGTCCTCTGATCTGCAGGCGGTGTCAGCAACCAGGGCATTTTGCGCGTGATTGTGATGGCCCGAGGCGCCCCCCGCGTCCCCGGACAGCTTCCACCTCTTCTGTGTCTTATTCTGGCCCAACACCTTCCGCCCAGGTTCAGGACAACTAACACCCACCGATCTTTTGAGTCGCAGTTCGGATGGGGTTTCTAAGGGCTCAGAGAAGGCAAAGGGAAAAGTTAGGGTCTTGCCGCATTTATTGTCATCGTGCCCAAACATACAGGTAAACATGGGGGGTGTAGATGTGCTATGCTTATTGGATACAGGTTCCATGGTATCAACCATCACAGAGTCATTCTTTCAACAGCATTTTGAACCCTGGGGTCAAGACCGCCTCCAACAGTTGCAGCTACGGGCTGCAAATGGGTTGGCAATCCCATACCTCGGTTACTTGGAGTTGGATGTCACCTTGTGTGGCAAGGTCCTTCCCGGGTGCGGGGTGCTGGTGGTGAGTGACCCACTTGGTGGGCCCATGTCAGAGGTCCCTGGTGTTCTGGGGATGAATGTTATCAGTAGGTGTTATCTTGAACTGTTTGGTGGTAAGACTGCGTTTTCTGTTGAATCTCTTTCCATGGCCCAGGTTTCAAGTCCCATTTTTGAGGCCCTGCAGAAATGCCATCAAGCAAGCGTAGCCGATTCCAGGGCGACTGACCGGACTGTTCGACTGCGGGGTAGAAGGCTGCATCGCATTAGTGGGGGCACGCTTAAATTGTTCTAGCTCTGGCTCTGCCCCATCTGCACTTTTTGAGCCACTGCCCAATGGGCTGCCAGAGGGGTTGTTGGCTTCTCCGGCGCTAGTTTCCGTCTCCCAGGGCACTGCATACATCCCAGTGGTTAATGTTGACACTGATGACATCTTGTTGTATCCGCGGACTGTCTTGGGCAGTTTGGTTGACGTTAATATCACTTCCATGCCTCCAGGCATTGTTGAAGTTCGGGCAACCTGTACCTCTGTGCAGGTACAGGACCCTGTGGATCCCATCCTGTCTAAAATCGAGGCTCTTGATCTATCTGCTTTGAGTGGCCAGGAACAGAATCGAGTCCGTTCCCTTCTATATAAGCATAGCTCTGTGTTCGCCGCCCATGAGGGAGACCTCGGGTGCACTGACCTCATCTGCCACGAGATTCCTTTGCTTGACGAGGTCCCAGTCCGCCAGCGTTACCGTCGACTACCACCGTCTGAGTATGATGTAGTTAAGTCGCACATCCAACAGTTACTGGAAGCTGATATCATCCGGGAGAGCTGCAGCCCGTACGCGTCCCCTATTGTCCTGGTTCGGAAAAAAGATGGTAGCCCACGATTGTGTGTGGATTACCACCAGTTAAACAGCAAAACCCGCAAGGACGCATTCCCACTTCCGCATATTGAGGAAACTCTGGATGCCCTCTCTGGTGCCCGCTGGTTCTCGACCTTAGATCTTGCCAGCGGGTATAACCAGGTTCCCGTTGCAGAGCCAGACAAGGCAAAAACAGCTTTCTGTACTCCGTTCGGCTTGTTCGAATGGAACAGGATGCCATTCGGGCTCTGCAACGCCCCAAGCACTTTTCAAAGGCTAATGCAGCGACTCTTTGGTGACCAGCAGTGCCAATCACTCTTGCTATATTTGGACAATGTTGTGGTGTTTTCCTCTTCGGTCGACCAACACCTGCAGCGGCTCACAGTAGTGCTCGAACGGTTACAACAGGAGGGATTGAAAGCAAAGTTGGAAAAGTGTGTGTTTTTCCAGAGGGAGGTAGGCTATCTCGGCCATGTGATTTCAGATAAAGGTGTCTCCACTGACCCCAAGAAGGTTGAGGTAGTGGCTAACTGGCGACGTCCCACCCATGTTTCCGAGCTTCGGTCATTTTTGGGGTTCGCAAGTTATTACAGACGCTTTGTTGAAGGGTTCGCAAAGTTGGCCGCTCCTTTGCATAAGGTCGTAGCGGAGCTGGTGGGTACCAAGACACGAAAGGCCTCCGGTCGCAGCTTGTCATCGGCCTGGACTGCAGAGTGCGAAGCTGGGTTCGAAGGCTTGAAAAGTAAACTGGTGCAGGCACCTGTGCTCGCTTATGCGGACTTCTCTTTGCCATTCATTTTGGAGATTGACGCCAGTCACTTTGGCCTAGGCGCTGTCCTGTCCCAGGAACAAGGCAACCAGGTTCGGCCAATTGCGTACGCAAGCCGTGGGTTGAGGCCCACTGAGCGCAACATGTCAAATTACAGCTCTATGAAGCTTGAGTTTGTTGCACTCAAGTGGGCTATGATGGAGAAGTTCCGTGAATATCTTCTGGGTCAGAAGTGCATTGTGTTCACGAACAATAAACCTCTCCGTCACCTCTCCACAGCTAAGCTTGGGGCCACCGAGCAAAGGTGGGCCGCCCAGTTGGCTGCCTTTGATTATGAGTTGAGATATAGGTCAAGACAGGTAAACAGAAATGCTGATGCACTATCACGGCAGTATGTAGATCCGGGCATCTGCCCCGAGGGAACACGGGGGACATCCCTTCAGACACCACTGCAAGCAACGGATGTGGGCCAAGATCCTTTGCTTGCAGTGCAAGCTTCAATTTCTATTCTCCCCAACCACTCCTCTTCCAACTTACAGGAACTACAGAGGGCAGATCCTGTCATTCAGTTGATACTGGCCTTCTGCGAGAGGAAGAGGCGTCCAGGTGCATCTGAACGGGGCCTACTGCCACCCAGAGCTCTGGTGTTGCTGCGCCAATGGGACCGTTTAGTGCTTAAGGATGGTGTGCTACACCGCCGTATCCGCCGTCCTGATGGCGGGGAGGAGGTCCTCCAGTTAGTTCTACCCTCCCCTTTGCACTCGGTGGTAATGACCCAGCTCCACCAGAATCATGGCCATCAAGGGGTTGAGAGAACTAGCCGGTTGGTGCAGCAGCGATGCTGCTGGCCGTATGTTCGCTGACATTAAGCGGTGGTGTCAGGAGTGCGAGCGCTGCCAGGTTAGTAAGGACACCCAACCGGTGGCTCATAGCTTCATGGGGCACCTGCTGGCTTCTCGTCCTAATGAAATCCTGGCCCTAGATTTCACAGTCTTGGAGCCTACCCGTGGTGGCATTGAAAATGTCTTGGTGATGACGGACGTCTTCAGCAAGTACACCCTAGCTATCCCTACCCGGGATCAACGCGCTGTTACTGTAGCACAAGTCCTGGTCAATGAATGGTTCTACAAGCTGGGGGTCCCCAGTCGTGTCCATTCAGACCAGGGCCGAAACTTTGGAAGTGCCTTAATTGTGAGAGGTTCAATCGAACGCTGCACAATTTGTTGCGGACTTTGCCTGCATCGCAGAAACGTGATTGGATTACTGGCCTCCCTCAATTGGTGTTCTGCTATAATACTACCCCCCACCAATCCACTGGGGAGTCTCCGTACTTCCTCCATACGTTTGGCCAAGACCCCAAACTCCCAGTGGACTTCTTGTTGGGTAGGGTAGCCCACCCTGTGTCGGGTACTGTAACAGACTGGATAGTAGAACACAAACGGAGACTCGATCTTGCCTTTAGGGGGGCCAGGGACCGGCTGGCTAAGGCAGCAGAACACCGTCAGCAGCTTCACACCCAGCGTGTGCGGGATTCGCCGCTGCAGGAGGGCCAGTTAGTTTATATCCGGGACCATAGTTTCCGTGGTCACAACAAAATTCAAGACCTCTGGCATCCAGTGTTGCACAAGGTGCTTAAGGCCCCGAAACCTGGGGGAGTGGTGTACACCATTGCCCCCATTAATGCCCTGAACAAACTTAAGCATGTGCACCGCACAATGCTGAAACTTCGTCTTGGTTCAGACCCTGGGTGCGGTCCTCCACTTCCGACCCCCGTTGTGGCCCTTCAGGAAGATGATGCTACTGAAGACGTTGGGTGGTTGGTGGCTACAGGGTCGAGTGCCGATCTTTCCTCCTCTCTTTCAGAACCGGCAGAGGCTTCTGCTGTGCCGCCGTTTGCTATTGCTCGTCCCAGTACGCTACCTCAGTCTTGTGATGCCTACCGGCCTCAACTGTCGTCCTCTGAGTCTGGGATGCCTCTAGTGGTGTCCCCACTGCCCCCATCTGGCAATCCAGCAAGTAGTCTCCCCTTGGAACAAGCCGTTGGTCATCCCCTCAGCCAGTACAGTTGCACACTCCCCAGAGGATGTACTGTTGATACCTGCCCAGACCAATGATGGTATTAGTGGAGTACGAAGAACTGCGCGAGTAACTGCAGGTCAACACTCCAATCCACACCATCTCCCACGGTTAGTGGGAGATGCCAGTTGAGGATGGTATAACGCTAAGGTAAGTAAATGGTTCATCGTCGGGACGACGATGCAAATCCAGGGGGTAGATTGTAGTAAGGTGGGTATTGGCATTCTTTGCCTTACCCACATTACCAGCATCATTACGTCACTACCGGCGTCATTACGTCACTAGACGTAGCCAGCTGATTGCTCAGCTGATTACGTGGCTTTTTAAGTTTGACTGGGAAGCCTGTATTCACGGGCTGAGAAGCATAGCCGGCGGCTGTTGGGTCTTTTCTCCTCCATCCCTCGCGGTTTTGTGGCAAATCGCTGCGGTAGGTAGGTGCTCTCTTACTTTGGTGGCTTAACATTTTATTAATTTGGGCAGACTTATGCGGTATTATTGTGTCTCTAGCTCCGTCCGGTTTCATGCACATTTATGAGCGCATCTGGCTGCTGTTCGCCTATATTCATCTCGTCTCTACCGCGCTCCTTACGTTGGAGTTTGGCACTTTTCCTGGTTCAGGTAGGCCACCTTGGCACGGCTAACATGCTCGCCTGGAGCTTGTACATTGATTTGGTTATAACCGATGTTTGTTTTCTCTAGTTTGTCCCCTCTTGAACGTTCCCGTCGCCGCGCTGCCCGGTGGGCTAGCTGCCACTGGGTTATTCTTCGTCCCACTGTTCCGTCGTCAATCGTGTGCGTGTATGTGCGTGTGTATGCGTCTGTGTTTGCTAACTGTGTTTATCGGGGTGTATGTGTCTGGAATCTGTATGATTGATGTATGTATGTCATGGTAAGGGCGCGACTAATAGTTATGTTGTGATTTTCTTTCTTTAATATTGTTCCATTGTTCCTTTCGTTTGACGTCCTGATGTGTTTTTTTCTTTTGTGTTGGCCATGTTCTGAGGCCTATACTGCATAAGCAGTTAAATTCATTACATCTGGCCTTATACTGTGTATTGTTTGTTGTGGTGTTCATTAACTTTTTGTGGGTGCAGTCTCTGGCTATGTCTTTTGTTTTATTTAACAGGTGCAGGCAGTTCCCGAGGGAGATCGTTGCCCATTGTATTGGCCCAATTGCATGGGGTGCCGTGCAGTGCAGTGCTGTGTCACCTGGGTGTGTTTCCTGACAGTGAGTGCCTTAGCCCACCCTCATTTAGTGTGTGTATTTGAGCATGTGTATGTGGGTACTTATTTAACCAAGGCTTTCACAGGGGCTGACCATCTCCCTCCGGGCGTACCTGCCCTGTGGTTGAATGTTTTTTTTCTTGCGTCCTACTCATTTTGTGTTACGTATTTTGTATAACTTCTTGTGTGTGTGTGTGTGTGTGGGCCTGTGTGGGTGACTGAGTGTGTGTGTGGGGGGGGGGAATCCAGTGATTGATTTTAGCGATTTGTATTTGGTAGATTTCTTAATAAATATATTTTTGTATCAGAATCCACGTCTGCTGATTTTTGCATAAAACTTGTGTGGGATTCCGAGTTGGGCCCTTGTGGTCCCGGGGTGGTAACTTCTAGTATTTCCTCCGGGTGGCGTAGTCGGGCTCAATCCAGGGGGAGACTACAGTTCTCCCCCAGTTAATATCACTTGGTCACATTTAGAAGTTAGGTTGCATACTGGAGCCCTGATTGAAACCTTTTATGTGTCAAAGGTAGACAACAGCACCATCACACGTTGTCAATGGTAGGACAGGAGCAAGATGCAGACAGTGTGATACGGTTGATGCCTGGTTGCCTGCAGCAGCTAACCTCACTTCACCAGGTTTTCTACAGTCTCTCTCTCTCGAGCAGCAGCTCCAGTGTAAGTTGAATGCAGGTCAACAACATCACAAACTGCGTGATGTTGTGGCAAACAGGTGTGAGAGGAGGGAGAGCCATTTCACACAGCGACATGCTCTCCTACATCACCTCCCTCTCTCTAGCTTTACCCCTCACTCCTATTAGAGGTCCACCAGGGGAAAATGGATTTATATGAATATTCAAAAAGAGATATTGCTGTTTTCTTTGCCTTGGCAACCAAGAAAGCTTCTAAGCATTCTGTACAGCACTCGGGTTAGACAAATAAATATGTTTCATCAAAAATGTGTCTCTACAAAATTACCTCATTGTGTTACTATTCCTTTATGGCTTCTCAGTGTGGAAATACTGCCTGGGGGTAAATGTACTAGGACAGTAGAAATCCTGTTGTTGATTTCCAACATAGTAATTGAGAGTGAAATCTATATCCATAGAGGCAAATGTATTTACCGAAATGTTTATGTTAGATAGTATTGGCAACGTCAACTTCCGACAAACAACATTTCCAACCATGGAAATTCTATATGTCCTCACAACCCTCCAACATACAGCACTTTAGTTTGTTTTTATAAATCTATGCCAAATATCCAATTTAAATACCTCTAGATGTTAAGTTAATTTTGATGTTTGACAAGGCTTCAAGTGACTGTCACAAACGGAATATGGTATAGTACACCCACAAATGGAAAAGGTCCTCATTATCTGAGACATGCAAGGCTGGAAGATGTGTTTTGCTTCAGAATTCAAATCAAGTTCACAGCAGCAAAGCTGCCTCTCTATGCAATCACCAGAACAGCAGGGGTATTGAACAGACATTCACTCTAATTATAAATCAACCTCTTGCTGCTCAGCCTGCACAGATTGCTCACACTGCTCTCTCTCTCGCGCTCTCTCTCCCTCGCCCATGTCTACCAGCAGCCAAATACTTTGGTTCATCCAAGGTAAATCTGCACTGGGTAAACAATCACAACCATAGGGGATGCAATTTAGACCAGGATTCTGAAAAGTTCCTGTCTGATGACTGACACTTTATCTACCATTTAATAAATGTACGATTTGAGTTGAAATTGTAGCAACATGTACATCTGTCCATCTTCTCAGACTTAACTATACATGACCGGAAGTCTCATGAGGCTTTAATGCTCCAGATGCATCAGAAAGCCTAGTCGACAAAGACACTTTACCATCTTTAGAGACTTTAATGCCATACTTAACAATAGTGAGGCCAAAAATGTTAAATTTGCCCAAGGTGTCAGAGGAAAGGACATTATAGCCTCAGCTTGTCAGGCTCAACTCATTCATTATTCTAAATAGTACTTCATCAGCTGTAATTGCCTTAAGTGTTGCTATGGTATTCACAAGAAAACTATATTTGAATGACCCACTTGTACTATTCAGAACTATTCAGAACATAGCTTTCAGTTTCAGATTCACAGAGACCTACTGGAATGTGGTCAATAGTTTTAGAAAATCAGACTAACTGTAGTTTCACACACATGGAAAATGTGTTGGTGGATGAAAACTCAGGATACCACCAATTTGCAATCCTTTTAGAGATCATGAATGTTTGCAACAAATTTGAAGATTTTTCTTTCTGGACCAAATTGACAGGAAAAGAGACCAACTGCCCCAATGGCCAACATTTCCATCTGTAGAGCCTTACTGTTTTTACCAAAAAAATAGAAAGTGCATAACATACTGGGTCATAGAATAATCCCTGTTTGTCTGAACATGGATTTACACTTTTTTTCTCCCAGTTTGTATATATAGAGCTTTATCGTTGACTCATTTTCATTTCATCATGTGCAGTTGTGATGCTATTAATGGAGCACTATGTCAAGTTTAAAATTATTCCTGCTAATGCATGATGATGGAGACTTGTCCTCTAAACCTAATGTTCAGATATGCAACCAGGTCACCATACCTCAGTGATTATGACTGTCATCACTAATACCAATGTGCAATGAAATCTAGCAAACGTCTTGAGTGATAGTACAGGATTTGTGCTTAATTAAACAGACATAAACAGAGTGCAATGTGGTACTTCGGTCTTATTTGGAAAATAAAGGGAATGTTGGCCTTAAACACATCTTCAGTCTAATTCTATTAAGCTTGGTAGATCTCATAATTTCTAGGTCAAGTTAGTTACATAGTGGTTAGAAAAGTCATATTAGCTAATTGAACAGCCAGCTGTTGACTCAGGTCTCTCAACCAAGAAACCAAGAATAAAGCACTTATCTATGCGTCTTTTATTCATATAAAGTTAATGCTAATATTTTATTTATTATTTGATTAATTAATTGAGTAATCAGATGGGGCTACAAGGTGGTGTAGTGTGTTGCACTGTTGCCTCACAGCAAGAATGTCACAGTTTCAAGGCCTTGAGCTGGGACCTTTCTGTGTGGAGTTTGCATGTTCTCCTTGTGTCTGTGTTGGTTTTTTCCAAGTTCTCTGGCTAACTCCCACGGTCCAAACACATGCTGAGGTTAATTGGAGACTCTAAATTGCTTGTAAGTATTAATGTGTGAGAGAATGGGGTATGTGACCCATGATAGACTGGCAACCTGTCTGGGATGCCTACTTCTGGCCATGAAGTACGTTGGGACTGGCTTCAGCAGACTCCTGTGACCCTAGTGAGGAATAGGTAGGTATAGAAATGAAAGACTGAATGTGTAATCGGATGTTATGCTGACGTAAATGCTAATGTTAATGTTACCTTGTGTCATGTCCACTCCAGGACTGGATGCTTTTTGTTGAGATGCTGACGCATTGACATGTCATTTTGGTTAGTTAGTTTATTTTTTACACTGTGACTTACAGAGTTTTCATTTTGTTTCAACTTGGAATGATCCAAAACTTTAGAAAATGTATCTTATTTTCTCTGTCCTTTCTCTTCTTTCTACACCTCGCTATTTTTCTCTCTCTCATTGTCTCACAATCTTGAGTTCGATCCACTCGTTAAAGATGCTGTTTTTGGTTTTCTGCTGCCTGAAGTCTGTTCAGTTCAGTCCCATTTCACAAACATTAAAGAAAAATAACTTAAAAGTTCATTTTTGGGTTTACTGCAGATTCCCACAGCAACCAGGATCTGTATTGTGTGTGTGTGTGTGTGTGTGTGTGTGTGTGTGTGTGTGTGTGTGTGTGTGTGTGTGTGTGTGTGTGTATACAGGCTGCACGCCACTGTCGGTTGTGTTGCATCACAGTAATTATCATCCCTATGAAAGAGAGTGCGCTGTGATATGGATTAAATCAAGCTTCAATGCAGAGAATTTGCATCAATGATTTTTAGTAATCAAGGTAATCAAGTTCCTCTAAGGATCGCTTCGGTCCTAGTTAGAAGCTCTCACATCTTCCTCTCATCAACTTAATGTACTTAGGCCTCAAGAGAGCACTTCTGGTCCCTGTAGAGATATAGGCAAAAAAAAGATTCAATCATTCACCTCTGCTGAAACTATCTGAATTCTGATCTTATGCATAAAGAGAGCATGTAGGCCAGTTTATTTCTAATGTGTGTGGAAAAACAAGACTTTACAACTTGTTTTTAATTGAAATTGCATGGTAGCCGACCCTGCCTTCTGCTTTTGGCTTTCCAGTTGTCCACACCACACCCTAAGGTGAAATGAGTCCAGAGGAGTGTGGGGGGGCCTGCATTGTGGTGGCTAAGCTTATGAAGGATTTAAACATTACTACTTAGCAGCTCTTAACCTCACTGACCCTTCTGGGACTAACACAAATCCTGTTGTGCTAGAGAGAATTACATTACGCCCTCACTTCAAAGCCTCGCCTCAGTAAGCACATAGACTAGAGCAATGGCGTTAGATTTTTCATCTCTCTGCTCCCTGAATTGGCAAGTTAGCTATGACCTTTGTGTTCTGACATAATCATACCACAGTGTCGCATGTGCTACAGAAGTTGGTCTTGGTTTATGGGCCGCACTATTTCTGTTTTTTTTTTTTTTGGTGACAGTACAGTTTACTCTCAATAATTAGTCACCAAAAAGCAAACTCAACAGAAGACCAGTCATTAAAATATATCATGTAAAATCTCCTTTTTATAGGTCATCGGCTGTATTTTTGCCTCATCATCTTGTTTTCTTATTTTTGTACTTCTGTATTTCCTTCTCTAATGACTTGCAATATAAACTGTCAACATCAATATCTTAATGGAATCCATCCCAATGGCCCATTCCCACCTCTTTGCGCCCCCACTGAAATGAACTGGAGCCTGTGCTGCAGGTGCTGGAAGTGTTTTGTTTTGATTCCCCCCTACTCATTTGATTGCCTCAAACATTATCTGACTCATAGTTTGTGCTTCTCTCCCATCACAGACTGATTGCTGAGATGGTAGGGCTCTAAGAGAATCAGTTTGTTTTCATTTGATTCGCTAACTCAAAACCTCTACTTGACACAAACAATTTTGCTACCCCCATGGACATTTTGGTCCTTTTGGGGTTTGCTTTTTCAAAGAATTTGGGCTCATCTCCAGTAAGAAGACTATAATACACTGTGAAATCAAAATTGTTACTTGAGGCCATTTTTGTCTCATTGACTCTCAGCAAAACTGGGACCATTCTTCCAGGTTGATCCATTTTCTCATATTTGGCATAGGGATCAATTACATTCACTTGGCCAACACTACACCAATACTGGATCCGCACAGCCATCCTGAACTCAAATGAATGACAACCTCATCATCCACTTGTCTGTTGCATAACTCCTAAAGAAATGATTTTCTTTATAGAATAGGAATGTCAATTTCATGGATAATATTTAGCTAAATTAAATTTGGCTACAAGAAGGCGTATATACTTTAGGCCAAAAAGGTTGTGTTTCTAAAGCTTTCAAGGATCTAAGATGAATCAATTCTCAGATGGTTGCATTCCATGGGAATGTAGAAGAATGAATGTAATTTCAGAAACTCAGAAATTAAATGAATATGTTGAGCTATAACAAACCTCTTTAGAGCAGATTTGGCTATGAAACAAAATTATGTCAGAAGCAGTGTTATTACAGCTGAATTTGAGTGAGTCACTGTGTTGTTAACTGTTCTTTGATTCTTCCAGTAAAAGTATCTGACTAGTCCCAAGCCTCTACTGGAAATGCATCGTTTCTTCAACAATGTAAGTTGAACCCTGGCTGATGCAACAGCAAATCACAAAAGCATGCCCCTTTTTCAACAAAACCTTGCTGTCTCCTGGCAAATCCTGGCAATTTTCTCCAGACAGTAAAAACGATTAGTCATGAGTTAGCCCTTTTGTGAAATTTAATGTAAGTAATTCAAAGTTCAGAGTAGATGAAAGCGACCCATATCACACAAACTTTGAATATCAAAGTAAAGTGCCCATTCAGCTTTTTAGTACCAAACGATCTATGTTTAAACCTGTGTAAACCTCTGTCAAGTAGGTCAGGATATTCCTGGCTCATGCTAGCTGGTGCAAACAAATTTACATAGTTCTGTATTTGTTCTTCATCTCATTTGACAGTATAAGACTCTTACTTACTATACACCTTTAAAAACACATTTACGTATGCAATTGCAGCGGTGTACATTTGGCAGCCTTGTTGTTTTGTAAACACACCTCACACATGAAAACCTGAACATTTTTGGGTGAAAGGCTAATGTGGAAATCAACCATGGGCTCTCATTCACACAAGCTCTTTGCTGGTTATTTCAAGGGCAGGCTGCTGGGCTGACATTCAAAAGTTGTTGTTTTTTTATTTTTGGCAAGAGAAAGCTGTTTTAGGTTAACAACCCCCCAGATCCTGGGAGAGGTCCATGCCGTAGGCTATAGAAAGAGGGCCTCACTGCATAGTTTACGGAAACCTTAGGGAATAGTTCATCGTAAATGCAAAGAGACAGAGAACATAAGCTGGAACACAGAAGAGCTATTTTCTCTGTCACTTTGCATCAAGTCTCAGCATTTGTGAGTAATTATTAAAATGTTTTGTGCTTTTTGAATATCATCTAATAAACAAAAAATGAACCATAACAATTATTTGTAAGAAAAGAGCAAGGTCTAACATCAGCCAGTTAACAAATATGCTGGCCCTCACACATGCAGAGCATGCTTCTCATTATGTTCTGGCCATCCTTTCCCCAGGCCTATAGCCTTTTAGCTATTTATGTGTCAACAGAATTACCACGGAGAAGCTCCCCTGTCTTGTCTCCTTCTTTAGCTCTTTGTTCTGCACTGATGTGTAACTCAATATGTGATGCCTCCCCGGTCCTTGATGAGACCTAAAGATTCCCCTATAGTGCTATATTCATCATGAACCTTCAACACATTCGAAGACCGAATAGTCAAAAAAGATTAAGATTAGACATTTTGGCTCGTGGTGTATCATTGCGTAAAAGTAATAGTGTTGGGATGCATTTTGTACGGTTGAAATTCACTATTCTCTCCTGTCTGCTGCCTTCCAAAAAACTGTGGCTAATCTCAAGGCAGTGAGTGTACGAGGCTGTCCTCATCTGAACTTCGGCTGGATGAAACGGCAAATACACAGCTGAGTCCTGCTGCTGTGCAGTCTCTCTCACTTTCGCTCTCTCTTTCTCTCTCTCTCTTTCTTCCTACTCTTGCTCTTTCTTTTTCTTTCCCTCTCTGTTTTTTCTTTTGCTCCCTCCCTCCCCGCTCAGCAGTAGCTTGCTTTGCTCTGTTGCCTCCCGCCTGCTCACAGCATGTCAACAAGTAAGATCTGAGATGCGACTGTGTCAATTTGGACTCATATCAGGTCTAAATATGTGAGCGGAATGTCATTAGGAATTCACAGCAGAGGAAACGAAGACAGAGCAGCAGACAGACACACCACGGTTTACAGTCAATCAACACGGGAGACACACATGTATGCAGATGCACAGACAGAAAAACACCCACATTGTATAAACAGTAGGCAAAGCTATCCGGTCATCTCCCTTCTAATGAAAAGTGCACTGATGACATGGATGTAAAAAGGGGCTTTATTACCGTGGCAACCAGTGTAACGGAAGGAGCAGGAAAACCACAAATACTGCATTGCGTCATAGCGTTAAATCCCAGCAACTTCACTGCCACAGCTTTGTTCTACTGTATCTTCAAACAACTCCCGAATAAAGTTTAAAACAAGGACGATGATACTGAACATTGAAATGGTTTTGCCTGCAGCTTCAAAAGCCCACAAGCAAAATCTAAATAACCTGTCCCTCGAGTGCAAAAAGCCATAGTCACAGATTATAGGACGCTTCTCATTAGAGATTTGTAGCCTCTACTTAAAATAAAGTTTTAGGAAGCATTCATCAGGTCTCTCAAAATGTACATGTTGTGTTCCTGTTGGTTTCATGTCATTTAAAAATCCATTTGTATCCTGTCTTTTTTTTTTTTTTACAAAAATCATGAATCATGCATTTTTTTTCTGACACAAAATGTAAAATAATAGAATATAAAACTAGTTGATAGCATGTGTTTTTAACTTTATAAACCTTTTTAAAGAGAGTTGAACATGACAGTTTTGTCATTGTCCCATTTATGTATGAGATGAGACGGCAGGAATAGTATGTCTCTTCCTTCTGCCTATAAAGAAGAGCTTGATTAAGAGGACATGAACGTCAGAATATAACAAAGTCATTTAAACGAATATATAACTGTCAACCCCACCAAAAGTTTAGTTAAGTGCCAGTTATTTGGGCAGATGACATTGATGACATTTTGAATGGATTTTCGAGGATGATATTACGGAATAGATGCCTGATAGATGAGTATCAGTCATGTAGCAGGATATTCAATCATTGTGACAAGTGTCATGTTGACCAACCGCAATGTAGGTGGGCAATGCTTTAGCCCTCACTTACAACTATTTTTATTATTGATTAATCTACAGGTTATTATTTTCTGGTAACCTCCTAAGACCTGAACTCCTGCAGCATGCAGGGAGTACACATTTGTGGACGCCAGGTCCTAAGAGGTTAATCATTTTGTTTGTTAAAAATGTTTTTAAAATTTCACAAAATCATGTTCATTATTTGGTCCGAACAACAGATAGATATTCTGTTTACTATTATACATGAAAAGCATAAAATCATCAAAAACATTGGCCTATTTTAGATTATTTGACTAATTGCTGCAGCTCAACAATGTTTTAATAATCAACATTTTTCATTACTCATCTGTATACAGAATTCTATATAGAAGATTGTGCAGTGTCTGACTCATGTGGGTGTGTGAATATTTTGCTTAAACTGTTATACTTCTACACTGGGGTCTGTTGAAATGGAAACCATGAACTCAATGAGACTGTTTACATAAAAGATCAAATCAAAAAACAACAACAAAAAACATTGTATTACATTTATCTGTTTAGAAGCTAAAGAGGAAGGGTAACACATGGCTGTGTCTCTTCTTTGTTGATTCACTGCTCTATATACCACCTATATAACAGATACATATAGCAGACATGTATGAATAATCATTTTGCATTATAAGTGACAGGTGTAGTGTTGCACTGTAATGTTCATGACATGAATGGTATTTTTTCCATTGTTGAAGTTTTCCTAAGACGTTACTGCATAAACAATCAAATCGCATTCAATTTCACACAAATGGGGGTACCTAAATTAAATTGGGAGACTGTAAATATAATTTAAAAAAATACAGAAATAGACAGTAAATAGTGCAGTAGATGGTGAATGTGGAATGTTCTTGCTCACTGCCCTTTTAGTCACATTAGGATGGCCCAGCAGTGGACTAAATATGACATAAGTATTGCTGGACTTAAAATGGCCAGACCCGGCTCGTATTTCATCATCCACTGGCAGTACACAGTGGTGTGCCAACACTCGGCCGCAATCAACCCAATTCAGCTGGATGTCTGGGCAACCTGGGGGGCCGTTTGACATGATACTGTATAGCCTGTATTTGCTTTCCATGTGAGACATTAAGGCTCAGTTTTTATGGCTTCTTTTGTTGAAGGCAACAGAAACGATGAAAAGTGATTTGTTGCCGCAACAGTGTTTGCAGCTGTGACTCCTTCACAATGGATAAATAATGGAATTTCTGAGCGGTTAAAAAAAAAACCCTCCAGAATAAGTTATGACCTACAGTATCTACTTTCTTTGTTTCAAATGTAAGAAACACATTGTATGAATTGCGTTGAATTACACCTGGCTGACAGGCTGAGATCTGATCATAGTGTGAGCCAGACCACCTCTGGAGATCTGGCAAACCAGATCACATCCTGATCACACTTCAGATTTAGAATTTCTAACAGCACTTTAATACCAGGAGCAAATGTGATCAAGCCAAGTTTTTCTTTCTCCTTGTCACCTCTCTCCTTGTCATCTGGGGTTTAATTCACCCCGTCAGTGCTGCTTATATATTATATGGTTAACAGTATTTTTGATCTCAAAAACCTGACTCAAAATCTGTTTCTTTTCACTTGTCATGGTAACATAAATTTAAATAAATAAAGTAATGATTTGGACAAAATAGCAAGTATAGCTGATATGATTAACCAACTGACAGAAAATTAACCAACCCTTTTGATAAATGCTGAAGTTTCTTTTCCTTCGATCTTCTTAAATCTGAATATTTTCTGGTTATTTGAGTACTAGAAGTAGAATATATTTGGGTCGTAGACTCCTGGTTGGGACAAAACAAGACATTTTAAGCAGTATCCTGGGCTCTGCAAAATGTTTTTAATATTTTTCACCATTTTCCGACACTTAAGACAAGTCAGGTAATCAATAATGAAAATATCACAATAGACATCAATTAAAATGTATATTCTCAATAAGTTTGCAGTTGTCAGTGTTCCACCACCCAACATTTTGTCACTGATCACTGATCCCCCCCAAAAAATCTGGATTATTCAGTCTATTAACTGAATCCCTCCAATATCATATTCCTTCAAAAAACTGAAAAAACAAGGAAATATATTATTTTTAATTGGATGATGGATAATCCCCCAAGGGTTCCTCAGTGGTATTGGGAAATGTTTAAAATTCTGCTTATAGAGAGACTGAGTGCCAGTTTGAAAGGCAGTGAACAAATGTTCACTAAAATATAGAAAAAGCTGTGCTTGAAAACCTATGACATGATGTCTCTGTCTTTGTATACAGACACGTTATGTATGTTTGCCCACTGTATCACCAGTTGAGTTGAATAACAAGAACAATGCATATAACCCCCATTCCTTTTGTGTCTGTTTATATTTTGGTTTTGTTTGGTTTATTTTTTCTGTTTTGTTTGGCATTGTATATCTTTACTGTAAGTGTTTTGTTTTTTTGCCCATACAGTTAGGACATACAATGCTTTTACATCTCATCAGCTGCATCCCTATATATCTGCCATGCATGAGAGACTGAAATGCAATACATGATCAGAACCTTGGCACACAATAACCATACTCCAGTGCAGAAATATACAGTATGGGCAAATGTTTAAGAAAAACATTTATGGAGTGTTGACTCCAGAGTAAACATGACCAGGATCCAGTAATGGCACACAAACGAAAACTTAAATCTTCCCACCACTGAACTAACAACCATCTGACACATTCAATACAACAACCCGCCTGCACATCCTCTTCGAGGTCATGTTCCTATAAGAAAAATCCAATTCCCTATGTAGTTAATGTAAAGATTCATAATAATAGATGACAGTACATTGTGGAAATGTTCAACAGAAAGTCAAATGAGCATATATATTGCTTGACCTGACATTACCACAAAACTATACATGTTTTGTGAATTTGGTGATTGCATCTTCCAATTTTTTGCCCTCCAAAAAATTGTAGTTTTTTAAAATTGGTCATAGTGAGCCTGAGTTCAGTAAAACCCAGTTTGATTGTCCCTAAATATGACTTCACTAAGCCTAAAATGTTCAGTAGTCGGCAGTTCAAACTTGTACTTTCCTTGTGCCTCACTTTTTTTTTTTCCTACCACATGGCTCTAACACATTGGATGGTACGTAGGCAGGTGTTTACTCCTTTAAAAACCTCTCACCTCCTCCAATAACACATTAAATATGGAATCACAAATTGGAAATGGACTTGTATGACTCCTTATGTAACCAGACTGTCAGGATGTGATGGTTTGAACAAAAAGTTTCTCATTACTGTGTAGGTGGCAGAGGACATCAACAACAGCTTTTGCCAGATTGAAACTAGAAGAAGAGAAGTTTTTTTTACCTCTCTCTTTTGTAAGGCATACAGTAGATCAGAGTCCTCTTGGAGAGATACAGCTTAGTCTTTAGCCTTACAGCTACTAAAATGTTGTAGGTCATTAAGTCAGTCATCTACCGGGGCTCATCTATTGAAATAACAAATTTAGGAACAAAAAGAACCTGTTTTTCTGACAGACAGGCCCATGTATGAATGATGACTGTCCTTGTTAAAATACAAGCAGAAATAGCATAACGTGATGTTATAGCACCACAATTCACAATTAATCATAATAAAATCTAGGTCTGGATTCACACCTCTCTGTAATTTATTTTAATAATGATTCTGCAAAATGTACTGCAACAAAACAAGTGCTACTTCAGAGTTATTATTTCAGGTTGTGTAAGTAAGAGACAACCTTAAACTGCGATTTATTGTTTTAATGTTCAGTAATATTTATGAATGAACCAGCTCCAGTTGTAAAATGAAGGTGTTCTCTGTTGTACAAAGTCAGTGTAGTAGTCATGTATCGGGCTGCATCATATTTCTTGTTGCATTTCCTTCTTTATCATGTAAATGAGTGCAATAAACATTTGTATAGGGGAAAAAATGAGAAAACTGATTTCAATTTAAAGAAAAAGAAAATGTGATCTTTGGAAGGACATGCATGTTTACAATCTTCTGCAAATTGTGAGATTTTAACAGTCTTATAAGTTCAATGCAAGCCACATTGTGTGACATGTATTTAATAAACTTGGGACTTGTTTGATGTATGCAGACTGTACGATGACAATGCTTTAACTGTACGAATGAGTGCAACAGCATTAAAAATTCTTTGAGGAGAGACTTCAAAAGTGTTTTTGCCACATGAATGATTAACATGTTCACCCCAGATGACCACAGGCTTTTTGCTCTACCTTTGAATCAGTCTAATCTAAACGGCAGCAAAACATGTTGGCCACTAGATGCTTTTGCCCCTGTCCAGAACATCTGAATTTGTCACCTGAGACTATTGTTTGTATCTCGTCTCCTACCTGTCTCCTACTCAACGCTGGTTTATTTGATAGCCTGAACTAAGTGGTTTTTAGGGCATTTTCAAACCTGTGGAGTGTAGTACACATCAATCAAACTGCTTCATTTTCTACCTTGGTACTATTCATTTTGGACAAATCTAAACACAGCGATTGTTCTCGATTGCGGAACAAATCTACCGCCTAGAGACCACTTCCTCTAAATGGTCTCCTTGCACTCAAAAACAAACTCTGCAGTGGTTTGCTTGTGGTACCAACAAAGCACATTGCGTTCTCAAAATTTGGGCAGTTCACTACATCTGCCAGCTTCTACAAACAAACAACACATAAAAACACTGATGTGCTCAAAATGTTCAGTCAGCAGCTTAAAGACGAGGGATCAGACTCAACAGTGTTTAAGTAAATTGAAAGCATTGACAATGTCGCCTGGTGGCTTTAATTAGACACCAGCATAGTGCACTCATGGCATATGCTCATGTATTTTGATCTTTCCTTTTATTATATTATGTGTGTGTATAGTAATTCAACAGACATAGGCATAATTGACTGTGTACTGTACTTTCTTCATAAGCCTTGTGCTAATTTTCTCTAGGTTTTGTGAGCAGCGTTGGCTACCTTCCCTCTTGCCGACATTCCTTTCCCAGTTATCTCTGCTTTCAAAGCCTCGACTAAACATGGGTCCTCTTAACCCCCCTTTTATTGCTCCAAATCCCTTACCCAAAACACCTCGCCCTTTGGCAATTTACTATACAAACAAAATGCACTCTGCTGTTGGCCAGGATCTTAAACCATATTGTTCCAATTTCTTTTCTTTGATTTTTGGATGAATCAGGAATCAGCTCCATTTATTCTAGATGTTGGGCGCTACCTAAGCTCCCATTAAATTATTAAGGCGTCGTTCGTGTGAGAAGGCCAGGGCTGCAGTGTTTTTTTTTTGTTGTTTTTTTTCCTGATTTGGTGTAGAAAATGTTATATAATAGTGCAAAAATCCTCTGTAGCTCACAATGGTATAAAATGCACAAAAGTAGAAAATCCTCACCATCCTTTGAAAATATTGAGAATATTTTACTGTTTTGTTTTTATAAACAATAAATTTATTGTATAACTGTGTTGCTCTAGTTATCTACTAACGGCAAGTAGGTGCTTCTTTTTTCCAGATTAGCACCCTAATACATTGTTTTAATATGTTTTTTGTGTTACTGTTGATGGATTATATGCTTGGATATCCTCTAGTCCCCTTTTACTTGAATGGTGGCTGGATCACAGATACCTAATTATGGCACACAAAAAAACAAGGTCAGTGTCCTCAGAAATAGGCCACATGCCCTCTCGCTTTCTCTGTAAATTGTCTCTCTGTCACTATCTCTTCCCCCTCATACTTATCTAACTCTAACTTATTCTCTCTCTCTCCCCCTCTCTTCCTCACCTCAAATGGGTCCTGAAATGACCAGCACACGTTCCCACTGGGGGACTTAGAATGATTCATATGGGAGCTGCTGCAGAGCTTTGCATTTCTTGTCTTAATATGTCCAAACAGATGAAACGGGGACCAGAGCAAACTGATGGCACAGACCAGTGCTGCATTTTCATTCCTTTGAAATGGGAGTGTGATGCCAGGATTCACCAGGGGGTCTTACAGAGCTAAGGCAATAATGAAGAAGAGAGGAGGGCTGTGGGCGAGGAAGGAGGTGTGTAGTTGCAGATTGGTGTGAGAGAGGGGAGAATAAGGAAAATGACACTGATTTGGAGGGAGAAGGAGAGAAAAAAGTCGCTTAGAACTGTGGATCTCTAATGTACAACAATATTCTGTAATGTGCTTTTCTTTAATGCCTGGCTTTATTTTACAACCCTAAAATAGCTTCAAGGGGGAACAATTCATCTCACTCCACATTTAGATGACTAGGATTAAATTAAAGTGTAATTAAATTATTGTTAAGCATCTGGACTTGCAGTAAATCATCTTAATTTGTGTTGGGCTGTTAAACAGAGTTAGATAAAAGCTAAATCCAAACTAGGGATGGAAATATGAAGGATTCTATTGAGGATCAGGATAGAAATACTCAAGACAACTTGATTCTTGTGAATTTCTATTATTGGAAATAATTGTCAATATCCCTAAAAAAATAAAAATAAATGCCTAGTTGCTAATATACATTCCTATATTGATTTGATGATTTATTTTTAATTGTCACAAGGGGGAGCCAAAATCTTTCCAGTTATTATTTGTATTGATTGTTTTTCACTTACCTGTGATGCAATACAAGTATTTGTTTCTCAACAAAATACACATAATTCTAGTATGTTTTAGTGCCAAAGTTTTAAACATATTGATGATTGGGACATTATTGTAAATAATAATTATTTCCTGACATTTTTATATTGTCCCGTGCTGTTATCACCTCTCAGTCATCTAAAACGCACCTTTCTCAGTCAGTCCCACCACATTCTGCCATATCTTTGCCAGCCCTGTCTCTGGCAGACTTGTTCATATCTCTTGCTTGCTTACATTCTTGCATTGCTTTGGAGCTTCATTTACTGAACTCTGTTCCCACAAGAAGCTTGATACAGATTCTTTACGTTTGACCTGAGAACAAAACAACATATATGGCAATAAACCCATTGTAGAAAATAAATGAATATGTGTATTTATGAATAACTTTTTTTATTAAAATATAACCTCATGCTTTTCAGTCATGTTGATGCCTCTGAAGTAGTAAACTAGGAGTCATGGCCGTCTTGCATTGAAAAATATCTTATTGAAGAGTTTTGCACACAGTAATGTTCATTTGTGAGCTCACTGTTAAAATAGTGTACTTAATCAAAGCAAAAAAAATAAATAATCATTTTTAGTTATAAAATAATTGCGTTCCAAAATTCACTGAAAATGTGCCAAAGCTGAACTCAAAACCCACAGAGGCTTGTTGATCTTGTGTCTGTCTCCACAGATCATCATGATAATCAATGTGGAAATTGTTGTTTTTCACTGGTTACAGTACATACTGTATAAACTCTGAAGATTAATGTCACCAAAAGTCAGAGAATATAAAAAGAATCATGGAGATAATTTACATATATATACTTTTAGAAGAAACATAATTGTTGCCTTACCCAATTGAATAGCTAATATCAGAACTAATCAAACAGGTCCCCAGCAGTTCACTAAAACGGTTAAATAGTGGAAGACAGTGTCCAGTCAACAAAAAAAAAATTCTGAAAATTTTACAAAGACAAAAATAAACCTCATGTGTGATGAACCATTATTTAATGGCATAATGCTAAAACATGAATGACTAAATATGCTGTATTGTCAGATTGGATACAATGTCCAATTTTTCAACTAGCTAGACAAAAAAGTACTAGATTAAAAATTCAAAATAGTGCAAAATGATTCCATTAGAAAAAAAATGGTTTACCAGTGACATAAATAACAACCTACACATCTAATCGTGATTTAGAAAATATCTTGTTTTATGTTGTCTGTTAGTTAACCTACTTTTCCCTCAGGCTTGCGTGAAGATCTCAGCCATCAGTGTTGTGCTTCACCTTCCTGTCCAGCATCACAAATGCTGCCAGTTGATGTTTGTCCCACTGCTTTAGTGGTATCCCACAGAGAGAACTCAAGGCAGAAAACACATCAAACACTGTTGAGTGAACAATGACCTTATGAGGACAGCACTGCTTTGATTCCCCTCCTAGGGATTTAGTTTTTGGTAAACACATAAACTTCTCAATAACCTTTTATACTCTTTAAACATGTTCAGCCACAAAACCTGGCAAGTACAAAACAAGAGTAGACCTTACTTCTAGCTGGTGTACATCACAAGCAAACAAATGGGGATAACAGTGCTACTACAAGCTGATCAATACAAATTCCTTAATAGAATAGTTTAGAATTTAGTTTTAAAAAATTACAGCTAGCTTTATTTCACCATCACTATTTACAAATTGACAATTATAACATAACATAATCAAATGAAAAAAATTGCTGCTGCAGCTGCTTTCATGAGAGAGGAAATGTATGTGTATCAGAGGGTTCCTCACTTACCCCTTCTTGCCACCATCTGTCCTGAATCCTGGCATCAGTGTACAGACATTCATATAGCTCAAATAGGCAGCAGTAAAATAAGCTGTTTGAGGACATCCTCCGACATACTCACCATCAAAATATCTTGGGTTGTAAAATGAGGGACAACTGGAGAACTTGTGTGAGGACTTTCCAGGAGCGCCCAAACTGCAGAGACCATATCTCCCATAAAGTGAGGTTATTGGAGCCTTGAGTTAGAACCAGTATAAGTAAATGTGACCACAAATAAAAAGACACTGTCATTTATGCAAACCACTCAAAACGAGAGTAAGGGAAAAATAGATGCACTTTAGATCAGTCGGTGACATCGATTGGCAGGACATAAGTGGACCATATTGTAAATTAACAGTTGCAGAGGTACAGCTGCAGATGTGTACCATCAACAGACAAAAGTCATTATTTTTTTGCAATTTTAGCTCTCACCACAATCCTCAGGCAATGACTGTCACAACTGCAGTTTCTTCAATAGATGCTGTTAGCATAAATGATTGCAGTTTTAAAATATTAAATACAAAAAAACATGTTTATGGATAGATAAAAACAAAATATTTATGTTTAAGTGACAAAACTGAGCTATAAGAAGGGGGAATTGAAAGGACCCACCAAGGGTCAGTGTTAGTTTCTTGATGAACTGTACTTCTGAAATAACTAAACTTAACCAAGCCTTACCTATAGTGGTGCCATGAACCACCCTTTTTGGAATTCTTGGAAGGGGTCTGGAGGGTGCTCCTTCAGGGGACTCCCTTGTTATGCTGGGGCAATTCAATACTCATGTGGGCAATGACAGTGAGACAAGCTGGAGAGACTATGCCTTTCGGCTGGGTTGGGAATGCCTTGGGGATCTCCTGGAAGAGCTGGACAAAATGGCTGGGTAGAGGTAAGTCTGGGCTTCCCTGCTGAGGCCGCCGCCCCCACGACCCGATCTCGGATAAGCAGGACATTTTTTGACTCGTTTTACGATTTCATACTAGGGCTGTACAATAAATTGTCAATGCACTGTGAACATGCACAATAAACACATTGTAAATGACTGTCTGAAATGTGATAAATAAGAAAAAGTATTTCATGCACATGTGCCATGCATTCACTCAGGGAGGAAAGAAGGAGCTTTGCTGGGTCAGCCCAGCTGCAATTCTAATTCATTGAACCTCTCCTCCATTATAGCAAATAAAGTAGATTTATTACATGTGCCATTGTCACTAAAGGAGGAACAGGAATAGTTTAACATAAGGGACATCAGGCAGAAAGACGCTATTGCTAACTGCAAAGATAAGTAATTAAGTAGCAAAACTGGATAGCGTATACAATGCTGTCAGGATCGGGAGAAAGAAGCTAAAAGAAGAGTGAGGAGTGCTTGAACAGAACTAGTGTAGGTTTAAATGTACAGTGGCTTTTTACTCACTAATAAAGAATATAGGAAAATATTCTGGTCTGGCAAGGGTTAGGGTTAGGGAAATGAATTAATACACATCAGCATGATCAGAAGCTTTTCAATGTTTGGAGACTATATTAGCAGTGCACCTATTAAAGCAGAAAGACATAGGAATCGTACAGCCCATATGCACACTTAAATATTAAATTTATCTCAAGTCATCATCACAGTTATTGAACAATGTTATCACACATCACAGATTTTCCTCATATCCTGCAGTCCTACTTCAGACACTGAATGCAAGTCTTATTAGGTTTGCCTGTCAGTCGGTAAAAGAAAATTTGTCCAAGCTGAGAATATTTAGAATTTTATGTTGTAAGATGAAACAGATTATTATAAGATGTTAGTCCATTTCTCATTGGCTTGCCAGTTGCTGAGATACAAACAGCCCACAGGGCAGGCAACAGCAGTTCATTCAAGTTGAACGTGAACACTAGTGCTCTTTGATTTAGACAGGGTCGTGGAAGGTGAAGCGGAGGATGGGGATGAGGTAGATTTTTATCCTCCATTCTATTCAGTGCAAGTGGAGAGATATCTGTGACTTGAAAGAGAAGGAGCCAGCATTGCAACTTATCATAAATCTGCTTTGTGGGTTAGTCTTTATGATATTCCATCAGTTGTGGTTTCTGGAACGCTGCCATCTCAATAAGTAAGAAGCAGAAAAAGGGCTGTTTTCCCAGATCTGCATTGTCCTCAGATGAACCTGGAATCGCTGCCAAGACTCCAGCGAAGTTTATAGGAGGTAAAAGAGAATGCATCTTGGTTTTCAGGCGCAACAACAAAAGAGTAATTCCTCAGAGCAAATTTAGGCACAGCAGGTGAGCACTTTTTTTCATCAAAACACTTCTGTTTTGTTGTTGTGGGAAAGTAAAGAGGGTTTAGATAATAGAGTGTTAATACAGTTTCAGTGAGGGCAGGGAGAGGGGGAATGAAGGGACGGATGGAGGAGGGAAAAACTCACAAAGTGAAAGAGCGGAGGGACAAAAATACAACAGATATGTTAAACTATCTTCCAAAAAAGGAGAGTGACAGTGTAAGGAACGTTGCAGCAGATGAGATGAGTCATCAGCTGTTTATCTCGTTACAGCTTCCACAGATGTCATTCTATTTCTTAATCTACATCTACATCTATGTGTTGCCCTCACAAAGAAATCAGTCTATCTTCATACCAATCACTTTATAAGTGTGAGTGTAAACATCATGTTTATATTCATTATATAGTTTTTTTAAATATATTGTTCTTTTATATATTGTATAAATCTAAACTATGGTCAGAGACTATGTATTTCAGGTGAACGATATTTAATTTGCAAGAGCATAATAACATGATTACAGTATCCCTAAAAGTATTATTAACAGGTGTTAATTAACAATGTCTTAAAGTCAAATTAAATAGTAAATAGGTGTTCTGGGTTTTCCATGATACCAGTAACCAAACTGCTCTATATGCACCTTGCATTGCAATTCCACTACCATTAGTGTGTGTGTCTGTCAAGACAGAAAATCACTATATAACTATATATAACACCATTTAAAATGTCCTTCACTGTTCCATAGAGCCCAACAGAAGAATATGCAATTTCCAATGACATAAAATGGATAAAAGTAGCAAATCATCACATTTGAGAGACTGGATGAAGTGAGTCTGGCATTTTTGCTTGATAAATGACTTAAAGGGACAGTTCAACCCGATATCCAAAATGTATGTTTCCTCTTTCCTGTAGTGCTATTTACATTTAGATCTTTTAGTGTGTGTTGCTGTATTTTTAAGTTAAAGGCCATAGAAATGTCTGTTTTCCTTAAATGCAATGGAACTGAATGGCATTGTGGTGCTCGAAGTATCAAGTAAATACATTTGCAAAAATGTATGTTTAAAACTCTAAATCACAACAAAATTATCTATATGCATAAATAGCAATACCTGTAAAAGGATTTTAGGGTTAACTGGCATAACACACAAGCTAATTTGAGAATTATAGTGTTATGGGATAAATGGGGATTTTTTTCCTTGTTCCTTGCAAAATTAAAAATGGGCTAATAAGCTGAGGCAATCCTTTTGACAAAGATATCAACCGTTAGACTCCCTGCAGTCTGCTGTCTGAGTCAACAGGATGACTGAACAGCAGACAAACGACATCTTGCTTACATGTCTGGTTCACGGCCACCCTGCAGTCAAATATGACTTGGATTTACTGTAACAGGAGATTATTGCTTAAACAATATACCATGTGCTCACTAGACCTGGAATGCTTTTGTTGAATAAGCAGACCAGACCAGTAAATGGCTTTTAGCCAGTAATGGCTAATATGTGTATCCAGATGTTAAATACCCTTGGAGAACAGAGACAGATGCTGAACAGAATGAGCTCCAATAAATATGATCTGACATGGACTAATCTGTGCTCTTCATCACATCATCAATAACATACCATAGTATAAAGTGGACTGTGAATCATTAACCTAACAAGAAGGGTTTATGGTTGGTTTAAGAGTAAATAATATTATTTTCTGAAATTAATTTAAGACAAATAATATTTAATTCCATACTGATTAAAAATGTGTTTAATAATTTTAAATTAAGGGTGACACGGTGGGACAGGGCTTAGCGCTGTTGCCTCACAGCAAGAAAACTAAAATGGAGTGTGTGTGCTGGCGACCATCTTTATAATTTAGAATAATCTCTAACTTTGGATTCCTAGATTAACATAGTTGTTAACTGTCTATTAACCGCAGAGACCACCTATGTTTTTTTACACAATAATGTTTACACGTAACTAGTGTCTTTTCAAAATGAGAACAGTTTTATAATGTAATCTTCTGACTGATGAAAACTTGCCCACCGAGACTCTTCTCATCAAATAACATTTGTTCAAATATTAGGGAGTAGCTCTACTGTGATTAGCTGTAATATTAATATTACTAAGTAGATGTAGTAGCAGCAAAGGAAGTGGAGAAATATTAGTTTAAGCTCACTAGTTTTAATTTGAAAGAAACTGATTTTAATTATTGGTGAAGGCAGATTTCCCTTCAGGGACAATAAAGCGCAACCTAAAAAATCCTGGAACTAAAAAGGTCTCAAAAATCTGAAAAATATTCTCTAAAAAATAACAAATTAAAAGCATGACATTGAAAGTTACTTTGTAATAAACCTCTCAAACAATTCAAACATACAGATACTCATCTCTTGTGTTGATGCAGACCAATCTCTCTATCAATCAGTCACTCAATCAATCTAGAAATTAACAACAATGAGACCATTCATTCATCTTTTCATGCTTTTTGCAATCAGAATTTAAAGTTTTTCACAAGCCCTAACTCGGTTTCCCTGGTAATGCCTGAGGGCATGACTAATACCTGGAACAGTCCTTACCTTCCTATAAGGTCCTCATGCAATGTTAACATTCATCACTCAGTAAATAGATACGGCTTGGCAATGGGAAATGTTTTAGTCCACATCTTTAGGTTTGTGCTGTGGCTGCTGCAAAAATTTAGCGTTGGCATCACTAGTTCAGGGTGAGGTAAGCAAAGGTTCATAGAAATTCACTTAATTGTGTAATTTAGACATAGCCACCAAATAGGTGTTTATTTATTGTGCCGTTTTTCACTTGGTTCCTTTCTTTTCCTCTGAGTTTGTTTTTCCTCTGCTGTGTCCCATTCTTCAACATTTTTCTATTCTCCTAATAGAGTGAAAGAAATGTTCAAATCAGCCACTGGTGTGTTTTTCTTCCCAGTCCACTTGTCAAGTTGATTACACAGCTGTGCCCGTGGCAGTTGATAATAAGTTTGACAGATGTTTTTGAGCAGATGAATTTAGGTGATTAAACTTGAGATAAACTCCTTGTGCGGTAAACAGTTTTGATGCAGAACTGTCGGCCAATCTGTAAAGAATTTTCATCCGGAATATTGCATAATTGGAAACAATTTCTGACGAAAGCTGGAGCTGTTTTCTCGAGAAAAGATTCTGCCGAGAAGCACCAATAAATCCTCTAAATCAGAGGAACAATTCTTTTGAAGATTGTGACGAAGTAAAAATGACTTAAATCCAAACTGACACCACTGATGTGTGAGAAAGAGCAGATGCACCATAAATGTCCACAATAAAGCCAAAAATCCTCCAAAACATTTTGAGCCAAATAAAAATGTTTCAATAGGACCTGAGACGGTTATCTAAGGCCATGCATTAACAATCACTTGTGCTCTTATGGTTCACTTTTTTATATTTTGAAAAGATTCAATGTGTCTACATACATGTTATCTACTTGTTTGTGTTAGTTAATGTCTCTTTCTCTAGTGTCTTTTTGATTTACGACTTCCACTATAAATACTACCAATTGTGTCGAGTGTGACAGTTCTGTTTTCTGGTTCAGTTGCTGTTCTCACAGCCTCTGAGACAAGCTGAAGCATCCAGTGGATGTCGGACAAGAATGTGTAAAATATTCTTTAATAGGCAATACTGCAGTGAGATGATGCATTTAGATTTTTTTCCCCTGGAAATGAGTTGGTGGCCTTATTTCATATTAGCTTGTGAAATTGTGTTAGTTTCTGTGGGTGGTTCTCTTGATTTTCTTGGTTCCTGTCACTTGATGCAGATTGAGACAGGGTCAGACAGCCAGTGAGCAGGAAAAATCAAGTAAAAAGGAACTGTAATTAGATAAAATAAGCATAATTTTTGCTTTAATTTATGAATATACTTTATTTGTCAAGCATTTAAGTTGTAGGATTAGCCGGAACAGCTTGTTTTACGTGTTAACAATTGCTTAACTTTCAAATGAATTTATTATAACGCTACTGATATAGTGAGGGTTAGGGATATTGTAATCACAAATTTTATCTCATTGCCTTCAGATCCCAACGTATCCACTGTAGATGAATCTTTGTGAAGTTGGTGATGATGTTGACAAACTGAATTAATTGGAGTCTGTTCAGCAGGTGTGTAACAGGTAACATTACAGCTTTCAGATTTGTCTAATCATATTTGTGACTCATTCTTCTTTCTCTTGACAGATAATCCACCTGCCTGTCTTGACTTTCTCTATGAAAACATTTGATAGTCCAACACCCAGTGTCCTAAAACATTATCAAAACTTTTAACTCATTCAAACTACATTTTGTAAAAAGAGTTGTGGCAGTGGGCTGCAACTAATGGTCATTTTCATTTTGTTTTAAAGTGCCCCTTTACTCAAAAATGTGTTTTTCATCTTATTCCTGCAGTTGAATGCATCCAGTGCACAAACTATGAGAATTGTACGGTGACCTCTTTTATCCAGTAGTGGATATTTTTCTTATAGTGGGAGAATATATATCAAGAGGAGCCAGTTGAGGTGGCTCGGGCATCTAGTGAAGATGCCTCCTAGACGCCTCCCTGGTGAGGTGTTCTGGGCACGTCCCTCCAGGCGGCGGCCCCAGGAAAGACCCAGGACATGCTGGAGAGACTATGTCTCTCGGCTGGCCTGGGAACGCCTTGGGGTCCCCCTGGAAGAGCTGGAGGAAGTAGCCGGGAAGAGGGAAGTCTGGGCTTCCCTGCTGAAGCTGCTGCCCCCGCGACCTGAGAACGGATGAAGCGGGAGAAAATGAGATGAGATGCAATTTAAAACTTAACCTGATATGATAATGTCATATCATATCTAATCTTTTTAGATCACATCCCTGGTCTTATTGTTTATGTATTTATAAGTTAGAAATTACAAGGTATTTTTGTATTTTTATATCAGATCAGTAACATCTCCTTCTGTTAAGAAAATAACATGATATTCATCATCTTGTTCACCACAAGTATCATTTCGTATACCTGTCAATCAAGAAGAGTGGTCCTTGATGATAGTCGATAATCGAATTTCTGACATGCGTCTTTAAGATGTCAGAAGATACCAATAACTGTGTCCCAAAGCCCGAGATGCAAACTAAAATGTGTTGTGTGTCCTGACCAAATAGACCACAATCCAAAGATAATCAGTTTGTTAGAACAAAGAGGGAATCCTCCCGCTTCAGCTGGCGAATGCTGCAGATCTGGGGCCTCTGAGAAAAGGGCGATAAGAACGATAATCAGTTTCCTATCTTAGAGGGCTAAAGAAACAAAAAGATAATGTTCACCTTTAAAGGTCCGAAGTGTAGGATTTATAGGTATCTAGTGGAATGGCCTTGGCAGAAATAGAATATTATGTTCCATAATAGTATATTCCATTTCTCATATGTATGTTTTAATTACATGTACAGACAGTGCCCAACTTTCAACACAATAGGCTTCAAGAGGCTTCATCATAAGATGAATTGTTTTTAAGTCATTATATATTAAATTTCAATCTATAATTGCTACTAGCACTAGCCTTTGCTTTACCAGCCATGGTAAAATAGGTTTACTTGTATGGAAACGGTACAGTATCCAAGGGGGTATGAAGCCTGACATGCTGAGATGCTCACAGAGACGCACGCAAAAAAAACCTGGGAAAGATGCAGGAGATGAGTGTTGGAGATGACGTATGGAGCAGTGCTGCTCGGCGTGGATCGTGGCAGAAAGTTGAATGTAGGATGCAGTTTAAAATACAAACTTGCTAACACAATACAGCATTTTACGAACATCAGTCATCAGGTAATAAAGAGTATCAGAAGTAGAGGTTGTGAACCAGAAACAAAACAATGTCCTCATGTCATCTATGAGAGGAAATGGAAAGATCTTTGGAATTTTTTTCAGCTGGGCAATTTGTGGTTGTTGTTTCATGACAGTTAAGATTGTTTATGTTGTTCATGTTGTCCAGAGACGACGACAAAGAAATGTCAGTCAGTCATTTTCTATACCTGCTTATTCCTCATTAGGGTCACAGGGGTCTGCTGGAGCCAATCCCAGCACGTTATGGCGAGAGGCAGGGATACACCCCAGATGGTCGCCAGCCAATCGTGGGGCACACACACCATTCACTCACACACTCACACCTACGGGCAATTTAGAGTCTCCAATTAACCTCAGCATGTTTTTGGACTGTGGGAGGAAGCCGGAGTACCCGGTGAAAACCCACGCAGACACGGGGAGAACATGCAAACTCCACACAGAAAGGTCCCAGACCCCGGAGGTCTTGAACCTGCGACCTTCTTGCTGTGAGGCAACAGCGCTAACCCCTGCGCCACCGTGTCGCCCACAAAGAAATGTATATTAAAATATATATGAAAATGCTGACGGTAGAAACAGGTGTTCATGAGTTTATGCGAATAAAATGTTTGCTATGTCAGAATTTATTCAATAGTGCTGTTTTCATCTTTCGTTTAGTGCATAAACTTTTTCAAAAATGTACTAGTCAGCATAAAAACTTTTTTTGTGATTCTCTTCCTGACTTTTGCTGTTTCCATCAAACTTTTCCAACGTGATACTTTAAAATGTACATCAATGTACAGTGAGGGAGCCACAACTTTTATACATTTTTAAGAAACTGGATTTTTTTTTTCTTAAAAATTACTCAAAATGATTATTTGAGTATCAAGTTTAGGTATTATCTGTCAACACCTTGGTTAGCTCTAATGTCAGAAGCTATAAAACGGCCTACTACGTCATGAAATGAGGAACACGTTGAACAGAAAGCAAAACATACTGATGAGTTTCATGGAAATCTCTTGCTGGTCAAAGGGAAATGGGGAACATTTTCTGATTAGCTCTTAGGAAAGTGCAAGGAAAGATGTTGTTTAAAGAGACCAACCCTTCAAACACCTCACAAGCAACCGACAAAGACTGTTTTCAACATTCTTTAAGGTTTTATGAGCCTTCATTAACTAGGAAACCTTAAAAAATAACCGTGGCCTCCTTCACAGGAAAGATAAATCTAGGAGATTTCTGACCACAGTAGAAGATGATGTTTTTCTTTGGATCCCACATATGAGGTGACTCCTGATTGTGATTCATAGCCAGTGGGGTTTCTGTGGAATATGAGTCGGAGAGTCTGTGTCCCTTCGTCTCTTCAGACAGGAAGCTTATAAATGGTGGTTGCGTGTGTGTGCATGCGTGTGTGTGGTGTTGATAGATGGTGTTTTGAGCTGTTATTTTATGTAATGTTCTTTTAGTTGATACAGTAGAGCTCCTGAAAAAGAGAATAAAACAAATGCTGAGATTACTATAAAAGCTGGAAATAATAAGGGAATACACTTTTTTGTATTTGTCAATTTTTGTTCTACACAAAAAGTGTATTTTAAATGAATCCTTTTCTCAATTCAGTTTACCCCCAAAAACTTGTGAACTTTTGCATGATATGTGACTGATAAACTAATAAAACACACTAAATTGCAAGAAAATGTAATTCCTCAGTTACTGATGTCTCCTGGGGGCTAACAATGATCCATAGGGCTGAGTTATTGTTGAATCACAGCTGAAAATAAGAAATCTGTAGCAGCATCAACTCCAGGCTGTTTTATCAACTACATAGAGCATATCAATGATTTTACTCATCCATCACAGACATTTGGATTCAACAATCTTTTAATAAAACAAACAAAAACAGTATGACCATCTCTCACTCTCACTTATTTCAATCTATGTAATTGTTACAGGCTCCAAACACCTATTGTTGGACTCTCCGTTAATGGCCTAAACTCACTGTATTTGTAGAGCAGATTAAATGAAAAGTACTAAGTGGTGGGTTCAGTCTTGTCCCTCACTAATCAAGGTTCTCGACCTCTGTCTCGAAGACATTTTTCCAAACATGAAATGTTTATTTCGGACTCTCATTACTCTTCCAATAACATGCTGCACAGTTGAGCGCTTGTTTTCCACAGTTAACTGGATCAAAACAAGTAACTTGGCAATTAACTGCTCACAAGCTGACTGAACAGTTTATTTCTTTTAAAAAAGATCTAACGGAAACGTCACTTCATTGCTAAAGACCAAGTCCTGTCGTCCTGCACCATGATGCTGTGGTATTTGGCTTCTGTTGTACTTTTTGATGGTAGCAGTCATTTTTTGAAATGGAACCAGCTGGTGCAGCTTTTTGTTTTCTCGGCTGAGGGATGGTGAATTTAATGCTACCACATAAGTGAAGCTAAAGATTGTCAATGTTGTATTTGAAACATTATGCTTATGTTATAAATGTTAGTGGCACACTGTCAATTTGGATTTGCCATATAGTGTTATTGTGCAAATAGCTTAAAGTCCTCCTGAAATGAAAAACCTTTAAACTTAGCTAATATGATGAATAAAATGTTATAACATAAAATTTGTAATAAAAGCTAAATGTGCACAACAGACCCAGTTAGAACAATAAACTTTATTGAGGCAACAAAAGTCATTTCCAATTGACAGAATGAAACGCAGGGCCTTTCAATGTTTACTACAGTCTCCAATGTAAGAAAAAGTAAAGAAAAAAAAAAAAGTAGAAACACAAAAAACAAATGTGTCCCTTTATCTGTATCCATCTTTGCATAGCAGGCCTTTAGACAGCTTGTTGCTCTTCACATCTACTACTTTCCCCAGTAATCAGCCCATGTATCTGTGGCTTAAGTGTCAGATAAATATCCACCCTAACTTTATTAACAAGAAAGCACAACAATAAATACTTTATACTAGTAGGTTGTGCTTAAGTATTTGATTAGTTGTAGGCTTATCCCCATAGCAAACTCAAAATCTGTGTTTTTGTGTGTGGTCTTAGGTTAACTACTCAGCAGATTCGTATTAATGTATTTATTTTTTTAAGCATATTTAGTTGGGCATGCATGCAATGTGTACTGCAGAGCTTACTAGTGATTATCAATTCATATAGATTAAATTGGCTGTTTTTTCTGTAGGGTCTTTAACGCCCTCTGGGAGTATTGCAGCTGGGCACAAACACACACACCAAATAAGAAACTTGTGAATGGCGTTTTCCCACCGTGGGCAGAGAAATGAAGTGATGATATACATGCACTCAGATTCAATGTTACGAAATCTCTCCTGAACCGTTTCTGGCAACATCGCTTTCAATGCTCTCACACCATGGTCGATCCCTGGTGTTTTCTCAAGAAGACGAGTGAAGGCTCTGATATATGGTTTAACTTATAGCCGTTGCAGTTGATGAGCTGATCTGTTCCATGAGCTCTTCAAAGGGGGCAAGCAGGGAAATAAGATTTTCCATCAATTTCCACTGGCTACTTGTGAACATAGATGCTCCAATCACAAAGTTCCAGTAGACTCTGTAGAATATAAAACTACTGTTCCACCTGATGGCTACATCCTGCTCTAGCCTTTTGACCGACTGGCCCGGTTGTTGTTGGGAGTCAGGAGTAGACCAGCTGGGTGTGCTTGAAATGACAGATGATGTGTCTTCCAGCCGGACTCAGATCCATGATGCTGGGCTGTAACAAGATTCCCTCAGACACAAAGATCAAGTGAAAAAGTGAAAAATGTACATCCTTCATGGCCTTTTCCATGTTCCCGGCACTATCCCATAAAATAATGTGTACTTTTTCTGTCGGGGTTCCCCACGCTGGGAACATGTTGCTGAATGCGGCAGCAGTGACAGCCGTGATGTGTGATCGTGGATGTATTATAGACTTGGATAGGGTATCGCAGGCTTGCTGATTTTTTTTTCTCAGTGGTCACTCATAGTACTTCAGCAAAATATCCCATATGGCCCAAAAAGTATTTTTCCAATAGACCGCAATAGTAAAAGAGAAGCCTGTAAAACAGTTGACAGGACACCCCCAACTATAACCCTTGTTTTTTACTAATCTTTGTATTCTAGAATTTTAAGTCATGATTTTTTATCCATCAAAAACATTTCAAACGGCCATAAAAGCTCTGGCAAAGTCTCTATTCTCAGTGTGACATCACAGCTGTGTGACGCAGCGTGGTCATGCTGTGTCTTGGAAGCGAGGATGTTTTTTAATTAATTTATTAATTTTATTTATTTATTTTTCTTCTAATGTTTTAAATGTGGTCAGTAAGTGAATTAAATGTTTTTATTTTCGCAATTTACACATTCTCATCACCCTGGGCATGATGGGAGGCCATCATGGGAGGTGGCTCTACTGATCAGTCTCTATGGATCACATAGTAGAAATAAACCCAGAAGGTCCTTCCTTCATAAGGCTGTCAGGTGTCTATGTGTGCGTGTGTGTGTGTGTCTGTGTGTATGTGTGTGTCTCTCTCTCTCTCTCTCTCTCTCTCTCTCTCTCTCTCTCTCTCTCTCTCTCTCTCTCTCTCTCTATGTGTGTGTGTGCACTGTTTGATAGAACTGCACTGTAGCCTGGATCCGCATAATGCATGAGTCATCTGAAGCTCTTGTCGTCCACAACACTCAGCAGCTGATGGTCAATGCAGATGAAATCCATTATTTTGGAGGATATTTTAGTTTTTTGCTGTCCTTGCTGTAGGTTTACTGACCTGCATCTTTACTGACAGCCGAGTGAGTGGCGTCTGAGATTCTAAGTTCTCACTCTAATTTCTTGTTAGCAGGTGATGTTAGCTTTAAAAACTTTGTATATTTTATGTGATCATCCTTGAAATGTCTGAAGTAAAAAGTAGTAGAAAGTTTAAAGTAGAAATTCATCTCTGTCAGACACCTCAAAAAAATGCCAGACCACGGGCGCCATTTTCACAACACTTTGATCCTTTGAGAGATGGCTTATCCAATTAAAGCCAACCTCAGCTGGTTATATTCAGCCAATCAATTGGATCACCCTCACTTTTAAGACTTACCCTAGAAGAAGAAACTTATGGTTGTGTCACAACTTGTTTGTTTCCCTTTGCTATTATAAAATCTGATGAGATGTAGCTTTGCATGTTGGACGCTGCAGATGTTCAGTTAGCAGACCTGCAGGCGCCAAAACTGCAGGTTTGGCATTATTTTTATGTTTTCGTAAATCACTGCAGCAATAAATGAAGAAATAATTTTGTGGCTCGCCTCTGCCACTTTATTCCTTTAAACTATTACATGTTGCTAAGCAACAGTAAACAAAATCCCTAGCCTGAATAACATTTTTTTTTAAATAAGAGTAAAAAAATATGGTAGGTCTATAGCTTACTTTCACATCTGTCTGTCTGCCTCTGTCATGCTGCTTCAGCTATAGATCACATCACATATATAATACATAAATGTCTTAAAAATCTAAGTGCTTCAATATGAGATAAGTTATTAGTGCAATTAATGAAGTGAGAATTGGATTTGACTGTCTGGTGTGATAATAGAGATGACACTGTCTGGGTTTCAGTATGTGAGGGACGACCCTTCACAGGAACAAGCAGAAACAGGGGGATTTGGGGGATTTAATTCTGGCAAGTTAATTTAGCATTTAAACTTCTGTTCTATTGGATATTGTCACATATCCTGTGTGTCTGTGTGAGAAAAGGACGTGAACTTGACATCCCATCTCTGAGAGTGAAAATATCACACTACTTAGGTGAGAGATTAATTATTTCATGAGCACTAGGGCAACAGCTGCAGGATATAGCTTATAATAATATATAATTTATATAGGCCCACTGTGCTTCTGATTTACGTCCATGACTACAAACGCCCCCCTCGCATGTCATAAATCGCACCCTGGTAATCCCCACCATGTGAGGCCTCGGCCCCGGTTTGGAGGCGGGGTGTGATTCATTCAAATCTGCCGGTGCTATAAAAAGAGGGGAAGTTGCAAGTATTCCAACTTCAACCCACAAGATCGTGGCACGGCGCAAAAACCACGAGGGTTATCATTTATGTGATAATGAATACTGTCAAAGCGATTAAAAACGCAATAGTGTGTCTCGCCCTGCTGCCCCGCTTTCTGGTGGCAGCTGTCATGTTTTGGCTGCTGGACTTTTTATGCATAAGGAAACGGGTTTTCTTCAGGATGAGGGAGCAGGAGGGGGATGCCATCGATCCCCCTCTGTGCATATCGGACTCCAATCGCCTCTTCAGCCTTGAGTCCCTCAAGGCGGTCTGGCACGGCCATAAGCTGGACTTCCTGAAAGTGGCGCATCTCGGACACGGAGCGCCCAACACCGAAGTTGTTCAGCTGCAGGACCAGCGGCGCAGTCGCATCCTCGATTACGCAAAGGACAAGAGACCGCTCATCCTCAACTTTGGCAGCTGCACCTGACCGCCGTTCATGGCGCGTCTGAAGGCTTTCCAGGGAGTCGTGCAGCAGAACGCAGACATAGCGGACTCTGTGGTTTTGTACATCGAGGAAGCGCACCCCTCCGACGGCTGGATGAGCACCGACGCGCCCTATCAGATCCCCAAGCACCGGTGCCTGGAGGACCGGATGAAAGCCGCGCAGCTGATGCACCTGGAGGTTCCCGGCTGCGTCGTAGTGGTCGACAGCATGGAGAACTCCTCCAACGCTGCGTACGGAGCTTATTTCGACAGACTTTATATACTGCAGGAGGGAAAGATAGTTTACCAGGGTGGCAGAGGACCCGAGGGGTATCGGATCTCAGAGCTCAGAGACTGGCTGGATCAATACAGAGAAAGGCTGGTAAAACCCAATAATCTAGTCATTAATGTGTAGATTAATTCTGATCTTTTTAGAGCTGCTATTAAAAAAAGAAAAAGTGCTGCACATTTGAAGTATTATAACTCCAGTTAGATGCATTTATCTGTCAATAATGGTTGTATTTATTATTTTTATATGGATCAAAGTGATTTGTTCACCATTGTAGGATGTATGACAGTAGTTTCCTTCCTTCCTTTTAATATTGAACATTTATACATCTTGATAGCAGTGCAAAGGTTAGTTTCTATGGACATGTTTTGTTTGTTGGAGAAAAAAAGTATTTTCTGAAACAGGGTGTTGGGGATTGCAGATGTCTGTGCTCCTCAGTATTGTTGTGAAGTTCGGTTTTTAAACGGTTTGAATCCAGAGAACCGATACTGATGTATTTCATACTGAAGATCATAGTGAAGCTGCTGCTCTCTGCTCAGTGTGGCGCAACTGTTTTGTAAATATTGTTCTGTTTTATGGATATATTTTTCATACAATAAAATGCTTTGATCTACTTCTTTATTCCGGGCCTATTTTTTTCTAAGGCAAAGTACTTTAAGTATATGATCTCCATTGTGTGTGTTTGCATGGAAGGTGGGGGGCTGATGTGGTGTTTTTTGTATTCTTTTTATTTTTGTAATAACAGCATGCTTGTATAGATTTTAAAGCAATTTGCTCTCTTATAGTAAGAAGACAAAAGGATAAATGCTCAATTTCCTGAACAGTAAGGCAAACCAGACCTCTGATCCTCTGGAAATGTCCTTTCTGGGATACAGTCATATAAGTTGGAGTAGAGATGCAGAAGATATGAATCCATTTGAAAAATAAAGAACAGGATCTACCAATACGAAACATATTTAAAAGCATGCATTATTATATCATTTTAAGCCATTAATCTCTATTAAACATCGTAAATTAAGACAACTGATAACATCACAAATGTTAAAACGTAATTTGTTTTTCAACAGCATTGTCCTATTTTATTACATTCTTTAAATTTCCTGAACTTGAAGGATTTGTCAACAGTCCATTTAACTTGTCAAATGGTGTGTTTTTTCCTGCTATCATATCCAGTCTCTACAGTCTATATTGTGTCTTAATAAGTGCCTTTTAAAACGTTAAAGATCCTGGTTGTTCTCCATTTCCCCCTTCTAAGCATTTGGCTTCTTAAATTAAATGAGAATAATCATTGACCCTATTATCATGCGGGTAATATTATAACCACCTACAAGGGCCCAAACACATGATGTTCTAAAGGCTTGGTGAACCAATGCTAGACCAGAGAACCCGTATTATGATTGCAGCCATTTAACTCAATTCCCCACAAACTAACACAGTGCAAAGCTCTAGTGATTTACTGCAAAATGATCCCTCCCATGAGCATCCAGCATATCTTAAAACATACACTAAATACCATGAAAATCATCCTGCTCGTCCGCAAGTGCCTTTCCTTCTCTGAAAAACTTAATCTAGAACTGAAGGAAACTCCCTTAAGAGCCTTCAGTTTTGATGCAATAAAGACACAACAGGGAGCAATGTCTCAAACACCGATTACTCAGGAAACGGATAACACTGACATAAACTGTGTATGGAATAACATCTTGTCAGATGGTTCCCCACATCTCAAACGTTCAAAGTGCCATTATTCATAGTCAACTAACTGGAATATAGAGCCATTACCGCCAGTATAGAGGCATCTGGGACATTAATCACTGCAGACATAACACAACAGGCTTTTAGACCCTCAAATGTAGTGACAACACAAGGCTACTCATTGTTGATTAAGTGGGTAATTTCACCAGAAACGCTGCCTATGAATCACAGCTATTATACAATTTGAGTCAGCTTTTCTGTTATAAATGTCATTCAATGTTTGAAATCGTGGGGTTGTAAGGAAGTTGAGCAAAGCGAGAGAAATCTTTCATTATGGGTCATGAAAACAAGACCCTTGTTTCTCTTCAGATTAAAGATGTGGTAGCAATCTAGATAATGTCCCCACAGTTACTTGTGTGTGTGTGTATGTGTGTGTGTGTGTGTGTGTGTGTGTGCGTGTGTGTGTGTGTGTGTGTGTGTGCGCACGCTTCACAGTTTACTCCACATTACAGTAGTCCTTTACACATAGGTCCCCTAATGAAGAAATACTGTATGTAATAATGCTGTTGAACAACCGAGCATGACGGAAACAGAAACAAGTCAGCGGCTTCCATTAATGGAATAATCAATCCACAGCAACAATTTTGATAATCATTTAAGTGATTAAAAAAAAAGTTCCCAGATCTATCTTTTCAATTGTGATGATTTGCTACTTAATGAAACCTGTTTTGAACTTTGGGATTTTAGAAAAAACTTTTCTAACTTTTCTGAAGATTTATAGACTTCAGGATTTATGAATTGATATTTAAAAAAAAAAAAGAATCAAGTGATTAATCAATAATAAAAGTTATTAGATGCAGACAGTCCCACAATTCAAGGAAAGCGGAACAAATCATGTGCTGCACACCCATGGGTAATTTATGTGCAACGAGTCACAAGTAGACATTGCTTCGCTTCAAAGGGTCCCAACCCAAAAAATGTAGTGAGTCAATGTAATAGAAAAGTGAATAAGTCCAGTGCCATCAGAGAATATGCAGCTCGTCTGGTGATATCTGACTGTTGGGGTTTTACAGTGACCTTACTTTACTGCTCATCTGGAACCCATTTAACACACAAGCACACAGTATTTATGTGGAGCTGACAGCTGACCGAGGGGTACCTGCCTAAATGAAATATAACTTGCGGTGTTGCACCCCTGAAAAGGAACCCTGCCTGGAATTCTTTGAATCTGGATTCTTTCCACGTGCGATTTTCCATGGATGTTGAGTCTCATCTGTCAGCGGAGAGGCTGAAGGGAACAAAGGGTTAAGGGTCTCAAGCTAGCGGGAGAGATTTAACTTTTGCTGTTCTGTTTTGTTTTATGACTTGGGAGAGAGCAGAATGTCTCTCCTGAGGTGTTTTTTGTTTTTTTAGCTTCTCTGGTCAGCTTTGAAGGTGAGGGCCCCTCTCTCCCCAGGGTCATAACTCCACATATGAGTGTCTGGTGGTGGGGACCCTGGGCCTCTGCACACAAAAGGGTTTCAGTGTCTGTGATTCAGGTTCAATGTCTTAACATATGGCGATGCTCCAACCTATCTTCTCACCGGTCAACTGGTAGATTAAAAAAAAAGCAACAAACCTCAGGAGACTTGTTTCAACACATTTTTCCCGGAATATAGACACTATTAGAAGACTGTAATTGTCATACACAGACAGATTTACTGCCAAGTAAGTTGTAGCATCCTCCCAGGAAGACTGTAATCCCTGGTGATTAAATGAAACTTATATTGAGTTTAACATTTTAACCACTTTCACTTATATAAGTGCTACCAGATATGCAGATCTGCCAGACTGTCTGACAGTTTTAAGGCTGCACTTTGTGGGTCAAGGATATGCAGTAACATAGCAGGAGCCTGAGACATTTCAAGGTTCAGCATGAGCTATGAGGAAGAAATAGTTGGACATAATGCAGAGAAAAAATAATAGACAGAAAAACATGGAAAATGATCTGTTATTTAGGACAGGCATCCTTTACTGACCCTGTAATATCGGAAAGGCGGTGAAAAACAATATTTCTACTATGTGTATTTTATCCATTGTATTTTATGTAATTCCTACCATTTACTACTGTAAATGTATTGTTTTTGTACATAAGTCTTTCTTTAGATGATATAGGTATCAAATATTAATCATAGTTGTAATTGTGTATATTGGGATTATTTTGTACTTTTGGGTGGAATATTGTTGTTAATTGCAAAAATGTGACAATGAATTACTTGTAACATGCAAACTCATAAAAACAGTCATTGTTTTTAGTGAAATGTATAATTTCATGCTACACTCTAGACTTGAGCGTTTCCTCTGCTGTCTGTCTCCTGTTAAATGGATGACCCCCTGTGGTCGTACTGTAGATTACATGATTTTCATACATTATAGGGGCTGTCTTTGAAGACGTAAGACTGAAGTACAGAACAGAAATACTCTTGACTCTCGATGTGAAAGCTGCTTCTACGGCTGGCTCTTGCTCGTGCAGATTTTTAAGACATTCAAATAATGATTTCAACCAGCTGAGATTCCTGTATCAAAAATGGAAGGGAACATGTCAGTCCTAAAATAAAGTTGTCATCATTTTAAAGAAATATTAGAATGGAGGCAGAAATAAAAACATAAATATTGGGCATTTAATTTATAAGCCAAGTTGAAGCAATGCTTTATGAACGCAATAAAAAATTAAGTTAAGGCGATGTAGTCAGAATTCAGATTTGAATTCTAAAAATTAATATAAACTATACAAACCAGTATAAAAAGACAAATTGAGGTGCAGGATGTAGTGAGAAAGTTTGTCATCATTAAATAAAGTTTCTCCAATAATCCATAGTATATTCCCTGATATAAATGTTTTTGTTTTCCAACCAGGGCTGCTTTATATGAGTACTAATGATAAGAGGGTCAGGAGACTTTAGTGTAGGTGCAATATGTCCATCATTTGTTGCTGGATTGGGATTAGCTCCAGCAGACCCTCGTGAGGAATAAACAGGCATAGAAAAGGGATGGATGGACTATTTATAATAGAATAAAGCAACAGGCTGGCTACACAGAGATCTTACTAATAGAGGAGTGCTGCCGCTCAAATCCTGGTGGTGGCACCACAAGATGGAGACAGAGACTGTTATCTGAAACTTATGGCAATGGAGGAGCACTGACTAAGAGTCAGTGTTATCGTTCAGATGATTATTGTGGAGTTGGCCCTGGGGGAGAGATTTATTTTCAGCATTACAGAGCAGTAGAGCAGATGTTTCACTGTTTTAGAGCAGGTAGATGGTGATGTGCACGCTATGGGAGTCATTTAGATTTCATACTATGATACAGAATCTGATCTCATTTAACCTGCTTATCTCAAGACAAAAGCAGAGGTAAACATGGCGATTTTCAACAAAAGTGACTAAATAAAATGGTGATAGTAAATCTAATAAAAGACTGAAGTCACCTCTGGGTATCGCAAAGAGTATCACTACAACCATCTTTGTCAGGTGGACACTTTCTATATATTTTATTAAAAGCAATAAATAGACAACAAAACACTGAACAAAGCACAATTGCAAATAATCCCAGACTGGAACATACTGATAGATCACAGTTTACACCCCTAATTTAGAAATGCCACTTGTAAATCATTTTATTTCACAATGTAATACACAGCTCAAAATGGAACTGTTGTAGAAACACAAGATAAAGCCCAGATGAAGAAATATGATAAACAGCATCCTCTTACAGGATCAAGAAGGGCTGAAGAGGTCTTACTGTAAAAAGGGAGAAAATGATCTTCATTTCTGCAGTTAAAGGCTCCATGAAAGGAAAATACATTTTCCCCATCCTGTTTATTTGTCTCTTGATATATTTAAAATATGTCAATGAACTAACATTGTAGTAACTGATCAACATCCCTCTTTTCCCCAGAATTAGTTTCACTGGGAAATTCATGATAAAAAGTGCTCTAAGGTCTGTTTCACTGGGCTTTAGTCAAACATATGTCAGACGTGTTTTCCAACCAACATTCAGTATTCATGAAATCATGTTCACCTCATCAAGTTTGGGTGGCTGTCTTATGCATAAGACAAACCAATAACGGATGGTACAGGATTGATTTCAGGGCTCAGAGAAGCATGATGCATTACCTGTGAAATTCCAATACTGGCAGTAAAATAGCAAAGTTAGATAGTAAAAAAAAAAAAAAACTCAGAAACTACAAATGAGTTTGAGACTGATCAATAAAGAAGGGCAGAAATTCATAGCACAGATACTGATAGTTTGAAATGGAGAAAAAGATTGAATTTCTTAAGGAAATAAGCAGTCATTATAATGCTGTACATCTAGCTACCTTTTAAAATTGATATCTAAGAGAAACATCTACAGAAAGAGAAAATTTGATACTGTGAGGAAAATAAAATTACTTACAGGTACAATGAGTTTGTTACATAAAAATAATCCTGTTCTGGAGAGTTATGGTGCAGAATTTTAATGCAGTTTCTGTGTGGCATCATGTAGTGATATCTAAGTAACTGCATATACTGTACAAACACAATATGTATGTTTTGCATCAACTCTGACATGACAAATCCACAATACATATCCAAATTTGGCAATATATATAAAATGACCATTTGATAAATTAAAAAAACATTGTTGCAATTACAAATAATGTTGAAAAGTGGTTGAATGTTGTATCTGTTATTGATTCTCATTATTGGCAAAAATGAGAATCAGTGGTTCTCATTTTTTAAGATTAAACTCAATACTGAATTCCAAATAGAGCATTTTGAAGTCAGAAATTAATACAAGAAATACCACAAGATATCTATTAACCAGGAACTGAGGTCCTAATTGTTTACAATCTTTCATATTTTATACAATTCATGAAATCATAAAAGTAAATTTACAATCCAGTGTCATGTTTTTTCAGTAGAATATACATTCACATTAAGGTAGTCCAGTATCTCTCACTGTATAAACACAACTGTACAACAGTCATAGTATTTTATTTGATGCTATTTTTAGACATTCATATAGATAAACTCCTTCCAGAGAGAGAGAGAGGGAGGGAAAAAAGAGGACAAATTTAATTAGATTGAAGTGTAATTTCTCCCAAAGCTGGTGAGTCTAATCTTCTCCGGCAGGATGATGTTTACCGAGTGCTCCGGCTCCTCCTGGCTCATGCTTCCTGCCTCTCTCAGCAGGTGTTCCCTTTGCTGCCGGACAAGCTGGCTGTACTTAGCGTTAGCCAGCCATGTCTCACATCGGCCAAAAAACACAATGCCCGTGGTGCCCAGGATGACCAGGCAGGTTACCAGGGCCAGCATGCCGAAACAGATGAGCTGACCATGGGTGACCAGGACCCCGGGGGAGTGGACTGTCTCCTTCAGGGTGATCTTAAGCAGGTCCCTCTCGGGTGGTCTGAGGAGCTTGTGGAAGGTGTGAGCGGGGAGGGAGTAGTGCTGCGGGGTCAGCGCGAACACGCTGTGTTCTGCAGGTCTGGCGCCGACCGGTTTGGATCTGGCCCTCGGTTTGTGCTGCAGCAAACACGTGGGACCTGTAAACCATTTCTGGCAAACGCACTTGAACGTTCCGTCAGGTTGACCGACACAGGTGCCCCCATTGGCGCACGGCCTACCAGTGCAGGGAGAGAGGCTGGTGGTGTCATTACAAGTGAAACCGGTGTAGCCGTGCGGGCAGATACACGTGAAGGCCAGGCCGTGGTTTGTACAATTGCCACCGTTTAGGCAGGGGTTAGGTTGGCAACTGTCAAGGCCGATCTCACAGAAATCCCCGGAATATCCAGGAGGACAGAGACACGAAGAGTCGGCGGCTGAACCATCCATATCAGTGCATGTGCCCCCATTCTGACAAGGAGAGCTGAAGGGCAGAGGAGCACACTGTGAATATACAGTAAAGGGAAAGATGGTGCACAGTCCTGCATATATAATTGTAATGAAGCAGCCACCTAATGGATCTAATCTAATTTTCAAAAGGTGGAATTTAATATGTTGATTTCTAGTTTAAATCAAAGGCTTGACTTGCAGAGTCCCCCAAGGGAATGTCCTAAGGCCTGGAATTTCATCATTTTAGAGGTAAAGCCTCTTGTGTTGGCACTTTTTTGAGGGTACAAAGACTAAAAGGTAGGGCAACAAGGCCATAAATTAAACATTTGACTATTAATTACAAAAGTAGCACTTGTGTCAGATCTGAATTATTAAATTAAAAGGAAATTTTAACACAAACACTATTACACCAGTGTTTCCCCACACAGTTTTAGAAGGTTTGAAAAGGTTACATCTATGTAGTCTACATATCTGTCTAGATATTTCTAGACAAATATCTCTATTGATAAGATGTGTCTATGATTTCACTCTTTAGCTTTTGAGTAAGTAAGCGTGGTGATAGATTGCGGGTCTAGTTGTCATCATAGCTCATCCTTATCAAACCCACTGGTTATGTATTTTTTTCTGAAAAGACGCTGGTGTTGATATTGTGTTGACAGAAAAGAGGCAGACTACAAAACCACAAAATGAACTGAGGCAGGGCATCAAGGCCACTATGGCCTTCTGGCAGTTTTTTTTTCAAGGGCACAAGGTTAATTTGAGTGGCCAAGAGCGCTATGGCCCTCATGGTCCTTATGCTATTCCTGCCCTGGTCCTAGGGCTATTTTTGTTTTAAATTATATAGGCTAATTACATTTAATTATATTAAAATCTCCCTACTATGGTAAATCTCATTCTTTGTACAGACAATGCTACATATATAACCTCACATAAGAATATTGCTGCTATGAAAATATATCTTCAAGTTTGAGAATTTTGAATGTTGCAGAAAAAGATGTTTCTTAATAGGTTGTTTTTACTCATGACAACCAACGTGGCTCAAGCTTTCTCTTCATTTAGGGAAAACTATGGTTGTTCTTTATGATCCAGAATGAAGCTGAGAATATATCCAATATTTTCAGTTGAGGCATTTTAGATGGCGAGCACAAACTCTGTATAGTACTCAAAGTATTTAGGTTGTAATTAAGATCGTTCTTGGCCAGGAAAGCAGCGCTGTGACAGATGGAGCATCATTAAAAGCTAATTACTTCAATGTCACTTTGACAACACTGCCAAATTCTGGTAAGGCAGGCCTCCATAACTCAACTACTTAAAATTCTTTTGTTTTAACCTGTTTTGCCCAAATTGAAGATTGAAAGAATTCTCAAATGCTTACTATGACATGAGATTGCTTATTTTACATGTAATCCTTCACATATGTTATGGTGATATTAATATAAAGATAATATAGAGTAGGGCTGCAATTATAAAGTCTTCCTATTCTGGTGGTGAGAGTAATTACAAAGACACATGTTCACACATCATCATTATTCGCTGTAGGTGACTCATTACTGTTGCAGCGGTGTAATGGTGGATAAATTTAATGCGTCGCACAACCCCCTCGAAATGACTCCTTTCACTAACAGAGCTAGCTACCCAGAAGTAGCTGGTGGAAGTCTCTGGCATGTGTTTATTTGGCCAGAAGGGAATGTGACAGAAACAAGACTGAAAATCTCCTCCTACTGTGAAACACAGAACGATTTACCTGGTGGTGATAAGCTTTGCGTGAACTTGTTTTGCAAGGTCCTGTATGGATTGTTCATTTATATATAAAAGTTTCAAAATACAGATTCAATAACAATGTTCCACACTGAATAATTTGGTGGTCATATTCTTGATTCATTTATTATTCTTTTCATCAATAAATATATAAATATAATATATATAAAAATAGAGAAAATCAAATCAATCAATCAAAAGTTTGTGCTTTTTTTATCCAAATAACAGCTAAAAACCTAAAAAGGTTAGGTTGACTACAGTAAATCATGAGATTGTGAGCTGAAACCTCTCTTTTAAAAGCACTTTATCATCAAAATACTGTAGTTGCCAATTATTATTAATGGTTTGAGCTCTAAAATATGATACCTATTACTGTAGTATGGATGTCAGGTATATCAATAAAAACGGTATATAGCTCATTTTCTACTAATTAAAAATCTGTAGCAGTAACAAGATATAAATGGAATCTCTGCACTCAAACTCCTGCCATATCTGATCGATACAGCAACACTTCAAGTGAGTGCACTGATGATAAAAAACATCAATATCTCTAATAGCACTGCAGGTTGTGAAATTACGCAAGATCCCAATGCTATGTCTCTGCTATTGAAAAGAATAATAGTTGTGGTATACTTTAAGACATCTGTGGTGTCTCATAGAGGAGCTGATGAAACCTTGAATTTCATTGTGCAAATTATACTAAGACTCAAATGATTGTTTTTTTTTGTTTTTTGTTTTTTAATTAAGGAAGAGGAGCTGTCTTTTCACTGACACTGAGCTGTAGGCTATTGAATTTTAGCTGTCTTTCATTCAATAACACAGCTGCCTGACAGAGAACAAACATTGTAGGGGTCTGGAGGGCTGCATCAGATCCATTCTTCCCCTGAGAGTCTTTATCAAGCTTTGAATGTGCAGGAGATGGATCCCTCAAAGGATCTGTCCTGTCTGTAATCTGACATGTAATAAGGTGGCTTCTAGAGCCTAAATTAAAGCCGTATTATATTGATCGCAAATGTAAGAGGTGTTTTTTATTTCAAATTGTTTCCATGGTAATCCTCAGCAACCCCTGTATTCTGAGATGGTGTCCCACTGTCTGTGTGCCAATTCAGGCCATATTCTCTGAAAGATGCAACCCATCAAGGTGGACGGTGCAGAGAGTGAGTTGGTGAGAAGTGGATAGCTGGATACTACAGGCCATGGCCATTTGCCAAATAAACAACAATAAGGCAATTTAGTTATGTTTTCAAGATTTTTCAATCAAAATTGTAAGTTTTTCATAAGCCCTAACTCACAGTTCTCTAGTAAAGCTTGAGGGCCTGACTAATGCATGGAACAAATGTTACCATTGCATAGGGTTCCCATGCATTCCTCACTACTAAAGTAAATAGGATGGGCCTTTGATACAGCTCAGCAACAGGAGATATAGTCCACAACTTCAAATTTATGCTGTGGCTGCAGCACCGGTTTACTTTTGTCATGACTAATTCAGGCTGAGGTAGGTGAAGCTTATGGCTCCACCACCAGAACTCGTTAAGGAGTATTATAATTAAGCTTGATTTTAGTGCTATTTCATAGATTTTCACTAAATTTACCAGATTAAATAAGTAGACGTGGCTACCAAGCAGTTGCTGCTTTATTGTGCCATTTTTTCTTGGTTTCTCTCTTTTCTACTGTATTTTATTTTTCTTCAGTGCATCCCGTTCTTCAAAATTGTTGTATTTTCCAAATAGATTGGTGGGAAAAAATTGTCAAATCAGCCAGTAATGTGTTTTCCTTCTCAGTCCGCTTGTTAGTTTATGAGGTTGCCTACTCAGCTGTGTTTGTGGCAGTTGATAACAAATTTGTTTGACAGCAGCGCTCTAGTGGATGAATTCAGCCCAGGTTAATAAACTTGTGCCAAACTACGGGTTGCCGTTAATGGTTTTAATGCACACCTGCCAGCCAATCACCAAAGAGTATTTACTCAGGCTGTGGCAGAAACGCTGATACCAGCTCATCTGTGTCCAAATCCAAGCCAAAGGGTGCTGAGTTTCTGTCATGTGTCAAGGACACATCCATTGAAATGTAAGCCATGTGCCTTGTGGACTGATTATGATGTATCTGACTTCAATAGCAGGCAGCCCCTGAGCTGAGTTGAGTGATGATGCTGCCCAGGCTCACAGTACCAGATACTGTATGAAGGCTTGTTGACTACAGAGGAGCCCAACAAACATGGCTGCTGCTATATTGATTACATGTGGTGATAATTGTTATATTGATTGATGAAGATATGGAGATAAGGCTGTAAAGCATTTGAAGTGTTCCTTGACTTAAAATAGAAACAGATGCTGGTACCCGTTAGTGAGACAGAGTCCTCTCTTTGGCTGACAGTTGTCTCCAGCATATCCTTGGGGACAGATGCACAGGTATCCACCTTCTCCCGTCTCTATGCAGGTGGCATTACCAGCACAAGGCCTGGATGAGCACAGCCGAGAATCTGTTGTGTTAAGGGAAAAAAAGAAAAGAAGCTGTTTTTAGCTTTTGCGTGCGCTCTCTTTCTTCCCTGTATGAGCCTGTTTTCTATCCTCACTCCCCACTGCAGCATCTTGTCACACACTCCAACAGAATAAGAGATTAACTGTGCCAGAAAACAACGGAAATCTTTTCGCTTTCAACCTTCTTGTTCTTTCCCCATTTATGGGAATCACTATGTGCTAAATTTGAATTGGGTGTCTAGTGAAAAGGAAATGTGACACCATTTTAATATTTAAATTGCAGCAATCAATCTCCAGCATTTTTTGAGGTTTTGTTGCATATATGTCTTGCAAAAGCAGATATGCATAGCAGCATATGTGCTGTTATTCTGTGTTTTAGCTTTAATCATCAGCGATCTTACCTAAATTTTTCTCTTCCAAAAATTCTCTTTTACTCTAAGTTTAGTTTAGTAGCAGTTTATTCTGAATATGTAACATAAATAAATAAAACTAAATAAACAAAATTCTGTATTGATCAAACATAACAGATAAAAGAAATTGAAAACCCATATGATTCGATTTACATGTCCGAAAAGGAGTAGGGGAAGTATAAACTTATTTAATCCCACCCCCTTCATAATTTAGTCTAATCAATTGTTAAGATTTCCATTACATTGAAGCTATACAAGAATGAATTATCTTAGACATATTCTAATGCCATATATAAAATTAACTACCAATAATCTTTATTTTACAACAATATTTATATTGATTACACAAATATTCATCATAATAAAATATACATTCTTTTATATATGAAACCTCCAAATTAATAATTATTACTGATATATCAGTCTTCATCACAAATTAATAAATTTTTTACATTTCAAATCATAACATATTTTGCTTTCTTAATCTGTGTACACTGAACATTCATACACATGCAGACACTGTATACAGTATATACACATGTACACAAAACTGAAGATAAATGAATAACAAAATAAATAGTAAAGAATAAATAAAAGAAATCACCTAGTGATAGTCAAACACCTTTTTTACTTATATGCTGTAAAATCATCTTTTTATACCTGTTTTTTAAACTGTATTATATTTTGTTATTTCTTTAGTTTCACTCCAAATAGTAAACTAAATAGTTATATAATAGCTTACTACTAACTTAGTATACTCTATTCACCAGCTTCTAGTGCCAACCTGTGTCCCTGAGGCTCTGACCTCTGCCTATAATGGCTTCCTGTTGTCAGCCACTGTTGGGGCTGAGCTTGATGAGACTCACCTTGGTCACAAAGGCTGCCCACCCAGCCGTCCTCACAGATGCACTGCCAGGCTTTCTCACATGTGCCGTGCAGGCAGCCGGGGAAGGGAACGCACCGTTCACAGTTGTCTCCCTGCCACCCTGGTTTGCACCTGAATGCAGGGAGAAGGGAACAATCCTGAACTAATAATATCCCTCCCACAGAGCTCTGCAGTCCTGCTCTTTCACCAGTAGTGGTGAAACGAGTTATCTTTGACACTGCAGTAATTGCTCGAATTCTGTCCGGGAAACAACAAATACTATATGGATTACAGTTTTGGCACAGCAGACACAGCAGCTGCTGCCAAGAAATCATTTAAAACTGGAAAGGCTGTACAACTAAAAGCTTGCGAGTTGTGTTATTAGGACAACAGTGTTTTTTACTGTTCAAACAGAGGAATGATTTAGCAGTTGGCTCAACGCAGTGCAAAGCAGCAAACAAATCTAGAAAAACACACAGAAGAATCCAATTGTCTGGTTTGGGATTGCATTTAAGGGAGGAACATGTACAGCTCCAGACATCTACACAGGAATCTGATGATGTTTCAGTACCTGCACTTGCCTGGCTTCTCACAAAACCCATTTTCTGTGTTGCACCCTGCCCTGCATTCCCAACCTTTACGAAGACAGAGAGAAGACAGAAGCGTGTTACACATCAAAAAACCAAAAGAACGCATGAAACATTCAAAGCGATCAAATATTAATCTTCATACTCATACTTTATTCTTTCAGGGATAAAAGTCTACTGAGAAAGGAGTTTTGTTTTTATGAGGCATGACCGAAATCGCTTTGTGTCTGATCAAGATCTATCGGTTACCTTTGGCGATGCCAGTCGCGACCACAATTAAGACCACTGCTGTGAGATGCATGGTAATTTTCGAGCAAGATTCCCTTTAACCTGTACAAAAATAAAGCGGAGTTGAGTCGCAGAAAAATAGGTCTTACACTGTGAAAAAGCGATGTTTTTCTATATGAAAAAGATGCGAAGTTCCTATAAGAAAATAAGCCTCAAGAGGAGAGAATTCAGAGAGATGATTCACAAATATGGCACATTTGGGAATTTGTAGGTAAAAAAAAAAATGACCATGGATTTTTTTTAGTGCAACGATAACTTAATCACGAAAATAAAATCAGTCCGCGAAACCGAAATATTACTTGGATATGTTTTATCTTCTGATAATTGGTGCACCTGAGCCATATGCGTCTGCTCACAAAGGTATCCATTACGCACAAGCATGCAGACAAAGAGAAAAGCCATTTCATCTCGGTCAACACATTTCTCACCACAAAAACCTCAGCAAAACTCAAATCACCTTTAGTCATCCGGAGGAATCGCCTCACCTATGTCGCACCGGCGCTCCGCTTCCATGTGGCTTCGGTCATATTTGACGGGTTTGATTTGACGAGCAGAAAGTGATACTACAGGTGTACCGGCGGTTCGCCTGCCACAGGAGGACTTGGACGGGTTTGACGGGACTGCTGCATCGTGCCGGGTCCCGCTGCCACACGCTCCTCCCACATGATGAGAGAGGATCTGTGTCTGACCCCCGGGAGAGTGCAAATTGTTAGAGGCAGACGGTTTTATAAGTGGCTGAAAAAGTCTTGAAGGGGAGCGAAGAGGAGCCAAAACTGCTTGTTTCTAAGATTACCATGTTCTCTGCTCTCCATGTTTTTATTAAAGTTTTTTTCCTATTACAGTGTTAAAAATGCTTTCATACGATCTAAAATAATGAAGTGAACCTAAGGCAGTGTTTCACTCCTTATTTTAAAATATTGAATGCATTTCCTTAGTATTGTAACACCTGTTTGATATTCTGTCCTATATTCTATTTTTAGTCCACTATTGCTGTTCGCATTCTCCACTTCTCCTTTCCAAGGACATGCAATGGTATTTTCTTCCCCACAAAGTGTGTCTTAAATTAAAGGTTTAAGATATTTATTAGTTAGTTTTTCTCCTCTCGGAAATAATTTAAATAGCAATAGAAATGTGAAAAATGGAGGCCATTCAACCATCTGGTCTGTATTTTTGTTTTCTTTACATGTGTGAAGATGCAACCTGTCTCTGGTACAGGCTTGAGGCATCATTGAAAAAAAACTGGTCTCTGCCTTTTCTATAGATTTTTCCAAATAAGTCATCTCGTGCAGATGTCAAAAGAGGTTTGGAGGTTTGCAGCCGAGACAGTGAGAGCATCGAAGATCCATATATGAATGTAAATAAGCAGCAAATCAATTGTTTTCATCAGTCAATCGGGGGGTAGAGGGTGTACAGAGGTCCTTTTTCTTCTGCACATAATCAATCTAAGAGAAAAAAACACAGGCGCACATGTAATAAACAGACCACATGTGAGTAGAGGAGACACGGCACATATGATATCAATGTCTGAGCGGTTTCCAGTCTCACATATATACCCCGCGCTCGACATGGTTCATGTGTTTATTTTCAAACCTCAAGGGACGGAGCTCACAGCCGTAACATTACAGCACTGATGTCAGCTAACAACCAGATCCACATCAATCACTCCCCTTTTAATGAAATGTCTGAGGTTTATCTGTGCTTTATTAAACTGAAGAAGTCATCCAGTGATTCATTTTTTTTTTTTTGCAGCACTTGTCTCATCTGGTGTTTGATCTCTAATCAGCTCCGGTGGTGGGTCCTTCAGGTTTAAATTGGACATGGATGTGAGGACATATTTTCTGACATCAGTTCTGACTATCCTTGGATTTTAAGGTTGGTTTTGGTTCTCAGACAGACAGTTGTTCTGTGCTCTGTGAGGCTGAATGTGTGTCTAGATGAAACCAAGTAGATAATTAATACAAATTGAAACCTGCATCAACTGATTTTGTTGCCCTGCCTTTGGAACACATCATTGACACAATATCACATTTAACTGTTTAGCAAACAGCTTTTTAAACATTCAGCAGTTATGCAGTAACATTTTCAATCATTTTTCTTGTGTTTCTTTCCACCTGGTGGACTATTCCCAATTACTCTACTTTGCCATACCCCTAGTTTTGGAATACACTCTATTGGTTGAAGCCCTTCAAAATAATTGAACTTGAACCCTAGAAAATAGGATGCCACTTGTTATGAGTAGCCAACAATGGTACATTTAAGGGATGCAATGAATCACAAAATTGGTTTGGATTGTATCATAGTTTTGAGTCAGGGATTGGATTAATTTTTCAGCCCAAAAAAAAAGTGATAGATACAATCCATTTGGTAATAGCTGCAGCCCGGTTTGATCCTGCAGCAAAGTACTGCTTTAGAAAGCCCACATTTTTTATATGTTGTTTGCTTGTTAGTGGTATTATATATCATTCATTAATTATAACATTCATTATTTATTCATTACATATCACCATAGATGGTTTGTTGTTGTTCATTTTCTCCCTCCATGCAACTGATAGCAGGTGTTTGCCCCTTTCTTGTTTTAGCCATTCACCTGTATAACATGTCTCAATATTTTTTCTCTGATGCTGCATTTATATATAGATTTATATGTTTTATATATTTATATCTTTAGAGAATTATTAATATGCAACAGCAATAAATCTGTATTTTATTATGATGATTTCCTGATGTTAATAATCCATGTTCCACATGTATGGTGAACTGTGGGGGATAAACTGGACGGATCATGGCTCAATTAACATATGTAACACAACAGCTTATATATATATAAAGGTTTGGAAAATGTGTATTTTCTCAGTCATATCTGTTACTGATTTATTAACATTGTATCTTATATCACTCGAAAGCCTGTTCGTTTTACTTATATTGATGTCACATTTATAAGAATCATGCAATTATAGGATGAGCAGCAGAGCTTAAAATTGGGTGAAGTTTCAAGTGACATTTTCCCTTCCCTTCAAACAGTTTATTCTCCTGCCAGTATTGATCTGTTGCTTTGTTTGAGGAATTGAATGATTGAACTACATCACTAACAAGGAAAAAACAAGGCTCGATCCTGATTTTACACTTCATTCATTGAACAGTCAGGAGCTTCAGTGGTGTGTGAGAACTGTATGCAGCCACAGCAGCCTGGCAACTCCTCCTTATATAGGTCAAATGTTGCTGTGGGATGGCGTTCTATTCCTTAACCCAGCTTCATCACATGTCAGCCAATGTGGTTGTGTTGGTCACTTATACCGAGCTGATCCTACAAATGTTCTAATTGGGTTGAGGTCTGGGCTGCTGGCAGGCTATTCTGTTCTCTTTACTATCGCATTGTGGAGGCAGTCTGTGATAACCTTGGGGTTGGCTCTTTTAGTAGAGAGGCTATTAGAGGCTAGTAGAGCAATAGAGCTTGTTTCTTGTATTTGTTTAGAAAAAAAAAACTCAGTATCTATGGGCTATTTCTGATATTTCATACATCAAACGTTTAATTAATCACATAAATAATTATTCATTAATGAGCATTAATAGTGTGTTTGCTTGCCTGACAGGTAAAGTTGTAAATCTCACTGCAGTCCTGCATCAGTTGGAAATGGTCATTGCTTCAGATCTTGATGTAATAGAAGTGTTTTATCTCTAATCTCCATGAGGACCAGTCTCTTCCTGTGTAGGAAAAATTATGTGCCACACAGTCACATATCTGCATATTACTAATATAGACAATGTAATTTCAAGTCTTTTGGAGATTGTGCACTGCAGGTTGTGATACAGATCATTTCATTCAAGCTCTTACTTGGCACATGTTGGTTGCAGGAAATTAATCTTGAGTATTGAATTCTAAACACAATTAGCTGGATAATAATGCGTGATGGCAGGCCAGTTCCTCCCTGCCCGTTAGCTCTGGTGCAGATCATTATGCAGCACCTCATGCCAGCTGGGACTCAGTGGGGCCCATTTAACATCAGTAAATGTGCTGTTCCACATAATATTCTGTACATGTACACAGCAAACACATATGAGCATATACAGCAGGTAATTTCCTTTTTTATTGATTAGAATATTACATCATTAATATGAAGATACAGTTGCAAAATTGGAAACTTTCCATTGGAGGTTACAGTAATATATTATAATTAATGGGAATATATGGAAATAATTGAAGGTTGGCCCTTAACAGGGAACTAAAATATAGTTGAGGAAAAATATTACAGCGTAATCTTGGCTAAAACAACCAGATTTAAAGGGATACTTCAACATTTTTTTTTCTAAATTCACCTATCATTATGATTGCCATAGCAATAGGTGCTTTACTAGCTTGTTGATACAAGCTGTTTCTAGAATCAGAATTCTTTATTTGTCACATGTGGATGTACTGTACATCCACAGTGAAATGAAAAACGACACTCACTTCCAAACTTTGCAAAAATACAATACAAGCATAGACCAATGGAGCAGAACTGCTCAGCTACTACTCTGCGGCTAATGATATATTTTGGTTTCCCTCATCAAACACACAATCCATCAACTCCCAAGCGCTGTGGTGCACGAGTTGTGACCTGCACATTCACCACACCATGGGACAATAAGCCTCTTCCCACAGCTCCAGTGTCCAAAACCTAGATTTCATCCTCTAAACATGTCAGTGTTTCTCTGTGTTCAGGTGTGAATGATAAACAATGTACTTTCATAGCATGCATCCCAGGTTAAATGTCCCAACATATACTGTATACATATGTACAACCTGCTTCAATTAGCTCTGCAGCCTCTTTGACAGAACTTGTCCAATGGTTTGTTGTAAGCAAAAAAGCTATTTCCCTGCAAGTGTTGTAGCTGCACTAAAAATGTGCCTTTGAGATCAATCCGCCCAGCAGCTGTGTCTGGAATGTGAAGTCTAGCTTTACAACAAAAAAAACAGTTCCATCTCATACTAACGTAGTTACTATCTCGTAATGTGGTGAAGTAGGTTTTCATAATATTACGTGGTAAATATACATGATTTATACTGGTATTAATGTTTAACTTGCAAATATTAAATAAAAATGTATTCATACAGTAGCTAACTTTCTGGTAAGTTAAGTGTTAAATGTTAAATATTTCAAATATTTCCCAGCTTAAATTGTCATGAAAGTTTCTAAAACATTACCTGGAATTTTTCACCTCTTTGCAGCCCTATATGAAGATAATTCTGTCTAGAAAAGCTAAAGATGTGAAACTGTCATGCTGGTGAATCCTAAAGAAGTATTTACTGAAGCTTCAACACTTAGGAAACACACAGTCACATCTGTAGTTGAATGGTTTAGTCGCTTCATTGTCATGATGATTTTATAATGTTCCATGATTGCAGGATGGTTTTACTATGCCAGCTTCAATCATCCTGTCTCTGTGGGTAGCAGAAATGGAGTGAATGTGTGCAATGTATAAACTAATTCTATTTTCTGGCTTCTTACTCTAAATGCACACAGTAATTAGTCACAAGGAGAAACCTGTGTCTGCCTCTGAGGAGAAGTAGCTTATTTAAATTTAAAAGTGCTGCTAGGTGAAAGGTGATAAAATAGATAAAACAGTCACTTCCTCTGTGATCTGGCTCCTCTTTTTTCTGTTTCTGCAAAGTGAGTCAGATTACAAGACTTCAATAGCTGGCACACCAATAGTATGATTGCTAGATTGGATGCAGAGATCATTGTGTCTCTAAGTCTGAAAATACTACGATACTCATGATTAAAAAAAACAACAACTCAGCTCTGGAAAAGATTCCTTTAGTACCAAACAACAACAACAGCTTGTCTACAACAGTGTTCTTTTCTTTTATTCTTACCCTGCTGAGATTTAAAAAAAAAAAAAAAAGAAGTGCTCCTGCAGAGTTCTTGAGATTGTGACTGGAAACAGAGTGCACATTTCTCTCTTTCAAACCATTTTGGATGAAGGGTGATTAAAGAAGATCTCCCACTGACATACCATTCATTTTCTTGGCACTTTCCAATGGACTAGCTGCTTTGTACCACCTGGCCTCTAGGGTGTTGGCACAACTTCAAGCACCTTTCAATCCGGCTTTCATGCTTGTGCAGAATTGGCGCCAGAATGTTCTCAAATAAGGAAAAAGGTAGAGAAACCTTTTAAAGGTACAATGTGTGATACTGGGCTGCCTATTATCAAACTATTGTAAGGCATCGTAATGTTTCATTTCACCCCCTACCAGCCTCCTCTTACTCTGTACAATGGTATTGTGATGTGACACATGCCTGGACTCACATAAATTAAATACAATTGTAAGGCATATACTATATATTATATATAAATTGTTGCTCTATCTTTCATAAATTCCTCTATTTATCATTAACCAGACCAGAAGCTTTCTCATCAAGCAGAGTGTACAACACGTCCTCCAAACAGGCTAAAGGATATTTGCATAAACTGTCCTTAGAACACGCTGCAAACCACACTGACATCATGTGTAGGAGTCACAGATGATGCCTTAATCTTTAATATTACCATAATGTTTTTTTTTTTCATTAGGGGAGAACTTAGGCTTTATAAACAGCAGCTACGTGATGCAAAAGCCATAAATGCTAAGTGGAATCTGCGGGTGGGACAAACTAAATGATGACATGTGTGTAATTGCCATCTGCTCGGATGCGAGCCAGTGTGTTGAAATGTTGACAAAATTTCATTAACGGAGGTAGTGCTGTTGTTATCGCCATAGCAACTGTTGCATCTCACTGTCAGGAAAGTGCTTAAGGTCGTGGAGGCGGATGTCCAAGACTGATAATACGTGAGAGAAAGAGCAGTTCATAAGGAATTGAGAGCAGAGGCTAGAGAGAAGAAAGAGAATGAAGGGGAAAATGACAAAAACAAAATGTAGATGAATGACTTAACCTGATGCCAGTTATTCCTGTCTTGTTACCAAGGTAACGGGAAGATGACACTATCTTATTTCATGTGTGTTGCTTGTATCATCAAGATATTACACATGGATCACCTACTCCCCCTGACAAAAAGCAAGACTAGATCAAAGCCAAGTATATGGCTGGACCATATCTGATCAGTATGGAAAGTATTACAACTATCAACACCAGGTGTAGTTTTCTGTATTTCACAATATACCAAGGTTTAAATCTAATGTTTCATGTGGGTGACACACCAAATCCTTCGACAGGTCCCATTCGTTCTCTGTGGAGAGCAGATCTGACCCTGCGGTATATGATGGACAGGGCAAGTTGTTCAGCCAAGTGCTGTATCTGAATTAACATAAATGCAACTCCCCTGTTAATTTATGCAAATGAGGTTTGTCCAGAGCAACATGGCCACCTCCATCGGTCACCTTAACCTTTAAAAGTAGACAGTGCAGATGAAATTTGAAACAATATTCTGTCAGTGCATTGCATAGTGATTGTTTTAGTAATATAATTAAGAGTAATGATTGGCTGTAAATTGAGATAGTAGAAACAGGCCTGCCATGTTGGAGCAAAAACCTGTAGTACATCACAACCATGTGACCCAGCAGGCAGAGCGTCCTGTCCTTCACTGGTTTAAGATGCGTCATCAGTCGATTTGGTGCCATTTTGTTCACTCACTCACTGGTTCAGTAATGGCCAGACAACAGGGACTGTAGACGGTCCAGCCAGAAATATAGCAGGAAATCTAAAAGTGATCCAGACAAATCAGTTAACAATAAGACAGAAAACTGCTGCCAAGCTGCTCTGTAAAAAGTAAACGCACACATTATTAATCACAGCTCAGATTGATGTTCTGTTACAAGTGATTTAGTGCATCGCTGGCTCCAAATGTTAGCTCCAAATTAACAGAACGATTCCCTGAGCAGGCTAGTGCACAGAGAGACAGTTTGATCTTTTCTCTACTTTACTGTTAATGGATTCATCTGTTTGAAATCTTGATGATTTCTGAAAAGTCTTTGTCACTTAAAGGTCCAATATCATGCAATTTTTTGGGGTTTATTTGAAGTTGTATCATAACATGATATTTTGTCATTTTAAGCACATAAAATTGCAAAATATCATGTTTTGCAAAGTCGACCCAATGTATTTTTACAGTGCTCTCTCAAGCACCTCGCTGAAAGCACAACCTGAAAGCACAGGTTGGCTGATTTTTGCTTAGAGGACTGGAAAGAATTTGGTGTAAAGGTGTCCTATTAATCAAGTGTTCAAATGTGTGGTATTAAAAGACACATACAAGCCTACATGGATAGATGATTAGAATTTAGAGAGAAAAGACCTGAGCTAAGAAAATATTAACAGGATTCTGCAATGACACTCATTCAACCATTTTTCTGTGTGCTTCATCACAAAGGCACATCCTCAGGCATTAGAATTTATATTTAAATCCAACAATTGCATAGCTATTTGAAGAAAGAAATCCAAGGCCCAAGACCTGTCACTCATCACGATAAAGACGTTCAAGCGGAATACTCTTTCCTGAGGCCTGACATCCATAAAACCATCTGCAGGTGTTGAAGAAGTGGGGAGACAATCTGGAATCAATTGTACAGTCGAGGTAAAGTGATAACTTGTGATTGCTTCAACGTCACCAGCCGTTTGGTCTGTGAAGCTGATCAACAACAAGAATAAAAGTGCCAAATCCAATTCACACAAATGTTAGAACTTCTCAAGACCCCAGCTTATCTGGTTGTTTGTCCAAATGGTATTTAAAATGAGGAAAATACAGTAGTTGTTATCGAAACATGTTCATAACCTACATATTTATATACAAACTCACTCAGCTGCTCTTTAATGTCTCTTCAGTCGGATGTTCCAACCCTAACTGTCATCCAGTGCATCAATAATCAGCAGCAGCAGTAATGGCTCTTTGTACAAATTGACCATCATTTATCAGCAGAGATTCATGTGTTGCTCATCATCACCTGTTACTCTGCTGTTATGTAACCGTCCCGCTTTTCAAACGTCGCACCTGGCCCAGTTTTGTTAGTGCATGAAAGACATTTTAAAGTAATATTTCAAATTAAATGAACTAAATATAAATTATAATAAATATAAATATCCTTCCTTCCTTCAGTACTTGTTTTATTCTAATTTTGACAATTAAGGCTATACATTTTATTGAAAAGAAATCAAATTTCAGTGACTTACTGTAATGTTTAAACCACAGCACAAATTTTTTAAACCTAAAATGTCTGTCTATATTAATCTAAATCAGTCATCAACAAATAAAACACAGAGATGTCTAGGCTTCCACATATTCATTTTACTTTTTAATAAAAATGAGAATAATGATGAAAGAATAGTTTCCTCATCATATAATATATAATATCAATATAATAATATTAATTAGGTAATTTTTCAAAATCGTTCAGCCCTATGGATAATTACTAATTATCTATTCTTTAAACTAAATGTAGCATTGGTAAGCTTATATTAAAATCTTTTAGTTTGTTTTTTTTGGGGGGGGGGGGGGGGTAATCCTCAGTGTTGAAGAGAAAAAAGATCCTTTCCTACATTTACACACATTTTTTTTCAAGTTTTGTTTTAATGGATTTTGCAACTCTGCAATTAAACCAACCACCCTGTAAAATATTAATGTCTGTCCACATTAACATGTTTGTGTACATTGGGATTTTTTTAACATGTTCAATAATTACTAATGATTATCTGCTGCCACAATAAGCCTCTTGCAGAGTACCTGACTGTGCACTGCTGAGCTGTAGTCAAGGATAAATCAAGTGGAGGAAATGATATTCTCTCCTCGTCTAATTGTATTTCACCTTTCAACAGAAACCTGTGGCTGTCGGGGCAAGGTTGAGGGCATGTTGATATTGCCTCTTTGCTCACTCGCTTTCACGATAGCCCCGCTCTATGAATTATTCACATGCACAGTCCCAGCTGAAACCAGACCAGTGCATTTTTATATTGAGCTGCTGTATATTAAACAGTTTTTAGAAAAGCGCTTTCCCATGTAACACTTTTCCTTCACTGGGCCTATTTGTGGTTTATATGCCTGCTCCATGGAATCCACAACATTCTTATGTGTTATGAGACAACGTCCAGGTCAAATCATTTCACAAAATCTGCTATATTGACCGATATTTAAAGCTGGTAGTCATGACTACCAAATTCAAATACTGCCTCACACAGACAGGAACCAGATAATGAAAGTATCTGTGTTCGTCCACCTGTAATAAACATGATGGGCCTCACAGGATAGCCATTATGCCAGCTGCTGATCCAAGGTTATTGTATTAATGAAGGAAAAAACATGAGCCTTTAAATGAATTTAAACTGAAAAGTAAAAAAAAAATAAGATGCATGCACATGCTGCTTTTTGCTACTGGTGAAGTTTTCTTCATGGTTTCTGTATATTTCTCAAAGGCAAACAGACAGTCCTAAAATGTGAAAGCCAAAATTACAAACCTCAAAACCTAATTCTCTAAATTGAAAATAAATCACTAAAAAGAACCAGACAATTTGACCTTGTTCTACTTATTTTGTTTGTGTCACTCTCTATTTCATTCTTGTTTTCTTTCACGGTTTAGAACTTTCACCGTGCTGAAAAGAACAGAATTGAAAGAAGACTCATGACAGACCCAATGAATTAGGTGCAGGCAGAAAAGGAGGTGAGAACGTACAAAAGTGCCTCTCCATTTTCCCCAGAGGGAAGTGGTGATGATGGGCAAAATGACTATGGTGAAAGGAAGGACATGATGAATATGAAAAAAAGGTGTAGATGGAGAAGCAGAGGGGCTGTAGTTGGTATAACGGCTGCTTAGTGGAGTGTGGTCAGACCCAATGAATTGCAGCAACAAATCCCCATGGCTAAAAATCCACAATCAAGGGCAATCAGTGCAGAGGGAGAAAACTGGCTTCCAGTGCAGTCATGCTGCGAGAATGGAAGATGTGAACAGAATAAACAATTACAACCCCTACAAACAGGATGTTTAAACGCTGGTGTTTTCCTGAACATTAGGATTTTTATTCTTTTAGGTTTGAGATAATGAAACTGCAGGAGTGTGAAATAAGTATTACCTATATTCATTACAGCATTTTCTTTTAAAGATGAATATTAATTAAAATCAACACAAACTAAGAACTGTGCAATTTAAATATTGCAAAAGGTTCAGTGACAAATAATGGTTAGCACAATGAGAAAGTCAAAAACTATTAAAATACAGTTTTAAGAAGCATTCATCAGGTCTCTCCAAATGTACAATTTGTTTTCATGTTGGTTCCTGTTATATACATTTTTATTTATTTATTTATTTATTTTTAAATCACATTTTTGTCACTGACCCCAAAATGTTTTCGTCATAGATTTAGTATTTATTTAAATATTTATATAACATGACTTGTTTTTTGTTGTTTGTCTATTGTTTATCTGTTAGTGATCAACCGTTTCAGCATTGCTTATTAGGGGGGAAATATACAATACAAAGCCTATTATAATTTTAATATTTATTTCAAGCAGCTGTCATTTGAATTAATGAGAGCTAACACAGTAACATCAGCTTAGTACATACTAATTCAACAAAAGATCTGTCCCATAAACATACATATCCTGTGTTTAAACGACAATACTGAAAATATAACGGATCCCTTATCTGTTTAAAAAACAGTCACCTGCTTTGTTTTTAGTTAAAGCAGCTTATTGACACAAATCTGTTGTGGTCAGTTAAACCACATTATGCGTATGTCGGTATTATGCATCTTCTAAGTTCATAAGATGTCACAATATCTACTGAGGAATTATTAAGAGGCATTCAAGGGTTTTTATTTATTAGCCAAGCATGCGAATCATATGATACCCTCTGTCCTTAGACTTTCATACTTTTTCAGTTACACCATTTGATATTTCATGTCAAAAATCATATACAGATTTCTAGTATATAGTAAGTGGACAGTTAACAATACATTTAAAATAAACTACTCAGAGAACAGAAAATTTGGTATTCATTGATATGTCCTGTATTTTTCAGATTGAGTGGTATGTTGCCCTCATGGCAGCAGATTTCCCAGCAGGTTCTCACTGATTATGAAGGAATAGATTTTATGTTCACACATCCACATCCATCAGGTGCGCAAGGAGCTTGTTGTTTTTTGTTTTTCACTCTAATCATATTTTCCTCACAGCGAGTGGCACATATCTTTGGCAGCATGTCCCACTGAGACGCCTTTGAATGTTTCTGCAGTGCTGCTGGCACAGTAATGCAGAACAATCACACACAGTGCTGTATTTTTAACAAATGTACATCATCTAACAAAGCATGAAAATTATGTTAAATCATTTGTAACCTGCATGTGAATTTTACTTTGTGTGAACAGTGTGAACAGCAACAAAGGTAGTGAACACTGATATTCAATTATTTCTAAATCTTTTACAGAGTGATCGCAGCATGGACGAGGAAAAACTAACCCCATCACAGCAGGAACTCAGGTAGGATTCTTGCTAACCACTGAACCCACATGCTATCTGCAAATTAACCTCGGCATTGATCTCTTAATCGTACAGTAGCTTATATAATAAATGTGATGTGATTGTCTTTATGAGAACAACAATTGAAGATGAAAGACAAGCGCTTACCGCCAGAGTAGAAAATGATAATTACGGAGTGTCATTTTCTTTGTCATGCCGATGTGTTGTGACCGGAATGAAAAAACTGATTTGATTGACATGTATCCTAATTATAATTCCTGTAAAGTTTCATTCCGTTGCTTAGAAACAGATAGCTTCATGTGCCAAGAACCTTGTCGTCTCCAATAACCGTACAATCGCAGAGATAATTCTGCAGGTTTTAAATGGCAACTGGGTGAAAAGAGAAGGTACGTGATCAACTTTAAAGCTTCAAACTGCAGTGTGGCTGTGACTGTTTCTTACTTATTTTAAATGAAAATATTCCTAATTAAAGCCAACTCAGTAAAGGAAGATATTCAATATTTTTGCAAATTTGCCAAAATGACTCTGCTTCATTTTGGCCTACAAAATGAAGCAGAGTCTCATCTCTTATGATGACTAGTTGTGTGGTATTTTCTTGTGGGTGAGAGACTCATTAAGCTTGCCTTTAACAAACTCCACATCCCCGCAGGACTGAAAATGCCACTGTGAAGCTGATACCCAAATTAGACCAAAATTCATGTGGATTTTCTCGAGGGTGTTCACGGCATCAACGGTTGATTGTATAATTATGTTGGTGTTAAGGAGAAAAAGGAATCAGATATCTAATAAGGTATAAGTCTAGTGAAAATGAGAATGGTGATGAATAATTGTCCTTCTGAGCATTAAATTACACAGGGAAATGCTGAGAAAAGAATCACCAAGGTCTGCAGTGAAAGCTGCACTTTTTTGTGGAATGTTTTGAATGTGTATCAGACTTCTGTAGTATATCGTCAATTTAGATCAATGACCTCTTCTATAACGTCTGCAGCATTCGAAGCCTGGTCCTGATAACACATTGCAAATAGATTTAACAGTGTGGTGCAAAAGGTTGCTTAGAAACACTATTAGATTATATCCTCATATGCTTTCTGCTTCACTGCAGCTGACGTATTTGCGTAACTGAGTGCCACTTACAGACACATCAATGCTTCACAGTTCTAACGCTGCACCTCATGAGCATCATAATCCCAGCAGAATGATGGGAAGCAAATGTCATTCTTCATGGAAGCTCCTGCTGTAACTGTATAGTGAGAAAACTATAGGCTACATAATCTTTTTAAAAAAAATTTTATTTTATTTTATGCAGACTTTGATCTCTAGTGGGGCTCTTAAAGCTTAACCACTCACATCTATGCACTGGAGATTTGCATGGGTGTGCTCAGAGAGGCAGCTAATCAATCCCACAAGGACTGCCTATTTAAAAAACAGCTGTACCCACACCACTCCTCATGAATACTAAAGATTAATTTGGAATGGATGTCAGAAGACTGCACGACTCTTCCCACCCTGTCTTTATTCATCACGGTTGACATTCTTCACCAGTATCTGACGCTGTTGCATCTAGACTGGGCTGAGCTGCCTGGACAGCTTCTGTCGCTCTGTCTTTAAAGCTGGAGGGAAAACCGCCATGTCAGACTAGAACCTCATACAGATGCAGGCAACACGTCTGCATCTGTTATGCACCTTTAATCTATGCTGTCAGTTTCACAGCAGGAGATGCAGTTATCAGTTTTCACCCTCCAAGTTAGAGGGCAAAGCATATGAACGCTCAGGCTTTGCCCTAAATTTCCATCATCTTCCATTAGATCAAGTATTTAAAAGTATAAGGGAATTACAGGTCAGGTTAGGGCTTGATGCAAAGTGTAAGGTTATTAAATAAATATTAGTAATCAGCTAGAAAAGGGCCATTTAGATGTTTATGTTTTAACAGTCCGATTTTTTTTAGTTTTTTTTTTGTAAAATTCCAGACCAGGTCCTCCTATAAGATGGAATAGGCTTGTCCTGTTTGGGTGAGCATATATCCTTAAATTCAGGATATACAGAGGAATAGGTTTAATATGTTATTTATTGATCTTCTCTTAATACCACTTCATAAAACATGCCCTCCACTACATTAAATACAGGGTTCAATCCATTCTTATGAGGCAAAAGAGCGAAGCTGATGGTACTCAATCAGAAAATACAGACAATATAAAGCTGTACCTTTCTTGTTTTAAGAGGTACAAACAGTTATGATTTATGGAGGAGAACCTGCAGGGAAAACTGAAGCAGCCCTTCTAAATTAATCTTGTGTTTCTATTCGCTCTTTGATATTACAGCTGCCAAAATGTGACATGTCATTTCCATAAAATGTCTATCAACATAATTAAACAGACGTGTTGCATGTTTCCATTTGCTCTGTATCATATTGCACCATCCCCTGTTTAATGTGTGTCGATGAGTGTTTAATAGGTATGATGCTCTCTCTGGTGTGGAGGGTAGTGACATGAATACATAACCTTCGCACAGCAATAAATTATTCTCTTTTCTTGTCAAGCAGCAAAGATCAACAAAGCATTTTATAACACATAACAACAGCAAATTGACTTCACATGCCATTTTTAAACTATGATGCACTTTTTCTCACTAATAGAGGCTATGATTTGATCCCATCAATTAGTCAAGCTTAGTAATTTTGAATTTTCATAATTACACCGTAGAGGAAACGTAAATGTAACTTCCCTCAAGGTAAGGATTATCCTTTAATCACCTAGAAACTGATAGAGCACATGTAGGTCAGTTGGATTAAAAAGCTAAACTTAATATAAGAGCTTGTAAAACCAGTAATGAATTGGAAAAACATTTTTTTTTAATTGCCATGTTATCCAAATATTCATAAAATTCACTGTCTTCATACAATATTATGCAGAAAAATATCATTATTTGCATGTCATGGTTTGACAGTAAAGACTGTATTAGTATAGTTCAGTTTATTTAAGTAATGTTTGACATTCTGTCATATTTAGAGAATTTATTTTCATGCTTCCAATCATTCAAAGCCGAACTTTTGGTAATTTCTATTTAAAATTCTCACATATCAAAGCAAATAGACACACTTTAAAGATAATTCACACAACTAATTCACCAATAGCCCAAATGAAGAAGATTGACTGAAATCTTTCCGATCTCTTCAGTATTCTCCAGGTAGTTTTCTTATCATTCTCATTTTATAAGCGTTCTCATAATTTGCACAATTATGATTTTAATATGCACAGAAGAAGCAGGATATACCTCCTTATTTAGAAAAATATAATTGGTCCCTCTGTGGCTGCACACTAGTCCTCACACTCTGTATGCACAGAGAGGCTCTGCCGTCGCCATGGTAACAGCATTGATACCCCAATTTATTTGAGCAAACTTACATCAGTAAAACCATATTGCTGCAAGATCCATCCACTGTATCTCTCTCTGTATCTCCAATGAAAGTTCGCTTAATCATTGTGCCCATCTGCTTTCTGCTTTTTTTCTATAGAAAAAGATTGAAGAAAACTCCTCACCGTAGATAGCAACATGTTCACCGGTGGAACCGATGTTCCAATGTTCATTTTCTAGTAATAATATGCACACAATTACCAGATTATTCCATGCAATTAAAAGAACAATCTTAGCACTTAAGAAACATTTGGAATCAGGTTTCTATCAAAGTGTTTTCTAACTCTGTTTAAATGAGTATCCAAGCAACTTCCAACCACTGTTATTTACAACTGTCATACTGTCAACTCAGGTGTTTATTTATTTATGACATCTAATAAAGGGGGGATGAAGTTAGATCCACTGTCATGGTGAGTAATGACCACATTATATTAAATCAATTATTGGTGGAAATGTAATTTGGAGCCAATCATGGGCCAATAGTCAACTTACACGTGTGTTGTGGAAACTTGAAGCCTCTAGTCACTAGACACAATGTACAGTCTATGGTGCACTGAGAATGGTTTTTCAGTGCAGAATGTCTTGTGTCCAGCAGCTAAACTTTAAAACTGTTAAATATGTGTTTTAACATAGATTCTGTATTTTTCAGCAGGAAGCAAGGGAGATGTCAGTTTAGGGTTTTGTGGCAAATCAGACACCAATCAAAATAAATGTAAATATTCAAAGTAAAGTACAAATATCTCAAAACTGCACAAACATTTACCTCGTTACAATTCATCTTCAGTGCTGTATCATGCTCTAGACAACATCCTCAAATCATTCTCATTGTTTTCTATCTTTTGTTCATGGAAAAACAATGCAGCAACTGCAACAACAACAGAACATTTTGTAAAAGTTAGAATGCCTCTAGCTTGTATAATACAGAGCAATATAGGAAACAAGGAGACTCGATGTTGCTGACTCAGAACAGATAAAAGAAAGTCAGTAAAACACTTGAATTACATGTGCAGTATGTAGGTGAAATTTCAAGATAGTAACAAGCTGTGATCAGCAGGTGCAATTTAATATAAGCAGAAGCTCTTCTTGACTGTGTTTTCTGTTTTGTCTCTTTCGTGCAGTAAATGATTATAAAAGTAGTCCCCTTAGAGGTGCTTAACTTAATTTAATAGTTAATTAGCAATAAACACATTATAGCATTTCTTTCACCCCTTGTGTGTACATCACTCTACAGTGGTGCCAGAACCCAGATGCCCTCGGGCCTCATTTACAAAATTAATTTTGATGTCAAACTGTGTAATTAAGGTGTAAAATATCTATATCCTCGTGTATGTGAGAAGCTCTTAATTTAGTCAATCTTCTCATCTTTTAACACTACGGGGTATAGACATCGGACACATTTCGAATTTTAATACTGGAATATTTCTTCATTAAATTGAATATTACTTTCCCAAAGAGTTTTTCTGTTTGCCAGTTTTCAAAATCACCCACCTATTACATATATTATTTATGTCCTGCATCTGACAAATGAATATGTTGTGTTTCCTTTGATTTGGCATAGAATTTGTGTCCCAGACATTTTTACAAATAAGGCCTGAATATGAACTAATGAAAACATCCTTAATCTCAACGCTCCCACATCCATGCATGCTGAGCACTCTTGCTGTGCAAAAGAAACAATCTGTCTTCTTTTAGATTCTTGTCACAGCATTATCTTTTCCATCTCTGCCATCCTTATGTCTCTCATGTGTATATGCTGCATGTGATTTCCTTATTGATATTCATGAATCCTGCTCAGACGTTTAAATTACACATTACCTGCTGTATGAGGCAGAGTTAAAGAGACAACATGAATATCAAATTCGTAATTTTTCCCATTTATATCTCCATTTTCTGCAGGGTGGTATCTTTGTGTGAATTCAAGTTTTTGTTTCTTGATTGATCTTTTATTTTCTCTGCAGGTTATTACAAAACATGTATTTCCTTTTGAGTGCACTGTAAGAAACGAGGAGCTTCCTATAATTTTTGCACCACATATATCTTCCTACAGTAACTTTTAACAAATTAACACTTGTGCATGCACACAAATACACCTTCATGCCATAAGAAGTGTAGCTTGTGCTTCATTTTCCATGCACAAGCAAAAGACAAAAGAGCACAGGTCAAGCAGGTCACATCAGAACATGAAAGATAGACTGCTGCAACAAAAGAAACATATTGATCTGTCACAACAATGAAAGTGAGATCATAAGTGATGCACCTCAAAGCAAGATCAAAAAATAGACCACATACTATAACAGCAGTTATGTAAATGCAAACTTTAAATTGTGTAAAAACAGAAAAAAAGATATGACGCAACAAACATGTTATTCTTAGTTAAGTGGATTCATCCATGGAGCCTTTAATCCCACTACAGATACCAAACTAGTAGTTAGCTACAAACCTAAGTATGGTTCTTTTCTCCAAAATCAGTAGTCAAACAAAATCTTTTTTTTAAATAAAATTTTAAAGGTCTAGTGTGTAGTTTTCTGGTGTCATCTAGTGGTAAGGTTGCAATTTGCATCCAACTGAGTAGCCTAAGCATGTAGGCGAACCCACGAAAAAATGCAAAAATCCATTTCTATAAACATTTTTGGTTTGTCCAATCTGGGCTACTGTAGAAACATGGCAATGCAACATGCTGGGATCCCCATGTAGATAAAAATGGCTCAGTCAACTGTAAAAAACAGAACAGCTCTTATTAGGGCCTGAGCAGCAACTGCAAGGCAGTTGTGGAGTGAAGGCCCTATTGCTTTTCTAAGGACACTTCAGATTTTCCTCCCGACCAATCAGCTGCCTTTTTGAAGGCCTGAACATAACCTAAATTCCTCAAATGAATATGGGCGTAGCAAAAGCGCCACCTAACATTTTTTAAAAGAATACCCTCATCATATAGATTCACATAGAGGAACGAAATTCAGTACACACATGTATTAGGTCAACAAACAAGAAAGTTGCCCACAGTGACTTCAAATTTTTGGCTGTGCCATCTAGAGACCTTGAGGATGAAATTTATTAAAATAGTGAGTTTTCATCGGAGGGCGTGGCCTCGGCAAGGCTGCAAATTCAGATGTTTCCCAATGAAAAAATAAGTTGATTTCTCCAGGAAAGGAACATCCAAACTGGATGAAATTGATGGTGTAAGATGTCAGTCCCACCGTGAACACATGTATATGTTCATATTCACGACAGGTAACCCCTGCTGGTAACAGGAAGTCACTGTCGTCACACTTTAATGAATTTATCCTAGGGAATAAGTCACAACCACTTCAAATTTGTTTGTGGCATGTCAAGAACATGGTGATGAAATGCATTTAAAACCGTGTGTTTTCAGTGGAGTTCGTGGCCGTGGCCTCACCATTTGATATCAACTTATCATAACTTCCACATACTACATCCTATATACACCAAATGTCTGATGATTCATAAGGGCCCTGCCCTGAATGCTTAAGAATATCATATTTATTTCTACCAAGTTTGTTTCACTAGATGCTGCTCAATGCCAATTAATCTTACTATATCTTACTTTATCATTAATCTTACTATACCATTAATTCTGTTGTTATCATTGCCATACAACAGCATCAAAAAAGCTCTGGTAAATAACATTGAGCTTTTTACTGACCTTGAAGGACTTTATTTTCCTGAGGAAAAAAAAAACAACCTCAAATGTTTCTTTGTCAACTAGTTCAATTTCACATCAATATGAACACGTAAATATTGTTTATGACTCTGTCAAAGTGATGCACAAGTGTATCATACAAAGGTTGTTTTGAATCCACCTGACTGTGTCATTGTCAACAAGCAGCACTACACAGGTGAATGAGCAGAGAGACACTTCACTGAAATACAGAGGCTGAAAAATGGTTGCAATTTTTCTGTTTTACCAAAAGTGACCACTGGAGAGCACTGTTGCATACATAAACAATGGAATGTTGTAATTGCACAAGGAAATGAAGATACTTAACATTTACACATGCACATACGGAGTATGAGCATGTGAACATGCATGCGTCTGGTCTTGCATGTCAGGGGGAGCATGTCATATACAAGTGTGTGTGCAATAGTAAATAGTAAATTATGTTAATCTGGCCAGTAATCTCATATTCAAAGCTTTCAGTATAAAATAGTGCCATAAATTTCAATTTTCTGTTGTACCTATTGTCTTTTCCTCCATAAATGAAAACAATGCACCACCGCAGGCCTCCCTTTGACATGGAAATGAAAAATATTGCTTGTCATGGCTGTCAGATTCCATATCCGTGGTCAGACAGTGTAGCTGACATTTCCTATAGGTGCTGGTTGTATTGCTTTGGCATTTGGATGGGAAAGCTATACAGATCTTGTTGACACATAGATGGACTAGGAAAAAAAAGGAGGGGGATCCGGATCACAATCATTGTTTCCATGATGACATCAATGGTGACACTTGGTGGAATGGAGTTCTGCCATTTGTTTGAGTGCTCATTAATAAGACAAGGGCAAAACATGTGGGTCCTGAATGGAAGTAGCTAAAATTCCATTAATTTTTAATCTTGTTAGACTCTCAGCAGCAATTTGGAGAGGAAAAGTCTCATGCTGAGTGGAGCACCCGGATTCCCACGTATTACAGGCTTAGGGATGTTTGCCAGGGGAATTCTCACAGTGGGTCCTAATGCAGTTTACCGTAGGCCCATTTACACAGAAGAAGGGTACTCTGAGAATGCAATACCTCTGCCAAGGCCAATTGTCAGTCTCCTATCTGACATGCAAATGTGCAGCACAACAAATATGTGTGGCTTTATTTCCAAAACTATTAGGATGGTGCCTATGAATCACCAGGGCAGAATTCTGTCAGCTGCTCATTCAACTATAAAGAATCCATTGACCAGCAGGAGCCACTAACAGATGCTAAAACACTATAACAATTGGCACATTATATAAGTGGGGTGTGCTCCAAAATCTGCCCAGTAGTTTTTCTGTAATCATGTTCACAGTTTAACAGATAAACAGCACTGAAACCATTACATCCTGATGAAGGTAATAAGACTACAGCAAATAGCTATCTCTTGATTTTACATTAAAAATCAACTGCTGTGTGTCTACGTGTGTCAACAGTTCCTAAATACTTATTAACCACATACATTACAGCATATCATTTTTTATGCTTAACAATATAACAGACTGTTACCCTGAAGGCTGCATGTCTTACATGTCAGTAGGTTTGATCCATGGTATTGTAATTAACGAGCCAGAAATGCACAGCAAATACACAATACTGAGCAGCATTTTCCCATTTGTGAATGTAACTTGTTTGTAAAATGTCAAAGCATATCTCTAAAGAGTTCATCAGGCAGAAGCTTGAAGGGATTAAACATGGCATCTGATCTTTTTGTTTTAGTTGTGAAGGCTTTGGGGTATTGGGATGCATTCTGAGGATATGATGAGTCAGCAAGGAGCTTCACTCAAAAAGCTGGGGGATGCTTGTGTTGCTGCATCTGATTAAATTATTATTATCCTGCTAAATCCGATTTGATTTTTGATAACTAGCCTTGTCAGCTTCAAACATTAAATGTCAGGACACAGTGGAGGAACAGAAATGCCAACCAAATATTTTTCACTCAAAACATTTTTCCCAAAAAACGAAGCCATGTTTACTCACTAACCCTATTTCCTAGTAAATAAAAGGAGGTGAAGAGTTACCAAACAATGATTTCCACATTTCAGGCTCTTGTGATTTATTGATGCCAAATCCTGAAAACTTGTTTGAAGCCAGGCTAGGCAGCTATGTGAGGCTAAATTCAGACATGACATGCTTGACAAGCTAAATGCTAGTCTCAGTAATCTTATTTTTTCTGTTAGCATGGTAACATTTGGAAATTCTTTTAAATAGATTTTGGGTATAAATTAAATGTGCCTTGTTTGAAATTGCAGGAATTTGGGAATAAGCCAAAGTAGTGGATGAACTAAAATAATGACCTGATGATGGTACTAAATTAAATAGAAAGATAGAGATAAACAACAATTTTACAAATGCCCTTCTACACATGGTATTCAATTAAACAGTTGTAGACATTTTACTAAGAGCATCAAATGTTAAGCCACTGCTAGCACTGAAGGTAAAGCCATATTATTGCCAAAGTCAATAGAATTCATCTGGAACATGACAATCTATCCAACATTTGTGAAGATATTTCTGTCTGGACCAAAGAATTGGGCTCAGAACTCAAAATTTTATCTTACTTTTCAAGTTGGGTTACCATGAGGTGATAGGTGGCTACTTCTTGGCTTTTAAGCAAATTGTAATGAAAGCTGCTACAAGTTTTAAATTTGATTTCTTGTAGATGCAAACAGCCCCTCAGAGGAAGTGTTTAACAACACCACAGTAACAGAATTGGACTTACATCATTACTTAATTGTCTAATATAAAGAAGTTAACACCTTTCAATGTTCTATCCTGGGCTTTGTCTTCTCCTTAAAATTGACATTTTACATTTTATTACAGATGTAATATGTAGTATGAGTATTTTTTTCAGTAGTTCTGCCATCTTCCATCTAAAGTAACATCAGACTGTTCACTCCTAGGGAGACAATCATCTTCCTGCTTTGGTTGAGTACCCTCCTTTGTTTTATAATTAGTCCTACACAGTTTGTAGGAAATTGTACTCAGGGGCATATGAAATAAACACCTAGAGAGGAAATAATAAACCAGTGTTAGTGATTATGTTCTCAACAGCCATGATATTACAGCTAATTTGGTGCAGCAAACCATTATTTTGAACAACAGGAATTTCTGATACTGCAAATTTAACAATCCATTTTTCAGCCTTCAGAGTGTATTTCACAGGTTAGCTTTTAATGCTGACCTTTCCACTATCAATAGAAGTAAGGTTTCACCTTTACACCAAGAATGCAATTAGTTGCTCTTATGCAAGACTGGTTCAATACTAAGGATGGTATTAATGTCCCACTCCTAAATCCTATGTGTGGTAACATTGTGTATGTAGAGCAGAGACAATGAAGGGTTCTCTCTGTTATGTTCATAATTTTCTCTTCTTTGAGTTTTCTTGGTATTTTCCTCTCTTCTTCTTGAGTTTTAGGCTCAGGCACAAATATATCATTATGTTGTTATTGTATTTTACAGGATAAATGGTTGCTATAAAACCCTCAAACTAAGTAGTCACGTGAGACCTCAGGGATATGTTGATGGAAAAAGATTATCATATTTTGAAGTAATATCAACTTTCTTTTCAGCTGGATAGCGGATGCCTCTTATAGGATTTGCATATTTGGTGCAAAAAAATGTTGACTAAATTAAAAGAATTATAAAATAAATCACCTAAAATGATTAACCAATATTACATTAGTAATTTTTACCTTTATATGTCTCTATTGATAGCACATAGTAGGGAGAGACAATAAAGGAATGACATGCAGGAAAAGGCTGCCCAATGCAGGATTCAAACCAGGGCTGCCTGTAGTGAGGACTGTAGCCTTTACATGGGGCGGCTGCACCACCCACTGTGTTACTTGCTGCACTGGTACATGTATTTTTGATTGGTATTTCACAAATGTCTTTGTAAACACAAAAACACACCATTAGAACATAGTAAAAGATTCCAGTTCTCACCTTGTATTACATTGTGTATGTCTGGCCTCAAATCAATAACATTGAGTCAAGTCAGTTGTACTTATACAGCTCAAAATCACAAATCATAGATCACTGGGGGCTTTACAGCCTGTACAGCAATATAACTTCTCCTGTCCTTAGACCTCAATTGTTAAACACACCTGTTATGAATCTCTTGCGAATATCAAGTTCAATTTAATGAAAAACATCTTGTATTCTCATCTCCACACCACAGCATAACAAACAGAATAACAAACCACTAAAAATATCATGTGTGACCCATTGATTTGTGGCCACTTTGCTTGCCTGCTGCCAACAGCAAAGCAGCTTTGGTCAATATCTCTGACCTGGATGTTTTCCAACACCATCCATGTCAATACACAATTCATTACAGATGATGCCCACTGACAAAATGCGGCAATGGAGCTGTTGATCTATACTGCTATTTTAAAAAAGGAAAAAATATAATTGACAGTGTCAGCATATGAATGGTAATGAAAGTAGGTTGGTTACCATTCAAATGACTATCATACTCTAGCATCTTTAGGTTCTCATTGTGCACTGAGCTGGAGCAGTGAAAGTGTGTCACACTGCAGCAGTTTGGGTACACAGTTGGTGGCCTGGACAACTAGGGCAGAGATTGGGCAAAGCCAGAGGACAAAAACACATTGGAAATCTGTTCCACTCAGCCTGACATGGTTCACTTGTGTGTGTCCATTTCAAACGATGGTGTCAGACTCGAGTCTGTACAGAAGCGATCACCAAAGACTTTGCGAAGTAGAGGAAAGGAGGCGATTGATATGGCTTCTTTGTGGCGCCAATCAAGATCCAGAACAGCGTCAACTCGGCAAGATCGTGGCTCCTGCTCTTCCACTGCATCTTGCCCAGTCTTTTCCAGACAATACAGTGACCAGGAAGAAGACCCTCCAATGCGCCGCCAGTCCTCTCCTTTACTCAAAGGTTCTCTTTCAAGTCTACACAACTATTCCAGTCCAAGTCCCAAAGGTTCCCTATCCAGCCTCCAGGGGTCAGTTCCCTGCCTCCAAGAATCATTACCAAGTCTCCAGGGACCCTCAAGTCTTCAAGGATCCTTACCAAGTCTTCAAGGATCCTTACCAAATCTCCAAGGATCACTACCAAGTCTTCAAGAATCACTACCAAGTCTCCAAGGATCTCTTCCCAGCTTCCAAGGCTCTTTACCCAACTTGCGGGAATCAATCTCTCGGATGAAGAGACATTCACTAGGAAGCCTGGACAACTTCAATGCTAGCCTTAACGAGCCGAGTGCCAGCCCCAGCCTACAAAGCAGCAATGGCAGCTCTAGTGATGATGATGACCATAGCTGGGACACCAATAGCTGGAGCTCAGGGGCCACTTGCCTGCTACGGACACCTGTTAAGGAAGAAAGCAAAGAGACATCAGGGGAATCAAGTGGAAAATCTTGTACCACTGACCAGGCTGAACCTGAAGTCATTTACCAAAATCTTGTCTTTTCACACCCTGCAGCTGAAACCGAAAGCAAAGCAGATTGTGCTCAAGAGAAGAATTCTATAAGAAAAGACGCAGAGACCCAAAATGTTTCCTCTTCATGCATGAGCAAGAATTCTTCTACTGTCTCGACCCATCAGCAGGACAACAAGAGAGAGGTCAGGCGCAAGTTCTCCCAGTTTCTGAATGAGGTGACCTGCAGGGTGCTGAAATGTAATGGTGCTTCTCCTCAACAACAGTCCACCCTCCGACATCGCTACCCATCTTCTCCGCTACAGCCGCCATCAACTCCATCTCACCCACCACTAACACTAACAACCTCTCTACATTCAACACCCACATTTATACCACCACCTGCATCAGGAACAAACATGTGGTGCAGCCCAACCAGCTCAAACCTCCAGACCATCAAGGAGTATGATTCAAAGGACATTACCAGCTCCATCCACCAATGGAGCAAGACATTACCCAGCTGTAAGATCTTAGAGCCTGGGGATGAGTTGAGGAAAGTCAAGGGGGAAAGTCAATCATACCCAGAGCATGACCTGGAGCTATGTACAAAGATCCAGGCGCAGCCCTCCACTGGGAGACTTTATCTAGAGACTGACATTGACAGAGTGAGGCGACTTGATGAACTGGTAGCTAATGGTACCCTGGGGAAAGAGAGAAGTGAGAAAGGACCGGAAAAGTGTAAGGAGAGAGGGAAGGAGAGGCAAAGCAGGATTCTATGGGAGAGAGATGGAGCTTTTGGGGCAGACAAAGAGAAGGAGAAAAGAAAAGAGATACCTTGGGAGAGAGATGGAGGTGGTGAGAAAGGGAAGGGAAAAGATAAAGACAGAGCAATACCCATGGAGAAAGAAAAATTAATGGAAAGAGGAAGTGATAAGGAGAAGAAAGTTGTGCTTTCCGTTTATGAGCACCCTTCTTCTCAAATATCTCCCATTGGACGGAATAACTCCTGCCCTGTCTTCACTTGGTCTGAGGGATATCCCAGCGTGTCTCACAGGTCTACACCACTACACAGACCTGTAATCACTGTGAGTACAGTTAAGGATTCAGTTCAACAAAGTTAGAAAAATGAAAAAAAATAAAAAAAATAAATAATAATAATAATCTATCTTGGCAACTACGTCATGACTAAGGTTCTGGAAAACATAGAAATGTTGACAGGAAAAGTTCAGTTGTTCAGGTTTGTCCTAGAACAATATTCAAGTGCCTAAATGAACATTGTCACATGGTTTTCTTCCTGTAATTATTCCTTCTGTTTATAGTTAATTTTTTCAAGTTACTGTTTTTTTAATTCAAGATTACTTTTTTATGACCCTTCTAACTGTAGCTGAATAGGAAAGCATTATCCATCAAGCACAAAGAAGATTTTTTTTTTTTTTACTAAAAATACTACTTTTACTCTAACTACTTTAACTGTAGACATCCACTTTTTTCAGGCAACCGAAGCCTCATATTATCTTCATATTATCTTCAAATAAACTTTTAAATACATTTTAGCTCAAATGGGAACTGTTAACAGTCTGTATGTAAAAGTAAGATGATTAAAGTGAGAAAACCTTTTATAAAACTTAATAATTTTGAAAGTGAACTTATCCTTTAGGTTACATAAATACCACACTATTCCCAGCATTGGACCTGAATATTGGTTTTGGTTGTAAATTATGAATAATGATATTCATCGGCTGGAAAGTAATTACTAGAAAAACAGGTCTGTAAAACAACAGGTCAACAGTTTTTAGTAGAAAGTCATTCCAGTGGATATTTGGTAGCGATGCTGGTGCTGGACTAAGCTGGCTGTTTCTTCCTCCTAAATAATCAATCTTAAGTCCTAATGAGAAAAGTGTCTTTTTCTCAACCACTCTGTTGGCCAAGGAAAGATCTACTACCATCTGCCTCTATTGATATACATGAGGGAGCCAGTTGCTTTTTAACCTGATAGTGTTTTTTTTTTGTTTTTTTAACGTGAACATAAAATCTAAAGCATGTTTATATGAGAATGCGCCAGTGTCGCATTAACCAGACTTAAAATAGTAATAATAATTTCCTCTGGTGTGTTTTAATACAGTAGGTAGCAGTGAGTTTATCGTTATTTTATTATTAACATCATGAGTTATTGTAATTGAGTAACATGTTGTCATTTGTCTATACTTCTAAATCTACACAAATCTCTGGTAACTTCACTCAGTCTTTGCTCAAGGCTTTGATAGAGCATATTGCATCACATGCCTTCTTGTTAGCTGAATAATACACATGACTAGTAACATGATTACTCATTAGCATGGTGTGAATGGGGAATCTGTACTATTTTGTATAATCTCTATTTTTCTCTATTTTGTATTCTGTCCTCTATAATATGAAACTGTCATGACTAAATAAGTGACAATCAATCTTGACTTATTATTCAAGATTTCATGCATCATTCCATGAATTGCATGTGCATGGGTACTGAATTCATATTGTGTATGAACAACAGAAAAAACAATCACAATTAAAATTATGACATAGCGGGGCATGTGAAATACGAATACACTGAATGGCTATTGCTAAAAGAGGCTGGCTATGAATTGAATTAATGTTCACTGTTTACTTGCAAATTGTATTAGATATCTGTATTAACATAATATGCAACTTAATACTAGGATGAGTTACATTGACCAGTCACTGAGTACAATGTGCAACAACGTAGCAAAGTGATAAATTAAGGTCAGCAAAAACAAGATCTTAAAATGCTGTAAAATTTCTCTTTAATGATGGCAAATCTGCATTGTTTTCATCTTTTTGAGAATAAGAGCATGTTTTATGGCAGCATTCACAACCATAACTGATGTAACTGACCGTAACCAGCTACTCGCCTAATTCTGATGATGGATTGTCAACAACATGGAGGCTAACATTTTTTCCTTTTACTGAATGAACATACCTCCACAGTACAGTAGCTCAGGCTGCAGATTATCATTCACTGATGCCTTCCAGGAATACCGATCCACTCCTCCTCCCTCTGTCTAGGTTTGCCCTCCCCGCACAGAGGAAGCTGGGATGGACAGAGGGGGGGATTACTGAGCGTTGTCTCATTCAGTAGCTGTATGAGTCATCCTGTTGTATCACTTGCACGGCTTGTAACACCCACGCAACACCGCAAAGCACAGCATACACGTGTTTGCTGCACTCACACAACCCACATGTTGAAGCTGGGTACGGGTGCCATTCATTATACCTCAGTGAATCCTTGACTTAAAATCCTGAGGCTAGCTGGAGCTGTATAGAACTTGACAACTTGGCACATGTAACATACTAAGCTCCTGTAGCACTAACCACACACACAAAGAGTATATGAACTTTCTGAATATTTGGTCTTTTGGTTGCACATATGCTTTGCCATGGCATTGCACCAAAGAATTGAAATTGAAAATGGTAAAAATTCTTGTGAAATCATTTCATGCATAGTGCATGTACTGTAGCAAAGAAGGACCTGTTTTCACATTCATCTATATTCAGGTTTGCATGTATGATAAAGACATAATGAACCATAGATGAGCAGAGTGAGGTGTCACCTCCATCTTGTGTGATATTTCAAGATCTAAAATTGACTTTCATGTGTTGTTTACTGTGTTACTTTTTCCTGCTAGAAGTTTCCATTTCCTATCATTCATCCTTTTTTTCTGTTTCCTCTTCCCTCATTTCAACATCTACAGTATGTAAGTCTGCCTCTCACCCTCGGGCACTTTCTCTCCAATTCTGCAGCATGCAGCATTTTTCTTTTGTACTGTTAATCTGTCATTTCTTGCTCTGTCTCTCCCCTTCTCCCTCGTTCACTTAATGCTCTCAATTCTGATATAGTGTGTCTGTGTGTGTTCTGTGAGCGAGAAATAATGGATATATTTGTTTGCGAGACATAGCCACTCTGAGAGCTCATTAAACACCAGATAAGAGGTACTTCACAGCATGCAGTGGCAGCAACGGCGCCAGATAAATCTGCTTGATAAATAAATCCAATCATTTCACCCTTTCTTCTTCTCTTCCTACCAGGAATCTGATGGAGAGATGCAGCATGACACAAGGTTAGCCACTTTCACTTTTACCTCCTCTCTCTCCTCCCGGCAGTGACACCACCACACCTCTCTCTCTCTCTCTCTCTCTCTCTCTCTCTCTCTCTTTCTCTTTTTTTCTTCTCCCCATCACTCCCATAACCCCTCCTCTTCTCATACACCTCCTCTTGCTTCATTCAATTCTCAGCTCCCTCTCTCACTTTCTCTCTCTCTGCCTACCAGCCTGTCTCCAGTCAGAATTAGAGGAGGCTTTTTCTAAATGCATGCCGCTCTGAGGGGGATGCACAGGCACATGAATATTGTGATCTTATCTGCTGAAAATGAGGCGAAAAGCATATAAACGGTAAGGTAACAAGGGGGAAGTGCATGTCTGGTTTTATTAGGTGATCTGAGATAAGTGTGCCTAATTGCATTACCACACTTATAACAATACATAACAATAATGGTTGTTGTAAGGGCTCTTCTGTAGCTGTTGTACCATTATATCCATGTGTTGCACAGTCTGAGCGCTCGGACAAAAGGGTAGGGGAAGCTTGTGGATAGTATGCTGTGTGTTCAACAGTGCAGAAGGTATGAAGAATATAATAACATGTTGTGCAGTGTGTTCAGGGGTAAACTGAAGCATTTTGTAATGACTGTAGTCTCTGCACCAATGGAAGTGAGGCTACAGGAGACTGATGGAAGTATCTGCACTTTTTGCTCAGTCGATTCAGCTGTCATTTGTATTTTACTGGCGTGAGAATAATGAGGCAGCAAATGTTTTCACAGCCCTCAATTAACTCGTATTCATTCGCTGAGCAAGATGACACCACAGAGAGGCAATTATAAACTGAACAAGCGCATCACGAGGGAGAAAGTTGTTCTCATTATGCCAAACTCCTTACATGGTATAGATTAAAGGAAGAGGGAAATCCATTGTGTTGTATTGGTATCTCAATGTGTTGTGAAAAGATACTTGATGACTTATTCCAAGGAGTAAATGATGATGTTTTATTCCATATTATGTTGCCTTCAGGCTGCATTTGCATGTCAGCAGAGCATAACCATAACATCTTGTAGTTAATTGCCTTTACCTCCAGCCTTAACCACCAGTTTGTGAGGAAACATGGATTTTTTTCCATGATGTTAAAAAATTAAAGCAAACAGCACCTCAGCGAGGTGCTGTCCAGAGGGAAAGTATGTGAAGTGAGTTTCAAACTTCCTGTACAGAGGAAAGAGCTTTTAATTAATCTCTAATAAAGGTGAACAGTGTGTACTAACCCTTTTGGCACCACCGTGTTCTATTTTTGTGTTATGTCAGCTTGTGATTAATTGTGTGTATCATTAGTTTAAAGATGACACTAAAATCATATTCAGTATGTTAAGCTTTAGGCATGTCTAAATTTGATTATTTATCATCCAAAATAATTAAAATGGCCCCAAATATGAGAATAAATTTAATCTTGAAGAATGCCCAAACAGATCATCAGCTCCACAAACCCCAAGCTGCACATCCAGCTCTGCCCCTCCTCAGTTTTCTTAAATGATTCTTGTCATAGATAATAAACAAAGCTTCTCCCCAAAGGCTGTTTTGTTCCTCACTCATAAGCTGAATCAGATCTGTGGCAACTAAATTGAGATCATCATGCACTGACAACATTACATACTCATTTTTTTGACATACAGGATGAACAGTGTGAGCAACACACAGAAGAAGAGAACATCAAAAGAATATTAGCCAAATAAAAGTCAGGTTTTATGAGATAAACTGAACTGAACTGAAACATACTTTCCTTTTTGCGCTTTTTTTTTTGCTTCAAAATATGACATATTAGATAGAATATTACCCAAATAAAAGTCAGTAAAACATTATTTATTGTATTATTGAAAAAAAAAAAACTGTGTGTGTGTGTGTGTGTGTGTGTGTGTGTGTGTGTGTGTGTGTGTGTGTGTGTGTGTGTGTGTGTGTGTGTGTGTGTGTGTGTGTGTGTCAATGTATTGTAAGTGCTTTTTTATTCTTTTAGTTATTAATATCCTCTTCATGACTGACACAATTTCAGCACTCAGGCACAATGCTACACAAATCTCACTGTCTCACTGTCAAACTGAAATTGAAAGGCAAAAGGATGATGATGCTCAAAGGATCATGATGCTTAAAAGGGACACTGTGGCCCTCAAGTTAAAAAAAAAAAACTAAATAAAAAATAACTTTCAGTGAAACTGCACTTTTTCAAAGAATTCAATGAGCTTCCATGAGTCCAAGGGTAGTGCAAGTTTCTTTGTGTATGTTGAGCCACTTACAATTACAGTCATACAGTAGTCGCTGAGATTAGTTTTGGATAAACCAAGGATAGAAATGTGATTAAAACCGCACAAACAGCCAGCTCGATAATGAGGCAGTGAGAGAGAAAACTTGCTGCGACTTTAATTAGGTCTCTACAAATGTTTCAGCTTACCTTTGGCTGTATCCACCCATGATCCCCTCTGGCTGCAGCGCCAGCCCCCGGGAGATATCACTAACCCACACTACTTCACTTCGACTTTGAGGAATATACCTTAAGAGGCTTCGTTTGTTCATCTCTCGCCTTTCCCTAAGCAAGGCACGCAGCATCCAAAAGCAGATGCTGTGTACGAATGCTCCCTTCAGGTTAGCCTGGAGCAATTCACCACTTCCCCAATCTCTCATTCTTTTGTCTAATTATTTCTAAGACAGTGAGATCAGAGATTTATGCAGAAGATGGTGTTAGGGTAGACTATTGTAGCATCTGGAAGTGGCTGATGAGGGATCTGCTCTACCTTTTTGTGTCCTCAAGGCGTTGTGTTGTCATTGTCAGTGCACATGTTTGTATGCTCTGGTTCAGACTCAGTGAATCACATGTCTAAGTCTTAAGACCTCCTCTCTCTTTGACTTCCCACCTCACCACCCTCATTGCTCTCTGGACTATTGGAGATACGCCTGTCTGCCACAGAGCATTGATATGGCTCTGTCGAAGCCAACAGGATGGGTTCAGCTGAGCAACATGAGCCCCCAGAGCACACATGTACAGCTCAAGTGTCTTATCAACACATGTGCTGTATGTCCAAAGAGTAGCATATTTAATGTCACAGATAAAATACAGAGGATAAAGCTCAACACCAAGGTTTTAATTTGATCTCACTGTCTTCGCACAGACTTTTTTAAGCTCCCATTAATTAATTACGTTTTCTTTGTTCTGGCAGCTTATTAATGCATTAGCTTCAGTCCTGATCTCTCTTGTTATTCAGTGTCATGGTTCAGGGGCTGCTCCTATTACATCAACAATAATTTGTTGATACAGCATGTTGTGCACCCGGTTGGGAAAACTGCATCACCAGACTACAGACAGCTACATGTTGAACAAATTGTGCCCCTATTGCAACCATTATACCTCAATAAATACTTCATTACACCCCGGAGGGTTGCGCATGCTGTGTGTTCAGCCTGCATGCATACAATCGTAGCAACACCTGGTCGCCCCCCTGCTGCTGTGTAATGCACGGTGGGTTTTCAAATGTCCTATCTGGGCCGTGATGATAAAGCGAAAAAGGCTCGGAGGTGAAAAGCAAATGGTTCTTTCTTCAAAGGCAAAAATTAGATCGTCACGGCCCTTTGTACTTCTTTGTTCTCTGCAGTGCTGGGCGGTGCTACTGTACATATGCGGCTCTCTACAGGAGGGACCGGAGCTTATAGACTGTAATCTCTGCAGTCAGATTCAGAAGTTGGTTGGTTTGTCTGTCTTTAAAAGAAACAATAAGCATCATAATGTGTGGATGTCATATCATTTATTGTTTTTGCAAAAGAGTTAGGCATTAAGGTGTGGAACTGTCTTACTTAATGTTTGCAAAAAATGGCCTGCATCTCCTATAAATCACCTATAATCATCTTTTTTTAATGTTAACATTGAACACATTTCTGACTTGCAGGTTGCTGGTAGTTACAAACCCTAACAGACTTCTCACCTGACGTATCACCTCAGCTCCATATAGCATTATAGCAACATTCAGCTTATTGTTTTGGCCTCCTGGCTTGCATGCTTACTGTTTTGGTGCGGTTTCAGCTCTCCCATAGGGTTGTTTTTGGACACAGCTGGCAGTTGTTTTTACCGGAAAAGTGCTAAAGAGTGACAAATGCGCCTCCTGTCTAGCAGACAAACCAGCTTGTGAGCACAGTGGAGCATTTAGCAGCTTAAGAAACACATACAGTATTTTACAGGACCAGAAACACAACTTTAAATGAAGACTAATGATATTCTGCATATACTGAATGTGGCAATTTATAGCTAATTAATTAGCCATGTCAACTAAAAGGTGATAATATGCCGGTGTGGTGTTCACAGCTTGTTTCTGGAGCCCATAAGTGCTATAAATCACCATATATACTATAAAACTAAACTTTAAAAATAACCAAGGGGCAACTACAGGTAAGATGAGATAATTTCATGGAACCCACAGGAAAAGTGAAGTGTCACAGGGGCAAATGTATAAGAAAGATGCACAGTATAAATAATTGAATGAAAAAAAAACATTACATCATGATCACCTGCTATAGAAAAAAAGGATAAAAAAGAAATAAATACATAAGTATACACACCAAATATGAATAGAAACTTGCTGTTGACACAGTGTTGATTCGTTGCCAGACTGGGAGCACAGGTATGTCACGACTCTGTTGTCATGGCAACCGCAGTAAGGAGTGCACTCGGTCTCTTTCAGAGAATTTTAATAATGGAGAAATAGATAAATCTCAACTTGTGCTGCATTCTGTAATTTGTGTTCTATTCTGTACACACATCTAGAGCATGTCTGTCTGTCCTTGGAGATCCCTGTACTGCTGCTCTTCCTGAGGTTTCTTCCATCTTCCTTTTATTCCTGTTAAAGATGTTTTCAGGGAGTTTTTCCTTATTTGAATGGAGGGTCTAAGGGGCAGGGGATGTTGTATTGCTCTACAGACTATAAAGCCCCCCTGAGGCAAATCTGTGATTTGTGATTTTGGGCTTTACACATAAAATTTGACTTCACTTGAACTCAGGTTGCAGTTTCAAAGCACAACATAAACAGTGTGAATTTTCTCTCCAGTACACTACCGCTGCTGATTTCACTTTTGCTGTCTGTGTCTCACTTGAAAGGGTTATGAAGGGGTGAGGAGCATAATGAAGGGGTGAGCTGCAGCACTGTGTAGCTCTGCAGCTACAGTAATATAGTCTGCTTATGGGACAGGAAAGAGATGAGGCATTATGTCAAAACAAGCAGGTACAGCAAGATACAACACAAACGCTTCATCACGTTTATTATCTTTTTAAATTAAAATTCTTTTTACCACAATTTTTCTTTTGTAAAATCAGTCAAATGATAAAGATAGATTCTTTTTATGAGAAAAACATCTTTGGAGGGATAAGTAACTTGAATTACATTTGACCTGATGAATCTGAAGTCCATTTTATCAGTTGTTGCCCTAAAGGTATTTCAGTAAATATGTTTTTGGCCACTCTAAAGTTTTATCTGTCTACAGAAATATACACCATGTCAGGGCACAATATTGTACAATGTGATAAATTTAAAACATTTTATGTTTTACTGAACATCTCTAATTATTCAGAATAAATCAGGAACAAAATGAATGCTTTTCAGTAACTGCACATACTGTACAGTGAATTTTTCCATTATATATATATACTGTATATGTGTGTGTGTGTGTGTGTGTGTGTGTGTGTGTGTGTGTGTGTGTGTGTGTGTGTGTGTGTGTGTGTGTGTGTGTGTGTGTGTGTGTGTGTGTGCATGTGTGTGTGTGTGTGTGTGTGTGTGCAGTTGACAAGAAAGAGAAAGGGAAGACATTTCTTAATAAATTACATGTTTTAAGTATTTCAGTATACTGTCTCAATTTTATCTGTTACATTAATTAGTCTGGTTGATTTGCTTACTGTGAATATATAACTATATTATATTATAGTCTTTCACTACCATTCATTTCATGTTATACTGAGCATACAGTCAACTTTTAGGAGCTTTTGTTTTCAGACTTAATTCTACAGTTTTATATTGAAGGACTTAAGCATACAGCTGTGATATTAAATTACATAAAGCTTTTGCAGTTTAATTTATTTCCCATTTTGCAAGCACTCATTTCATTTCAAATTTCCTTATAGCAAATGTACTTATTTACCCTTTTACAATATCTAAGAATTACACCAAGAGTGGAATGTTTGCACAGATAACCTGATGAAGCTCTTTGTACCGAAACATTTCCAATAAATCTAGCGAAGAACTGTAGACAATGTGCGGAAGTACTTTTTTTCTACCTCATGATTAAATAAGCAGCAATCTAGGTTAAAATTGAGAAATAAAATTTCCTCTGGTAGTACATCTGAAGAGTTTAGCTTTTGAAAATTTCTTGTGAATAACCCCACAACTGTCTGTAGATTCTGATTAAAAATTGACTAAACTAAAGAAATACAATATGTAATATAATTGGGCCCCAACCACCTCAAACCAGTGAGAAATAAACCTCTGATGTGAAATAACCAGAATTGTACAATCTGAACAATAAACCATAAAAAAAAGCTTTTCAGGGCCTTTCCCCTTCAGCGGAAACACTATTTCTCTGTTTACATATAAAACCTACTTATTGCCAGAAAGGAAGAGCACATAAAAGACTACTCCAGTTCTGATTTAGTATATCACACCCATAAAGTTGGTTGAGTTGCTAGAGACAGATTAGAAAATCTGACTTTTAGTCCCTTGTGTGGCTCAACCTCCAAAACCACTGGATCCTGGCCGTCCCATAACTCAGCTGTAAACGACCATGTCTTAGCAGTTTGCAACACAGGCATTAAATGTGATATATAATAATGTCACTTGAGTAATTTTCTCAGACTTTTCAGAGGTCCCTCTAGAACCACAAAAGACATCATCTAGTTGTTTTCGTATCCTCTGCAGTACTCTCCATGACCAGTAAATTAACTTTGACGTGTAAAGCCCTCACAGAACACTCCTCCAAGTGCATGTAAATGTCTGTGTATTAAAATATTGTGTATTTTTTCATGATGGACCAGTCATATCGTGCATGTTGTTGTGGCTGTGACAGATGGCCATCCAGTCAATGCAAAGATATATTGCAGATTATGCAGCATAACAAACAGGTTTAAATTGGACTGTGAGGAGTTCTGAGCAGCCAGTGCCATATTGTAGTGAGTGTGGTTTGGCAGGAGGAAGTTACAGATGGAGCTGCAATTTACTCCCATTTAAAGGTGTAGTATGACCCCTAAAGCTTCTACTGTCTCATGAAGAACTTCATCAAAGCCAAACGGGATTTATGCCATGCTTTAGCTTGAAGGCACTGTAGAGATGATATTGGCTCTTATTTGTTGACAACAGATATGAATAGACTAATCAGGCATTTGTTTTATTTGTGAGTCAGAACCTACTTTCAGGACTTATACCAGTCCAGAGTCAGAAAACGGGAAGAAAACCTCACACCTCACAAACAAACTGTTTGATCTGCTCCCCTCTGGTAGATCCTTCAGAGATCTGCACACCAAGACTACCACACACAAAAACAGTTCTCACTCAAGCTGTCTCACTGATCTCGCTATAATACACCTGTCATGCATGCCCATCGTGCTGTTTGCACTCATGTAAATATGTGTATATATGTATCTTGATTTCTTTTGTTAATGTTTGGTTACATAATTTGACATTTCATGTCAAAAAATCACACAAAATGATGATTTTTTTTTGTAAAATACAAATAATAGAGAATAAATAAAGATACAAATAACTATAAATAACTAGAAAACAACATGAACACACAATGTATGTTTTGAGATACCCGATAAATGCTTCTTAACACTGTATTTTTTTTTACATTTTTTTTGACTTTCTCATTTTGCAAACATTATTTGTCACTGATCCTAAAGCCTTTTTCATATATATTTTTATATATTTTGTGTGCATGTGCACAGGAGAGAGACATATCCAGAGTCAAATTCCTGGTATGGTCGCACATACTTGGTGAATAAAGCTGATTGTGGTTCTAAATTCTGATCCTGATCATTCTGAAGTCCAAACCACAAACACACAAAAGCACAGCAGCACCACATAGTATGATATGAGAAAGGTTCCCCAAGGTGTTTCCTATTGTGGTTCCCTGATGGGGTCTGATCTGATCAGGAATAGTGTGAAATCTGCCTACAAATTGCCAAAATTGATTGAATGCTTGCCGTTTCCTCTGAAGCTTGTTACACGCGTGCACAGTTCCACTCGCACGAATAAAACTTTGTTGACATGCTGTTTAAGGGCCAAGGACACATGGAGGAGCTGAAGGGAATTTGATGAGTCACAGCACAGCAGGGGAAGCTATTCATTATCAGTTAATTTATCCCCAGGAGCTTTTTGTTTTGGAAAACAGCATTACAGTGAGAAGGCCCGGCTGTGAATTCAAAAGGATTAGCATTCCGGCCCTGAAATGTGTTTAACATCAGCAGCAGGAACACCACAGGTCTCACAGTCTTGTCCCTTACTGCACATCACCATCTTGATTTATATGCGTGTCACAACCACAGTTAATAATCAAATACAACTGTTATTAATGACAATTTTAGATAATCTGATCCAAGGATGGTTCTACAGGTGTAACGTTAATGGTAGAGTGTTTCATAACTTTTATTACTTTCCCTCTCCCACTTAAGGTTGTGATATATATATATATATATATATATATATATATATATATATATATATATATATATATATATATATATATATATATATATATATATATATATATATATGTGTGTGTGTGTGTATGTGTGTGTGTGTGTGTGTGTATGTGTGTGTGTGTAGTGGAGAACTGCTACCGAGCAGTTCTCGTCTTCAGGCAGCAAATTGTGTTGACTAACCATCTTCTGTGCTCTGGTGACTTAATCCACAGAGCTGTTTTCCTGGCCGCTGGTAGTCGAGCATGCACAAGAGACTTGTTGTATTTCTGGAGTCTTGCATCAGAGGAAATACACAACACGTGGCTCCCAAGTAAATCTCCCAATACTGTGGTGGAGCATACCAAAGGGAAAAACCTTTGAATTTTACCATCATGTTCCTAATTAACTCCACTTCTGAATATGTTTTGTCACTTGTGGCATTGTAGTTGTATGGGAAATATATGAGATACTATACAAGGATCATTCTTGTTTATGAACAATTTATTTTTCTAGTTTTGGCCAGCGTTCCTGTTAGTAATGATAAGTTTGACATGGTTAGTTAGACAATTAAACCGGTTTTAAACAGGCCCCTAAATGTATCTGCAAGCACCAATGTGATAAATTACTACTCGTACAGAAGTCCTGGTTCATCTTTGACCTAAAGCAGTGGCTCCCAAAGTAGGGTCCTGGGACCCCCCCTAGGGGTCCTTTAGGGATTTCAAGGAACCCCAGCCAAAATTAGAATAATGTATTTTTACTGTTTCATACATGTTCTATAAAAAAATATCTAAAAGCAAAAATCAGATGGGGAATACTGGGACAAAAATATTATTTTTATTTTTACTCCATAATGTATCTAAGTACTTCATCCACCACTTGAAATAACAAATTGTGTATTCTGCAGATCAGGAGAGTTGAAAGTGGTTTATATTGATGTTGTATTGCTGTCAGATCTCAGTAGTTTCTTAGTTTAGTGTGACACCATCATGATCAATAAACAAATGGTCAGAGCAACAAAACTAAGGCCTAAATTGTTATAAACCGGACTTATCCTCTAAAGTTGGAATATGAAGGTTTACTGTTTATGGTCGATCCGGTGCTTGTGTCTGTGAGCTGTTGACTTTAATGGCAGACTTCAGGAGGGATGGCACTGTGACCATTAAAGTTTAATGTCCTCATTTTGTTGGATGTTAGCTGGTACTGACCTTTAGTGAGTTTGGCACCGCATTAAGGACTTTTTTTTCCTGAATTAAACTGTATTCGTTATCTATAGGAGCCATTCTGATGAAAGAGAAAAAGTATACAGGCTGCGTAGGAGGTGGAAAACTGCCTGAAGTAGGTTATAGTCTGCAGCTTTACAACCATTTGTTGGACTCCCTGTTGTGTGTGTTCTACGATCATTATGACAATTTGTAACACTTGTCGGTAGTATTTCAGTAGTGGTGTTTTACTTGTCATCCACACTATAGCCTCACAACTTAATATCTGCAGGGCAAAAAAGTAGAGAGGAATGTATGCTTCATTTAAATATCTTTTACAGTATAGAGTTTCTCTGGTGTAGAAACAGAAGTAAGCATAACATGAGGTTCTCTATGGATTCCAAACTGTTATTCGTGTAGTGTGTAGTGTTTACTGTGCCAAACAACACCTGAGGCACCAAGATCTGCTGTTTATCCCCCCGGGGGAGGAGTTAAGATACATGCAAGGTACTGTACTTACACTGCAAGGGTGTGTGAGTGTGTGTGTGTGTGTGTGTGTGTGTGTGTGTGTGTGTGTGTGTGTGTGTGTGTGTGTGTGTGTGTGTGTGTGTGTGTGTGTGTGTGTGTGTGTGAGAGAGAGAGAAGACAGAGTTTATACAACCACACTTACTTACTAAGTGTGGTTGTATAAACTTTTCTCTCTCTCCCCTCTGTGACTTGTAGATAAGGAAACCACTAGCCCCCGTATAAACAGTGTTTCCAGAAACTGCCATTGTTTCCTGAGCCAGTGTGGAAGGGAGATTAAAAAAAATAAGTAGTGGTGCCATTAGAAATGGCAGCAGGCCACAAAAGGTTCATTCCAGTTAGCTGTTAAACTGATACATGGCCACTTGCGGGTGTCAATAAAAGTTATGCTTCATGTATTTATGCTTACTTGGCCTTTAGGGAAAAAATATAGTGCTTTTCTAAAGGATTTACTAAAACGTTTGCACTGCTTAGTCAGTGATTGTTAGTGGAGACATTTGTTGAGGTAAATTGTCCCTTATTAAATCTTCTTTTCTATTAACAATTATGTGACAGTTTATAATTTGTAACATCATATTTTTTATATCAATAAGATTCAGTAATGCAGCATAAAGACTAATGTTCAACCGGAATGGTTTATTATTGGCATTTTTTTTGTCAGTGGCAGTGGCATATTATGTTCCAACAGTGCAGGAGACCAGAGTTCAAGCTGAGGCTGGAGGACGGATGGAAATAGAAACACACACATTTATCATAACACTGATTTATTGAGGAATAACCTCTGTGGTCAACTGGTCAATAACTCACTATTCCATAGGGTCCCACAGTTGGTGGTGGTTGCATTCAATTGTTCCCAACAAGAGAGAAGTTAATGATGAAAAAGTGAGCTGAGGTGATACAAATATTAATCTTGCTACCTTTATTGCTGTAGATTTCTGTAAGTTTATAATCAGTGTTTTCTTTTTCATTACTTCAAATTTTGCTTTTATTTTGGCTTGTTAAATGAAATTAAATAGATTATAATTCCATTCAGTGGGAAGTGCAATGTTCAGCTGGAGGTGCAGCAATTCAAAATATTGTACACTATTTAAGTTTGTTTAATAAATTTAGTTAACAGATCCTGAGGCTCCATCATAGGAAACTTCATTTTGTGAATGTACAGAGAAATCTGTTTTTCTCTGGAGTCAACGGAACTAAATGTGCTGCTAAATCTGTGGGACTTCAAATCTGTTTTTCTCTGCTCTCTTGCCAGGGTCATCACAGATAGCCAACTCCTATCTGCCTCCCCAGGCAAGACTTAGAGCTTTGACTGTTGGTTTGTGGTTAGAGAGTTCATACTTGGCTACAACATTCAGCCGACCAGCAGCAGCAGAGGCAGCAACTATACACACATGAGAGCCGAGGCAGAGAGAAAAATATGAAAAAGATATACATTGGCAAAACCGCCCTCAAAACCCAAAGAAATGGTTGCAAACATCAAAAAAGAAGGTAAGATGAGTCAGTCTGAGGAGTGTGTTAATCTCTATACATCAGCATGATTGTTGGGGAATCCATTTAATTCATTTTGACTAATGGAAATGGATTCTCATTGGGAGGTCGTGACCATTAAAAAGCCATAAAAATCATCCATTATTCATCGTCATATCTCCTGTCATGTATTAGCTGACATGGACATCCATGTTAATGGAGCATTGTGTGCAATCTGAACAACTCTTATACATCTGGATGTAAAACAAAGACATAATACTCTTAACAAAAATCTGTGAACACTTAATTAAACTAGCGCTATGTAGATGTTAAGAGCCCAGAGCAACTGTCACGTGTACTTACAATAGCTTTGTGGTTCCCTGCCACACAAGTTTATAACATCACTTGCAGCTGTTTTGTTATGTCAGGAGGTGGAGTGAACCTGCAAGCCTCAGCAATTGGATGCATAAGCTCTTCAAATGATTCATTTATCTGTCTGTCCACCTGTTTCTGTAGGGGTTGGACTAAATACACTTTTATTTAGTGAGCTTTAGAGATGCAGTCAGGTGTATTTCTTTACTTCAGAGAGAACCAGTCTCTCAGCTAAGATAAAAAAAAAAAAAATCCACACTCCAGCTGCATACTTAATAAATTATTAAATATTTCACCCCTTTGGGAAATACTTAGAACAACGATACCATTCTCACATTGAGCTGGATCCAGGAGAAGACTAGTTAGCATGAAGACTGGAAGCAGTGAGAAACAGGTCTCTGCCTAAACTGAAAATATACAGCTACCAACACTGTTAAAGCTCATTATTTAAGAAGTTATATCTTTGCTTTTAGTCACATTGTTGCTGAGAGTTGGGTGAGAACTGTTGTGTTTGTCTCATATGGAGCTAGAATCTGGTGATTATTAGCTTATCTAACAACTAACCAGGGTCTGTCCAAAGTAAAGAAAAACAAAAAACAAAACCACACACCAACCTCCCTTGCTAACAACTTTTCTTTAACATTTTTGATAATGTTAGGCCCATCGTTAAAAAAAAACTTGATAACAAGATATATAAAGAAGCTAGAGCCAAGTGGTCTTTAGCCTAGCTTAGCAACAAACACTGGAACTATTAAGAAAGTGGTAGCCTAGCTCTGTTAAGAATTTAACAAAGCCAAGGTAATTATCCTTAATGAAAACTAGCAAAATAACAAAAACTAGAGTTGACTACACAGAAGGTAACTGAACACTAAACTAGACATTATATTTTTGGTATCAATCGTACTCATTAAATGCAGCTACATAAAGACTAACGCTCAAATGGAAAGATTTACTATTGGCATTTTTTGGCAACTTTTCTGAAACATTACTGTAAATGTTAGGCACATTGTTGAAGAAACTTAGATGACAAGATCGCTGTCAAGAAGCTGGAGCCAAGTGCCAATCAGCTTACTTTAGCATAAAACTATTAAGAAAGTGGTAGCCTAGCTCTGTTCAGAATTTAACAAATCCAAGGTTATTATCCTTAATGAAAACTAGCAAAATAACCAAAACTAGAGTTGACTACACAGAAGGTAAGTAAACATAAAAAAATATTAAAACTAGGGATGCACTGAAATGAAAACCTGTGGCTGAAGCTAAATAATATAAAAAAAAAAAAACTTGGCCAAAAACCGAATGCTGTGGTTACGTTTTTAATACATTTTTTAATAAAGCATGAATAATCTAGAATACATTTTTAGACATGGTTTTCAAAGAAATATCTCCGGTAAGCACACATCCGAGGGGGGCAATCGTACCACAAATGGCAAAATGCTGCAAACACAGAAATGATGCAAAACCAAAAACACAAACACATAAAACAAATTCAATAAAACAACACTGCAGGATAAAATGCTGAATCACAGAAACGAAGCAGAAGCAAAGATTCAAAAACCCACAAAACCAACGCAAAAAAAAAAACGCTGCAAATATCAGAAAACATACAAACCCCAAAACAACTGCAAACTGCAAATTCACTCAATACATCACTCAACACATCTCTTTTGACTCATTGTTTTTTCAATCAAGTCACTAACATGCCATTTTCGCTATTTAAAAAAAAGATTCACTTTTAAGCCCTACGGTTTGCATTAAACATGTTTTTGTTTCACTTGGGTCTGATCGGCATCATGTTTCCTCCTGACTTCAATTGTGACTTGCTGCTGTTTTTGTAGCTACTCAACATGTTGTGCGTCACCTGCCACTGTTCGGCCTCGCTTTTAACTCCACTGAAGACTGAATGTGGGGTTTTTATTTGTCTGAATACCAAATATTCAATGCATCCTTAATTAAAACTTAACTGAAGTTGAAAACAGTCAAAACTAAATACAAAATAAAAACTAATAAAAAATCTGAAACCTATTACAACCATGCTCAGGAGGTCTTTATGCTAAGCTAGGCTATTGTATCGACATCCCCAGCTCTGTACATAAAAACTCTCACAAAAGAATGAATGATCATGTTTCAATAATGTGGCAGACATTCTTGTTGCTTTTGCATAGATGTTTCACCACTGCACTTTTCGCTACGTGATAAACACGTCATTACTGGAGATATTTAATTAGGAACTCACACTATGAGGGTAGTTCATTGCCTACTCATGCATTGATACAACAGTCTACGTCTTTCTGTGGACACCATTTCCCCCTTATTGCCAGCTTCTTAATTGTGGCTGAAGGCTGTGTTGAACATGGAGGTGCTCTCATTGCACCTACTGGTTGGCAGCGCTGAGCCATCGAATCCCCTCCGAAAGTATCCATCAGTCTGGCAAAGTACTAAATCTGCCAGAGCGCACACATTGCCCCTGCTCCCCATCTCTAGCCTTTCATTACCACATCCATTCCCCCAGTCCTGCCTGTGTGTTTTCATCCCTGGTGCTCAAACCTGCATGAAATACATGACCCAAATATGACTCCATGCCTGGCATGTTGTTGATGGTGATGATGGTGAAACGTTGCTATTCTGGCTTCTCACTCATCCTCGCTCTACTGTGCTTTCTCTTGTTCTCTTTCTGTCTCTTTCACCCTCTTTAATAGCTTACCCCCACACAAAGCCCATTCTGTATTTTCACCAATTTTTCCATGAATCACCCATGGTCTGTGTCTGGGGGGGCAAAAATCTTTTCTTATTCTTTCAGAGATTCGATAGGGGTGTGTGTGTAATGGAATTCACCATTACACCGATGGGAGCGCCTTTCCCAGCACTGCTCCTTCCCTGTGAATGGGAAATGATTAGTATTCTTCCTCCATCCATCTTCTCCTCCCCATCAGCCTCACTGCCTTTCCTCTGCCTGGGAGCTCTCTCACTCTAAACTGAATTACAATCCAGCTACACTTCATCCCTTCCTCCCTCTCACACAAACACATACCACACTTTACCTTTACTCTATTGTATAACTGCTCATCTCTCTGTGTTTCCTCTCCATAACTCTACTTTCCTCTATGAATATGACAAAATTTAACAGCAGAGGCAGTGCAGTTCAATGCAGTCTTTTGGAATCTCTCTAACCGCTCTCTCTGCTGCCTATTTAGCTCTTTCCATGACCACAAGGATGACCTCCGCAAGCGCCTGTCCTACACCACCCACAAACTAGAGATGGTGGAAACAGAGTTTGACTCCACTCGGCAGTACCTGGAGACAGAGCTGCGCAGGGCCCAGGAGGAACTGGAGAAGTTCACAGAAAAACTACGCAGGTGTGTGTGTGTGCTGCTTGTTTTTTGTGTATTTATGTGCTTTTCAGTCCATCAGGAGCAAACTCAAGCATAAGAAGAAAATCTGATTTGACCAAAGTTAGAAGGCAAACATGTTTTAACAGGGATTATAGTTTGCTGGTCTTGTGCTGGATTTCGTTTTGTGCTGGATTTCGTCTTGTGCAGCACTTGACTGTAAAGAAAAGAATCAACCTCTTGAAACTATATATAAAAATATATATATATATATAAAAATGAGATAGTTCATATCATCATCCAGTATTTAGCGTGGACCAAGTAGCATCATGTGGAAGCCCTGTGCCTTTCAGACCCGAGTGAAAACAAAGACGTACTAACGTGAACCATAGAGTCTAATAATGAATCAGAAGCGATCATTTTCACATCAGATCCGCACCACATGGTGCCTCGAATCGTTTGGCAATAAGCCTGTGCAATTACTTTAATTTTTAATTTTCGATTTGCCTGTCAAACGATCTCCAAAATCATATATTTGACATTTCATTACACAATTTCTGAAAGGAGTGAGTATGTGAGAGCGTGAGCATGCGGCTGCTAGTGTGAGTGTGTGAGTGTGTTTGCGAGTGTGAGACTGTCAGTGTGTGAGTGGGCGAGTGGAGCGCGAGCTAGGTCTCTCTGTCTCGCTGTCTACTTTTTAAAATACAGTTTTAAGAAGCATTCATCAGGTCTCTAAATGAAGTTTGTTTTTTTGTTTTTTTTACAAAAAGAAAAGAAAAAGAGAAATCAATAATATTTGTGGCTGGTTTTAATTCAAATTTTACTAACTCATTAACTAACCACAAAAACGTTTAGTTGACATACGTCCATTACAATGGAGCTCCACTCCCTGTAGATCTGCAACCAGACAGTTTTGCATTAATGTGAAATCATTCATTTACTCATTTTGAGTCTGAGAACGTGTTCACGCCACAAACTTCCACCCCCACCCACCTATGCAGCCACATAAAAAAAAGTTCAGGTTCAGGATTTTTTTTTTACTTGAATCCCTGTTTAAGTCTGGGCGGTATGGGCGGTATGGGCGGTATGGGCGGTATGGGCGGTATGGGCGGTATTGGCGGTATTGGCGGTATTGGCGGTATTGGCGGTATTGGCGGTATTGGCGGTATTGGCGGTATGGGCGGTATTGGCGGTATTGGCGGTATTGGCGGTATTGGCGGTATGGGTGGTATTGGCGGTATTGATAGTACACTGTTGTAAATGTGCTATGGTATGGCATTTGGCTTTACTAACAAATTGGAAACTCAAGTGCACCATATTACAGAAGCACAGAAAAATTACACTATTGTGATGATATACCAAATATTACCAATATATTGATTTGAGACCATACCACCAACCCTCACAGTAACACCTCTGCATACATCTCTCCACAGCATCTAGAAGAACATGCTTGACAAAAATTGGAATATAATAATATTATTGTTTTAATTAAATTATAATTCAATCAAAATAAGAATTGCTGTATGCTAAAATAACCTAGAACAAACTAACCAAACTACTTTAGTAGTTCTCCTGACCAATTCGGGTCCTCAATGGCTGCTTTCAGACAGACATAGTTCTGGTTCTGTCAGAAAGTGGGAGGATGGTACTCCATGGTACTCCGGATTACATCATGTGTGTGTAATCCTTTGTCTGTGTAATCTGTTTGTGTTTGTCTGTGTAATCCTTTCTCAGGTTTTTAAATGTATTAATTATTTGATCTGGCATTTGAGTGAATCCAGCCTTGGCCATCTCTTCTGCAAGTTTGGCATATAACATTCTCTTTCTTGAACTGATTTCTAATTTTCCATTCCATGGGGTCATTTGCTGCCTTCTTCTCCTTCTGTCTTATTTATGACACATCCAATTAATGATGTCACAGTTCCCAAAGAAAAACACACAATTTTTTGCATCTGCTGTGAACCAACTTTTCAGAATTGGAACTATTATTTTGGAATTATTTTGAGCTGAACATGCCAGCCAGTTCAAAATTGTGTCCTGGAACTGCAAACAGCATGGAACCTTGCTGGATAGAAAGCCCTAATTCTTTTGCAAACTGTATGAGATGAAAACTGCAGAAAACTATACATTGTACCTTTACCTTTTAATCCAAGAGTAATGAAATGAACAGCAAACAATGCAAACCCTCTGGTCAGGCAGAACAGAGTGTTTTCTGACTCCTTGGTTTAAAAAAAAGGTTAAATATGCTGTTTAAATAAACTCTTTATTCAAACTCAACTCTGGCCAGAAACCTGGAAACCTGGACAGCATGCACGAGGCGTTCACGTGTGTTTCGTCCTGAGTCTGATCCTCTCTTTTCTTATGATTGGCAGAGCCCAGCCCCTGCCATTAGCCTCATTTTAACCATCTGATTGATTTGTAAAGCTTGTTTACAGGAAGTGCTGCCTGAGGGTTCAGGTTCACATAAAAAAACAAACCAGTCCGTCCTCTTTATGCTCTTTACAAATGAGTAACAGCACTCTGTGTAGCCGCTCTTAATGGCAGATTTGTTTGCTCCATCAATCTGTGAACCACTCTGCCTTCATTTTCATTTACACTCCTCAAATACTCTTTCAGGTCTTTATTTCATGCTCTGTCTTTGCTCTTTGTCTCCATTGTCCACATACTCCATATATCTGTTGACTTAATGGAACCATGGTTGCTGGTTTATCAACACCCAGAGCTAATGTGAAAATGATACTGAAATGAAAGGTGGCATGATAAAATGATAAAACATCAGGAATAAGTTAACAAGTCGAACATCTAAGTCCTATTCAATTAAATATCCCCTCCAGGTAAAATGATGAATTGTATTATTAAAATCTACTTTCCCTCATCACATCAGACGTGTGGAAGTTGTGATGTGCTTCAAAAATGTGATGGACTTCAAAAATCCTTGTGGTGTCACAAATCATGGCTGTACTGTCGGCCCAACCCTTTAAAACTGGATTTTTAATGATCTCAAAGAAAGCAGATGAATGTGAAAACAGCCTTCTAACTCTTCACATAACATTCAACTGTAGTAAGAAGAAGAAAAACATATTTTTGAGTGGAGGGGGACCTTCAGGTTACTAATGGTCTGAAGGAACCAAGGAGCAACAGTGAGAAGGAAGTGATGATGAAAACACAAAAGGAAGACAGGGAATTTAAAGCAAGGCAACAAAGATGTTTAAAATATTAGTTTTCAGCTGCCTTGTTACAGCTCTGCTTACACATGTTTATGATCATAAAATATGTTGTGTCATCACATAATGATAATAATATAATAATATATTTTCTTGGTTATTCTTGCTGCAGCATTTAAACATAACATCAACCCTTTTTATAATGTTTGAACTCAGCAGATTTATATCCTGAGTGATCTTCAAATGTGAGTCAGTAATTATTATATCACCATTTTTATATATCATTAATTATATTATTATTATATCCTGTAAATCCCCTTTGAGATCATCCTCCTTTAGATTTATATATTTCTCATTCTAAATTTAAAATTAACCTACTGCTGTAGAGTTTTTAATGTCATATTTGTGTTTTTCATTTCTAAGAATGCACAATTGTTTTCTGTTCCTTCAGGATCCAAAGTAGTTATGCAGCTCTTCAGAGGATCAACCAGGATTTGGAGGAAAAGATGCACAGGACGGTAAGAAATTCATACGGAAGTTTTTCACTTTTCAGTTTGAACCTCACATGACTGAAAACATCACATGTAATATATAACATGGAAGATGCGTTAGAATTTATTGTGTTTGTGTTGAAGAGAGATATATCTTTTCCTCATATAACAAATGTAGTATTGATAGACCTAAATAAAATTGACTGGTTAATTATATACAAAAAATCATTTCCACATGTTTCCACCTGGAAACCACCATTACAATAACACTCTTCTCTTTTCCAGTTGAAAAATGTCAACATGTTAAAGGGTGAAACTGGTGTTTAGTTTAGTTTGTTTAGATTTCTCTCATTCAAACATCATGAATTTCACTTTTTTCTCATTTTCACTGAAGTGGACTTTGTTTAAGTGTTTATTTAAAGTGTAAATACTTTAATATTTATCGCTTAAACTGCATTTAGCTGGCATCACATCACACTTCACACTACACAAACTTCATAATATCAATTTAATTTTGTAAATATTCGTATTATTATTTGTAAATAAAGTTCAAAGAAAAGTGTATGTTTAAAAACAATTCTATTTATATATGTCATGCAATGAATAATAATAATGTGAAGTAAATGTAATATGCTGCAGTCTTTAAACATCTTTCTGTGTAGCAACTTTTAGGGCTTGTACAGGAATCACCACCGTGTGAGTCTCTCAGCTTTCACATTTCAGCTTTCACATTTCCTGACTGCTGTTTGTATTGATATTAACAGTGTTTAGGATCCTAATGGCATCTGTAAGTACCACATATTTAAATACGTATGAAAGTGGCAGGGATTTGTGAATTCAACCACATAATTGTGCACATACACACAGACACAGCTAAAACAGCTTATGACCTGAAGCTGAACCTGGAGCCATTTATTCAAGAATACAAAGTCCTGTAGTTACTAGGAAACGCTTGGCTTTTGTATGAAACTCTTCTCTACAGTCAAGGAAAAGTTGTTGTCTTGGCAGCAGCTGTTTCGTCTGCTCTGCACTTTGTACTCTGAAAAAAAGATCTGATAAAATGGCTTAGATAAAGTGCAATATATGATTTTTTCCTCAGTGTTCCACAATAATATGCAGTCTCCTGAGTGGTATAACAATATTCTAGGCTGAAATGTATCAGTTTTTAACTATTACAACTTTGTTTCTAAGAAAACTGTTTAGTTTGTGTGATGAGAATAGCTACATGTATGGAGAAGAAGCAAATCAGGATCAACCTGCCCCCTTAGTTACTGTTGCCTTACAAACACTGCAGATGTATGCGTGTGTGTATATACAGTATATATATATATATATATATATATATATATACACATACATATACACACACTACTAAAGTATAAGTTACGTGAAGGTTAATCGACAGGTAGGTGTGTTAAACACTTTTGATGCATGACAGACCGAGGCCTTGATACTGAAATGCTCCATAGGAGTGGTACTTTTTAAATATACAGAATTTTTACATATACAAACTGGAGGAAACATTTTTAATGATCATATCTATATAAAGCTAAGAATTAATCATATATATTATTTCATTTGCTTTCCTACAGTAATTGTTCCTGCAATACAATATCTGCTTGCATGATAAATGTATTTTTTATAATTATGGTTTAAATGTTCTCTGCACTTGGATAAGGTTTGGGAAAGGTCATGTCTTGGTAAAGTAGTGAATAAGTCAACAGTTACTTTTTTTATACACGAAAAAATGATCACACTTTTACTGTCAGACCTCTGAACACCCGAAAACACTCAACATAATTATCTACTTGTACGTAGGCATTTACGTAGAGCATGTGTGCAATTATGTCCCAAATCCTATTGTATGTTGTTCAGCAAAAGTGTCTAGCTAATGGATGTAATGTAATCTAACCTGTACCCACATGCTCAGATATGAAACAATACAAGCATTAAGTATTTGGAGCCATGGTGAGAAGACTTGGCCTCTGCTGAAAAAATAAAAATAAAAGTGGAAAAGTGCCAGACTGGAGTTTAAAGCCGAAAGGCAGATAATATGGAGCAAGACAGTTGTCAGAATAGTTGTGTGCTTATGATGGAGATCTGTGCATATTTTTAATAGTCATGTGCATATTATGGCGACCCCTGCCTAAAATAAATATCCGTAAACTCTCAAATGAGTCCAGTCGTACATAAAATGTATTGTATGTGTATTTTATCAGAATTCGAATGGGGAAAAATTAGGACATCAAGAGTTAGAATCACGAAATAAAATTTTATGTCACAAGTGTGACTCTACCATCAAAAATATGTCATCACTTGACAGGTATTATTTATTTATTAAGGGGCAACACGGTGGATCAGGGGTTAGCGCTGTTGCCTCACAACAAGAAGGTCGCAGGTTCAAGACCTCCTTGGTCCGGGGTCTGAGACCTTTCTGTGTGGAGTTTGCATGTTCTCCCCGTGTCTGTGTGGGTTTTCACCAGGTACTCCGGCTTCCTCCCACAGTCCAAACACATGCTGAGGTTAATTGGAGACTCTAAATTGCCCATAGGTGTGAGTGTGTGAGTGAATGGTGTATGGGCCCCACGATTGGCTGGTGACCATCTGGGGTGTATCCCTGCCTCTCGCCATAACACGCTGGGATTGGCTCCAGCAGACCCCTGTGACCCTAATGAGGAATAAGCAGGTATAGAAAATGACTGACTGACTGACTGAATATCATTAATCAGGACCAGGACTGTACGCTGAAGTTTAATTAGTGGTCCTGGAGGGTGGGTCTACAGCATGGGCCACAGAAGCTCCTCAACGGGCATTCCTGTAGCGTCTCTGCTGGACCCGATGCTAACAGATCCTCAGCTAAGAAGTCAGTGAACTTCACCTCCGGCTGTTTCTGCGGTTTGTATCATTTGATGCACATATCAGATGAATAGATGTTGATGTTGTTGCTGACTGTACCAATTGAGCAAAGAACAACTGTGCTTCATTGTTTTCTGTGATTGTATTTCTATTATTTTATTAAGTGATTAGCATATATCTGTGTCTGGCTCATTAACTTGGCAAGCTAATGAATTAGCACCGAAGTCAAAATGTCTTGTAATTTATATAATACAACAGTTGGTGTCTGCGTGAGGTTTAAAACAACAACGCTCTGCAGCTGCTGCTTCAGCTGAACCAATAAAGCCCTGGTCTGACAAACCACAATAACTGAGGGACACTGAGTGGGCGTATCACTGCAACCCGACTTTCTGTTTAGGCTTTGCTGTTTAAATTTACAGGGTTTATATTATTTAATGATCTTCATCCATGTTATTCTGCACAATAAATAATACCTGTGAAGTGATGATGTATTTTTGACAGTACAGTCACATTTATGAATATTTACTTTATGCACAGATCTCTATCAATTGCACACGAACAAGACAGAATAGTCTTTTTCCATAGATTAGACAAAATATAATAGACAAACAAGCTTCATACCCTCAAATAAATGACATAATAAATGACATTACTGTTAAAGTGTGGTCACATACTAGCGGATGATTTAAGAGTTACATCTCTGCTCCTTCTCTCACTGTCTGTCTTTTGTCTAAGAAATGAGAGATGTACTATAATCGATTTGAGCACACCTGTTTAGCAGCCAAACCACTCTCATCTCTCAAAGCAATTACATGATCAAAGACAGGGAGCGCAATCAATGTCCAAAGTAATTGGTCGTACCTGTCATGCAACCCTGTTAGAAAACTATTATAGCTAACTGCTGTTCTGGTCACTTCAGCAGCAGCTGTCCAATCACATCAGGTTGAGAGGTTCCCTGAGCATTTTACCCTTTTCCAGCCTCCGCTTTAGAATTTATTGGCCAGAATCAGTGCAATGATGAGCCGGCACCACAGCGAAGTCGAGCCTTTTGACTTACAGTAGCTTGATTAAAGTGGATTGTAAGCTCATCAGAAGTTTGATCCATGGGGCTAGTCCACCCAACACCCTAATAGAAGAGGACTGTGTGAAACTATTAGTGCAAAGCGCCAGCAGCCAGTTGCTGGATTATTGACCCACTGTGAGCTAAAAAGACCTTTTTGTATTCAGCTGATTCTCGTGGTGTATTTCACTTTCCTGTCCATTTAAATCCAAAAAGGAAACAAGCGTTAAAGGGTTGTTGACAACAGTTGTTCTGGATTTTCTGTTTCAAATCACATGACAATTTATTTTTTTTTTATCACTGTTAAGTTCCAATATGTAAGATTTAGCAGCATCTAGTTCAGTGATACTCGCTATTTTTTCTCAAGAGCCACATAGGAAGAAAAAAACAGGAGGGGACCCACATATGTACATCAACATACGACGCCATTGCAAATATGCACACATGTCCACAGACAAAAGCTAAATATTTTCAATTAAGATATTTATTACCTTAGTACAGGGATGAGCAGAATGTGTCAGTTTGTGGTAATTTGATTACAACAACTTAACAACACTATTACACACATTTATTTAGCAATGTGCACAGTATAAACTAAAATAATGAAGGACTTAAAACTATATTTCAACCCAGGACCCTCCAAGGCAGGGCCAATGGAAGTTATATTGTACTTTAGTGGTCCAAATTAACAGATTATCAAATTACCAAAATAATTATATATACAGTGGAGTTTGGGGTGGCGATTGACAAATGCCTAGTCTTAATTCAGTCTTGCTTAGTTTCAGTAAAGCCATAACAGTTTTTGTTTTATTTTTCCAGGTTAATGAGTTTTTATTCTATTGAATTGGAGTCAATTGTGGAATAAACAATCAGAGATGGATATAAATTAGATGTGAGAAAATGTGTTTGCAGTTTGGATTAAGGGCCCCTTTATATTAAGTAAGAATGAATAGTAGTAAATAGCTATATTTTGATTTGTGGTAGATAACAGATTTTCCTGTGAGTTGATGTATGCTGCTGGACTAGTGAGGTGTGATAATTGTAATAAATCAACCCAGACGTGAGGTACAGTATATTTAGGGGACAGTTATTCATAGCAGCATGTCTGGCAATATTTGCAGCTAATTATTTGTGATGTTCCAATGCAATCCTTCTTGTCTTGTTTTGTCATGCTGTGAATACACCAAGAATGTCCTCCCCTCATAAATTACTCCTCTCACACTGGCACACTACGCACATCAGTGTGTTCTAGTCATGTGAAAATGATTTTGAAAACTGTTGGCTTTTCAAAGGGATTGTCTGTCTAGAGAGAGACTTGGTGTAGCAAATCGGTCTTCATGGCAGGAGACAGTATGGACCTCATTGGGATTGCTATTTCTTTTGATGTCATGTCACGCAATGGCATTTCAAGGAGGAAATATGTTCCTTTGTAGAAGACTGCGTAGGCAGGCAGTGACAAAGGAAGCTCCAATCAATTGAGACACACAATTAAAAGTTCTAAGGGGCCAAACCGGCAAGGTCAAGTGAAAATCAGCAAATAATGGAGATATTTTACAAAGAAAACATTATAGATTAAGAACAGACGGATACATGTTGTGATCACACTGGAGCAGTTGTATCAAGAGGAGTAGTAATTTTGATCTTGAGATAGATAAATGGACAAACTATGTCTTTGCCTAAAAGAAAAAAAAAATCTGATTGTTGAAAACAGCAATGCCAGCGCTTCATCAACTGTTCATCAAACAAAAAAATTCTGTAATTTGTGTTTGGTTGATTGTTTCTCTGTTGTAATGATGCTTCAGTCATCGGGAACAGTTCAAATGAATCTTTCAGCCTCTTCTTAGACCGCACCGATGCCAGCAGGAAATACATAATCGATACAATTAATTAGTTAATCATGTATGATTATGTTTTCTATGGTGCCCATTTGTTTTAGTTTTATACATAAGACACTCTTACACCTAAATGAGGACTTCAGTTTTAGATATTTTTTGTGAAGCAATTTTGTGAATGTTGGCTTTAATAGTTCAATTTGAATGGTGTTATTTGTATACACTATAAGGAGTTGTAAAGAAGCTGTCCATGGTGCTGAAAATAATTGTTGTTTTTCTTAATCCTCATAAGAGTCTTTTGCAGGGTCAGCTAAATAACCGCTGGCCTGGAACTGGCAGCAATACAAGGTCTTACTGAATGACTGCGTTCCTAATAAGAATAATGTCCACTTCATCAGGAAGTGTTGCTGCTAAGCACTGCCATGCCATGCGTCCAAGTTAAATTTAATTAAAAAATGGATAATAACATTAAACAATACAGGTTATTTGGAGTAACAGAACACTAAAAAGCAATAAAATAATAGCATGAATAATTAAAACACTTACATTCAGTCTATCCCTGTAATCACTCAATACACTGACAAGCAGCCTCCTGGTTTGTTAGAACTCCCAGCCACAGATTTTAACTCATCGAAATTCTCTTTGCCTCATACAACAAAATCCTCTTTCTGCTATTTTCCCTCACTTGATTTTGAATCTTAAAACTTATGTGTACCCCTGAAAAGTTGGCAGTTTCTTCCAGTGACAGTTTGGTAATTTGATTAGATGGTGTGGGAAAGAGCAATTTTAAGACATCACCTATCACAGTGGACTCCTAATAACATGTTATGAGCATTTTGTCATTATGTTTCATTTTAAGAGCTAAATACGTATTGGCTCAATTGAAAGAGTAATCAGTAGAATAATGAAAAATGACTGCTAGTTGCAGCATCTCCCATGTGGCTGTACCTTTTGTTCCTGGTATGAACAGTACAATTCTATCCAGATCTATGAATCTGATGCCTGTCAGGACCAATCAGAAAAATTTATGAAGCACAGAGTCTTGGTCTAATCTCTGGGGTCTCTGGTTGCTCGTTCTTTACCAAGCCTCTATATGAAACATACAGATGATCAATAGGATTTGATTTAGGATCAATGTCTTTTTAGCTGCATAGTTTATCATGCATGGCTTTATCAGAGTAGTAATTGTTTGTGCAGCTGATGTTTAATAAAGACGTCTTACTATTTAAAAATCCCATATGCTTGTGCCATTGGCAGAATAAAAGAGAATGCAATATGAAAGTTTCAGGTGATAAATAATTTTTGTTCAGTGTGTGGTTGGGGAACAGTGTAGTCATAGAAACCCACGGCAGAGATCACTTACTGTTTTTACGTTATTTTCCCAAACGAATGACCAAATGGCAAATAGTGTCTTCCTTGTCTGTGCTTACAGGTGTCAGAGGTGTTAGGTGAGTAATAGCCTCGTGAATGTGGGACACCTGAGAGCTGTTGAATGTGAATGTGTTCATGTACATGTCTGTATGTCGCTCTGTTCTTCACTGAGCAGCATTGAGGTCCTGTAAAGTGACAATTGGTGCCATTAACATGAAAAGGCATACATTATAACTCTTAAATTAAAAGTGCAGATTACACAGGAGAGCGGCATCATCATAATGATTCACTTAATTTAATTATTTACCCGGGCATAGAAATTGTGCTGCCTATTCAAACTAACTGAATGACTGGTGTGAAGATTCTCTTAATGACAATGTTCACTGTGCATTTACCAAAGACTGGATTTTTACATGAACATTTTTTTCCATTCATTAGAGTCCAGTATATGTTACTTGTAATGCACTTTTGATCAGGTGTTAGATATTTTTGTAAGTTGAGAATAGATCCAATAATGTTTTACAAGCTCTCTGTATTATGTTATAAAATATGGTGTCACAGATGGTAAGTGTAGTCTTTTACTATTTGTCAACAAATCCAAAAAAAGAAAACTAAACACTGAATTGATCCTACTGACAAGTATTGATACTCTGTGGCTTACACCTCTGTGTCATAGAGACTCCATTGATGCCCAAAATGTGTTACATACATACATACATATACGAGCCCCATTTGGCAACGTGCTCCTTTATTATGATGAATTTTATTTTGAGTCAGTGCTACACTCACTAGAGCTCTGAAATGTGACTTAATTTGCCCCTGAAAATAGTCCCCTCTGTATGGCTTGTGAATGTGATGCTTTTTGACTTCTGCAAGGGATAAGTGCATCATCAAAGCTACATCATTCAATCTCTTCCAGTGTATATTCATGATGCATTGGCATAAACTGAATGTCCAATGGCTGTAAAGGTACTGTAGAATAATCAATCCAAAACATACAGTATGTGTTAGAAAATTATATATCTCACACATACTATCAGATATGAAGCAGACACTTCTTTCAGCTGTGAATATTGTTGGTCCTAATCAGTTGTCAATTTTAGAAAATTGTTATTCACAAGGGTTTGTTTATTACTACTGTTTAATAATAATTCTTTTGCTTATTATTACTATTTTGAATGAAATTAACTAAATTAAAGAACTGACAGTATTAAATTTCAATGTGATTACATTGTGATCATGTGACAAATAGATCAATTGATTGATTGATATTTTTGACCTTATTTAGGATCCCAGTGGCCTGAGGGTAGAAACTCTTAGTGCTGGCCTGATCAGGAGTAAAATTCTCAGTATTTAGGAAGATACCTGGAATTTCCGCAAGTGTCTGAGATGAAACGGTCTCTGACTTGTCTTCTTCACCACTGAGTCAGCATGGAGCCTCCAGTTCAGGCCCTCAAGTTGTTCACGATTTCCACCAAGGAAGCACCGATGTTAAGGGGAGTATAGTTCCTTCTCTGCTTCTTCCCAAAGTCCACTATCAGCTCCTTAGTCTTACTGACATTCAGAAGTAGGTTGCTCTCCTGACACCAGCAGCCAAGGTTTTTCTGTGGCTACTTCATTGTAATCTGTAATCAGGCCTTCCGCAGCTGTGTCATTGATAACCTTGACAATGGTGTGGCTACACAGTGTTAATAGGGAGAACAGCAGGGGGCTTAAAACACAGCCCTGAGGTGCTGCAGTGTTAAGGATGAGGGTAGAAGACCCTCACCACTGGGATCTACCCGTGAGGAGTTTAAAGATCCACATGCACTGAGGGGTTTAATCCTTCAGGTTTGAGATGAGCCTGAAAGAAACTATGATGTTGAACCGTCAATGAACAGCATAGTGGTTACTGTATCTTTGGTGTCTTGATTCAAAAATCCTCCTCAATTAGGTTAGAAAATCTAATTTGTTGTAACCGGAGTGTAGTTTTCTGCTTTCCTCAGTAAACCACTGTATTCAATAATTGTGTCTCCTGAGATTTTGGCTCCATTTGAAGAGGCAGAATCTCCAGAAGAATATGTGAGACAAATTGGGGTGTCTTGGAAAACACACATTTCACGTTTCATACATCTTGCACTCAATTCAACATATTCTACTGATCAATAACTGAAACAAGCTCTACACATTGTTGTTGTATACCTGTTTAATAGAGGAGAGGACCTTTAGTTTAGATGATTTAATGTCTATTCTCAGGTCATATTTACATTTTTGCTATGAAAAACTTGCATACACCAGTTATCAAAAGACAAACATGAGCAGTGAGTTTTTTAGTTTGCATTAGGTGAGAAACAAAAACCATCCTCCTCCACTGGGTCAATCTATTTAAGACATGATTTGCACATTCATTTTCCTTGATGCTGCTCTTTATGTGTGGCAGCAACTGAGAGGAACAGCTCAGTGACAGCCTGTGTGTCCAACACAGTGTGAGTGGAGGAGATCGTGCTGTGATTCCTCTGTTGGCCTTAACACTGTAATTAAAACCACACTTCCTCCCCCTCTCTCCAAATTACAGAACAAGATCATGTTCATCATATCAAGCCTATTGAAAATGCCCTCTGTCATTCTGAATCCATAGGTAGACGCTCTTTCCAATGTTGCCTCTAATCAAGTACAAGTGAAGCATCAGTATGTTAGATATTCAAGTTATCAGCTGCTATTGTGAATAAAAGGTGAATACTTTTCCCTTCTTCTTGCCTGATTATGTTCGAAATTATACAACACTGCATATAATATCAGTATATCACATTCCACTCTCCTTGTTTGAAATACTTGTATCAAAGGAGAGATTTTAGGAGAAATAATAATCAGAAGTTAAATATTTTGGATGCATTTAGACTTAGATAATAAATAAAACTAATATTATAGCTGCACAAGTAAATACTTGTATATTAAAAATCTTAAAAATGATCTCTTAAATGACTGTGTAATGTGTAACTCACCTGAAAAAAACACAAAGAATTATCACCTGTCTGCACTCCCCCTCTGTTCTATGGACATGTTTAGCATCTATTAGCTCATTATTTTGGTCTTATGGCCCCATTTCTTATTATTCTACTCTCTCATACTCTCATCAACATTATTCTCAGATGCTGCAGGCATCACTTTTTAACAAGAAAGCCAGCTGACAAAGTCAGAACAGGGAGCGATGACTATGCTGTCTGTCCATCTGTCTCTCTGTGTCTGTATGTCTTTCTGTTTTCTCAACAACCAACAAGTGTGTTGCTTGTTGGTTGTTGGACCCGAGGTAGTGCAGTGATGAATGTGAAGTTGTTTGGAGGAGCAGTTCTCAAGAAAGCTGCAGGCAGCATACCGGACGCCAAGCATTCGGTCGGTCCCAAAAAGGGCCCGTTTTGAAGGAGCACCGCACTATTATGAATAGAAATTCAGAGTAATGAGCTGGAGAAAGAGTGCCAGAGAGTTACATGTCTCGACAGCTGATTAATGAGACCCTAACAGGATTGGATTTGAATATCAATGCTGGCCTATTGCTTAAACTGACATTAATTGCCACCTATTAGATTGGCTCTGCACCCTGTATTTCAAAACAATCACCACCGTTGAAAGATTAGAAGAGAGAAGGGTGGGAGGCCAAGCAAGTGCTCAGAGCAGCATCATTTGTCAGCTGGTGCTGTGTGGCAGGTTTCACAATTACTAGTGTGTGTTTGGTGTGTGTGAAAGAGACAGAGAGAATGAGAAAAAGGAAACACAATTTCTATTATTCCTATGAGGCCCTCTATGGGCTCCTATGGGCTGCAGTAGTAATTACAGCTCATTATGAGAATGACCAACAAACTCAAAATGATGCCTCTTAGAGCCTCACTTGTGTATCATCAATCAAATGTAAGAATTCTGTGTTTAATCACTTATAGCGATTGATACAAATACCACACGTTAAAATATACATTTACGAAAATGTATATTGGAATTGATCAGGTTATTGAAATGGGTAATTTGTCAGTGTGACTATTTTGTTATGTGGTGATGTGTTTAAGCAGGGACTGTTTAAAAATATTTCTGTTCCTTAATTCCAGAAAAATTCCCACATCAGACTGTGGCAACATTATTTAATCAATAAAATTGATTCTATTTAATTCTACTTTTCTAAGAATGCTAAGTGTCCTGAGGATAATGCTAGAGTCAGGTGTAAATTTAAATGTGTTTATCCTCTTGGGAGTATGAATGTGCATGAAAAGATACAGCAAATTCTTTAGAAATCTGCAAAAAAAAATGTACAGTAAATGTTTTTTTTTTGTTTTTTACATGTTGCTTTTACTTGATAAGGTATAGTGACAAATCACAGAAATTTTGAGGGTACAAGGTGCTGAAGGTGCTTTTAAAGATGTTAAAACAATGAGAAACAACTAAAGAGTAAGTAGCCAATCTCATGCAAACAGGACATCTGATTTAAGGATCCTTACTTTCACTACTTTTAATGTTGGATCTGTCACCCAGCAAATGATTCCTCAAATTCTGATCAAGATGTCTTTCCAGAGAAATGTCAGATGATGAAGAGTGAGTGTGGGATATCATACAACATATCTGCCTTCACATTGTTCAAACAACAGCAAATAGTGTTGTAGATCACTTCAGAAGCAGTAATGCTAGGTCAGCTATTCACGTTGGTCATGTGATTTCTTCTTAAAGGTTGTGGTGATCTGTCAGGATGACTAGTCCACCATACTGATACACATAATTGGAAAGGGTTCCTCTACTGCTGTGCTGAATGGAAATGTGCTCCAAATATTACACCCCTAAATGCGTGGTTAGATTTTTATGTTTTGGTCAGGGTCAAGTAAAATCATTAGGAAACATTGTCGGGGGAACCGTGGCCGCTGTGCTAAATTGCAGGAAAATCCTGCCAATAGCTGTCAAGATAAGAGTTGTGCAGACAGAGCCACCATTCAACCAGCAGCACCTTCACAATCATTTGGCTCCACTGTCAGTGGAGCTAAAGTGTCACTCCAGAATCATTTTGCTTTTCCTTTAACAGTAATTACTGATAATGAAAAAAAAGGTTTCATTTGTCTTTCTCCCTCTCTTTCGCTCTGTCTTTATTTTTCTCTTTCTTCTTCTTCTTTCTCTCCACATCTATTTGTCTTTTTCTTTATCCCAGAGTAATTGATACGATATGAGCTCTGGCAAGTGTAATCTTCTTTTAATTAAGACCTGCTGCTGGCACAGGTTTTTCAGACCAATAGTGACTTATGCCTCTCTTCCTCTCATTTTTCTTCTCCTCTTCCATCATATTTTCCTCTGTTGCTTCTCCAACTTTGTCTCACTCATCTTTCCCGTTTTATCTCAACTCTTTCCTCTCACCCTGTACCTGCTGTCCCTTTTCCTTATTTATCTCTCTACCTCTGTCCTCTTCTCCTCCTCGTTGATTCCCTCCTTTGCAAGTATAGTCCCAACACCATGAAGAGGAAAAGCGAGCCCTCAGTCGGGAGATCATTGTCCTCAACAACCACCTGATGGAAGCCAAGATCACTGTTAATAAACTCAGAGAGGACAATGTAAGTATTCACGACCACATTCTCTACAATGAGCTCAACAGATGCATGTACCTAAAAGTAACTCTTTTGACAGTTTCTGAACTTTTTGTGAGGACATGCTAAAATATTTTTGTGCCTGCAGACCCACAAATTAAACCATAGACTGGGGTGTTCAGGCCCACAGAGCTGAGGCCCTGGGGCAGTTTCATTCCTTCCTGGTCAGTCAGCCAACCTTGTTAGCACAGATACAACAGCTGTCTTGAGGGACTGAAACAACTACTCGTCAAAAAAAAAAAAAAAAGCTGTTTTGTCCCTATGGAAACACTTCCTGCTGTCACTTTGACAGCCTCCTCTCTGAACCTACCGTCGCTAAGAGTCTCATATCCATTGTATTTCTGCAACATCCGGGATATTTGTGCTTTAAGGAGCCACAGCAGATAGTGGACTTAACTCGAAGTCACTGGGTGATTTATAGTGATTATACTGAAATCAATAGGTATCCTCAGGGCTGCAAGAAGTTGGAGCTGAGGCTGTATAGATCTGAGCTCAGGGGCATGTGGTAATTTGGTGCCTCTGTTTTTTGAAGTGATTTTACTGGTTTAGATATTGGGTGCTTCAGGTCATGTTAGCTTTTCTCTTTTTGGTTTATGGCAGTTATTATCACCGAGCTATAGAGCATTTTAAGAATTTCTCCAGATCTGGCTGATTGGAGTCATGGTTTGGTCATTTTTAGTGGGAAGAGAATTTATCCCATCGGACCCTGCAGCAAACCAGGCATCACCACAAGAGAGCAGGCTTTGAGTTTACTGTTTGTTAATTGAGATAAAGAAAATGACGCACCTTTCAAGAGAATGTATTACCTTATATTGCAGCTCCAGAGAGTTTGCCCTCATTTGAAATACGGCATGGTATGACCTCATCGTAAGACCTCATAAATGCTGGCTCGCTACCAGCTGGATCTACAAATCCACAGGCTGGCGTTTCCCAGGGCAACACACCACACAACTCACGTTAACTACGACATCAACGATGTGTCTATCTGACCTGTCCACCAACTCTGCAGGGAGCCCCGGATGTCCCCTGGCGACAAAATGAAAAGAAATAAAGCAATTGAAAAAACAGTCACTGTTAACCGAGGGGGAAGGGGGATGGTGGGGGGCGTCAGAACTGTCAGAGAGAAAGCTTTGATGTCCTGGGTAGGATTGCCAGGGCTGTGGTGTTTTAGAGGCACAGGGAAGCTACAGAACAGCAACAACTGACCTTTATGAGTGGAAGGATTTCACAGAGGTGGAGAAGAGAAGAAAGACTGTGAAAACCAGCTTACCTCCCACACAAATGCATGCAGACACCGGGAAAATGACAAAACTGAGCATCTGCTGTGCCAGTAGACCACCCTCACTCTGGGCTGAAATTTAGGTAAAAATCAAAAAAACATCCATTATACAAAAGATAAGATAGTGCTGCACTGGCTTCCTTGTCTGGAATGTGCAGATAAGAGAACGTAAGGTTTTACACCGCTGTAATAAAATTAATGCAAACTGCACTGCAAGCAGATAAAAGATATTTATTAAGATCCGGCAAACCCCTGATGTCAACCTCATGAAAAAATATAGCCCAGGTGAAAAATACTAATTAAACTCTACAGCTTTAATTGATAAACATGTTCCTTTCTATTTGATGGTCCATTGAATCAATGAATTGACTCTCTAGTGAGCTACGTATCCTTAGTTTTTTACAGAATATTTATTTTCATGATATATATAAAAATGTTCATGATTAAAAGATGGTTAACCCAGTAATGCCAGACTTCTTGTTTTGTTTTGCAATGCCCCACAAATAATTTATAAACAGCTCATTAATATTAGATTATTGTTCTATTTTTGGACACATTTTTGCTATTTATATTGTAATTGTGCTCCCCACGATACCCTGATACTTATATAATACATTTCACCTACAATTAAAAGGCTGTAATGTAACGTGTTGAAGGTTGGAAGCCTGCAGGAAGCAGCAGGCTGCCAAAATGAACAAGATTTCAAAGCATGAATTTAGTGATGGAAAATCTCTCTGCCTCTTACAGGAGCTGTACAGAAAAGACTGCAACCTGGCAGCACAGCTGCTGCAGTGCTCCAAGTCTCACTACAGAGCACACAAGATGTCTGAGGTGAGCTCCCAACACTGCTGCTGCAACTGCATCAATGAGTCAATTCAAACACATGCTGCAACAAAAAACAGCTGCTGACTTTGGATTTTAAAGGGGCCCAGTTATGAAAAAAAATGCTTGTGTGTACATGTTTATTTCTCTGGTGTTCCCACTAACACACAAACTGTGAAATAAGACCACCCACTCATTCTGTCATCTTCCCTCCTCTGTAGTGTTGCTGAAACCTGTGTGAACACAAGCCCTTTAGAAATGGTTCTGGTTGTGATGTTACAACAGGACTGGAAGTTAATAGTAATGTAGTAGTAGTATTGCTGTTACAGGTCTGAATTGGTGATTTAAAACCATAAACAATTTTATATACAATATGGCTTTCTTTTTAAATGCAAAGATGTTGACATTTTTCACATACTGTTAAGTTTTGATTACTGTTTTACTTCCTCCTTCACTGAAATGTCATGTCTTCTGTATCTTTACATTCTAGAATTACAGGAATTTCACAAGCTGATTCTAATACGTGTAGACTTGACCTGTTATATTTATAACCATTCATATTATTGATGTAGATACCACTGTCTGTATGTTACCTTACATTAGGAAATATAAACATGTTCTGACCCCTTCCCTTTAAAAGAAATATTGATGTATTGGTTTACTCCTTAATACATCACTGTTGGTGATTTAAAGGGCTAAGAACTCCCTCGTATTCACCACAGAACTTGTGCAGTTTTTAATTATTTTGCTAATGTGGTGGAAAGGATCTATCTATTATACTTGTGAATAACTCTTCTAAATGTTGAGTTTAATTATTGGCAAATATTTTAAATAATAACTTACAAAGACAGGCAGAGAATTGCTAGAAGGTGTAAAAAATGAGCGTCGGTCCCATCGTAAGCAATTAAACCCTTATTTTAATAAATGGAACAAGACCTGTCGATTTTTGTATGCTGTCACGTGGATTAAAACTGCAGAACTGTGTGACTGTTAATTAAGATTTGCTTCAGATAGCAGCTAATGCTGAGCTAGCTTACTTGGAGCACATACTGTATATTATCTTGTGTTCCCCCCACAGCCTCACCTACTTTCCATCTCCCTCCGGGAGAGGCAGTTGCTGCTAAAAATAGCCTCAACTAAGAAGATGCAGGTTATTTTATGCCGAGGCGAGCTGCTATTTCTTAACAAAGCCAAGTCAGTATTTTATCTTTTTTTCAGTTCCCAGCTGGAGACCACAAGCTCTGGTTTAATTTGAATCTAAGCTGTTCCCTGTGGAACTGATATGTGTTTGATGGTAGACAGAAGAAAGGGGGGGGGGGGGGGGGGGGGGGGGCTTTTTGGTTTGGGAAGGCAGTAGAGTAAGAGGAGAAAGATGAAAGGATAGAGAGAGATAAGTGAAGAAGAAGAGAGAACAGTTCCTTCTGACCCTGGCACAAAGACGCAGTCTGTAATTGACAGGAACAGTTTTCTCAATCAAACAAGGTGACGTGTCTGTCTATGAGAGAGAGACTGAGAAACAGATGGGTAAGCAGGACAGAATGTTATATATAGACATTTTATATATTTCGTTTATCGTTTCGTTTATTTTTTATCTTCAGTTAAGTAATGTTTTTAGTGTGTATTGTGGTGCACTGTTTTTTCACTGTTTTTGTGTTTTCGTTCTGTGTTGTGCCTTTCTGTGCTTGCACGTTTTTGTTGGTTTTTAACGCTGCCAGATTGGTCAGGCCTCGAAGAAGAGATCATTTGATCTCAAGCAACATGCCTGGTTAAATAATGGTGAAAAAAAAAATTAACACTGGGACCAAGTAGTGCAGTTCCCCTGAAATACAACTGGTCTTAACTGTTTTTTCTGAGAAAGAAATACTTTCTAAACCAGAACTATAGATTAAAGTCCTTGAGAAACAGCACTAAAAATACTTACGTGCAGACACAAAAAAATATATTGTTTGAGAAAAGATTGGACTTGGCTTTAGAAAAATAAATAAGAAAAGACTTTAAAGATCATATCTATCTTAAACTGCAAAAACAGCAGTTGTCATAATAAACTTTTTTTTTATTCTAATTTCCGATCCCAATCAAGCTTTCTTTTGTCTCTCCATGTCTCAGCTGCCGCTGGATTTCCAAGAACGCATCAGTTCCCACCTGGAGAAACATAATCTGAGTGGTGGAGCTGCCATGGCAATGTGTCACTCCAATTACTCTGACACCGTACCCACGTCCGTTATTGCCAAACTCCTTGAAAAGCCTGAACCAGGAAACAGTTGCCCTGTGACGCGCTCCCCCAGCCCACTGCCGCAGGACGGAGACTTTCTAACAGGAACAGGAAGCACCGACCACCTGAACCGCCGCATCGCGTACAAAACCTCCGACTTATACTGCAGCGACACAGCCCTCTACTGCCCCGAACGCTGGCAGGACACGGACCGCAGGCAGAGCATTGACCTCCATGGCACTGCGCTGCTTCAGCTTCACACACAGAACTCCACTGACAGCAACCCAGAGGAGGAGGCCTACCACTCCGGAAGTTTCTCTCACCATGAGCCCCCATCTTCCTTCCACCCCCAGGATGACTTTGGCACCGGCAGCCTCCCTGCCTCCAGCTCCTACTCCAGCTTCAGCCTGGCATCGGATGAGAAAGGTGGAGTTACTGGTGGGTGTGGGCGCGCTACCAGCAGCACCTTATCTTCTTCCCACCAGGGTCTCTATATGGACTGGCGAGATGGTGGCAGCAGTGAGTATGAGCGCAAAAGCACGTCCTCCTACCATAAAGACGGCCAAGGTTTCCCCAAGTCCAACAGCATCCAGCACATGGTGGCACCCAGGAGCCCACAGAAGGGAGCCTCACCGGCGTACACACGGACAGCTTCATGCTTCAGTGAGCCGTACCACTCCAGCACCCCTCGCCTGGCCTCCTCTCACAGCATGGGCTCCACCATTGGGTTAGGCCAGGCCCGTGGCGGGGGTCTGGACTGCAGAGGTGACTTCCAGGTCACTGAGGATGACCTGAGCAGCCGCTGGAGGCAGCTCAGTGTGGAAGACATCAACACGTTCTCATCGTCCTATCGTGACAACACAGGCCGGGTCTCTCCATACAGTTTCTCAGAGCGCCACTTTGCCATGGGCCCCTCCGGTAAGGTCAAAGGGTCTCTCTACAGCAGCTTCCAGGACGGAGATGACGTCTTCCACAGCCGCGTGCTCGACCAGTGTTTTGCTGTGGGTCCCCCTTCGCCCAGCTGCAGTCCCCAACATGCACCGGCGGAGCATCGCAAGAAGGAGAAAAGCTCTGTGCTGTACAGAGGCAAGGACGACAGTCAGGACTCTGAGTGCAGTCTGTTCCTCTCAGGGAGCTCCAAGGAGAAGGAGAGCAGTGGGGGGGCAGTGGGGGCGAGCAGCGGCCAGAAGGACTACATGAATCTGAGGGCAGACTCAGCTGAGTCCTTACACCAAAGCTCCCTTGAAGCCTCAAGTCTTCAGCACTACCCCAGCCCCAGGCCGAGTGTGAGGCCTCGCCCGAGTTCCAGCTCTGCTCTCAGTGCCGGCCCCGCACTCCCAAAGAAGACATCTCCAAGATACCAAAAATTTGGCAGCACAGGGCTGACGAGGAAGGACAGTCTGACCAAGGCGCAGCTATACGGGACACTGCTGAACTGAGCAGAGCAAAAGTGCTTCTCATTTTATGCATGATGATGATGATTCCCAACTTATTGTACTGTATGTCTCAAACGTTCTCTGCAGCAAACACATACTTGGTGTGATAAGGGTATTAAGATGTTGTTGTTTAATGTATCTTAGCCAAGGCACGTTTCATGCAGTCTCCAATACTTTTTTTTCTATTGTATGTTATGATACAGTGTAGCTCCCCGAGACCAGCGATTCAGTAGGTTTCATTTTATTGATAATGATGACCTTTTTCACAGCAGTCATGCTGAAATAATGCTATAGGAAAACATAAGTGTTATCCATGGTACTGATTAAGGGTCTGTTCCGTTTAATGTAGCAGAGTCTTTCCAGTGAGTCAACATGGACAATAGCCAATAGTTCCTGCAGTAGCAGAGGCTGCATTTCCAGGACCACAGGCCTGGGGCTGCATTTCTAAGGGCCCTTCCACACCAATGTGAGTATTTTTTAAACTTGTTTCTCTGCACAGTTCGGCCTTTCATCCACAGGTAATTGTAGTTGGGGGGGCTCCTGAAACCGGAGTTTTTTTGTAACCAGAGTCCAGGGTGAACTTTTTCAAAAATTCCGATTTCAGCAATCATGTGTGAAAAGAGAAAACCGCTTCTTCTTCTTTGGGGTTTTAAGGCAGCTGGCATCCAAAAAGGTGCATTGATGCCATCTGCAGGACTAGTACTTTATTGTACTATATCCTACTAAAAAATCCAGAAAAAATAACATCTTTCTCTCACACGTCACCCTATTTCTAAATTGCTTTTTAGATACATCCCTTCCAATCCAATCTCTTGTAATTGTCTAATGAATTCTGGTCTTTGGTAGACAAAATTTCCGCTAGAAAGTAAAACATTTCTTGGCAACATTGTTTGACGTCACACAGTGCGACGGAAAACAGTAAGTTGTTCCCATGGAGACATTCTGAGCACTCTAGCCTTGTGATTGGCTAAAATGTCCTTCCTGTTAGGAGTCCTATCGGCACCAACTGCTTTGACATATGCATGACATTGTTTTTAACAAGGAGCAATAAAAGTTCTAAAAGGTCCTAAAAGGTCTAAAAAATACCTGTGTTCATATGAACTAGGCATAAGACTCTAGATTCCCCTAAAATGCCACCAGGTGAAATGGATGACAACAAAATTCTACTTTTTAACAACTTATGATTTATTGAACAAAATGTACAAAAATACTTTAAATGTTTATTCTACACAAATACCCATTTCTGTCTAAGTACCTAATTTTAAAAGTTCTATTCTCCTGTCAAATATTCTCATGTCTTGCAATTCATCTTGATGCTTAGTGTTGCATGCTAAGTAATTAACATAATTAGCTCATTAGATTAAGTGATCTTCTTCAGTGAAGTTTTTCAAAGTTGATCTTTTCTTCACAAAGCTGCTCTGAGAAAAACAGGGAGCAGTCAGGTGTCAAATAATGTTCCCTTCCTCAGTTTTTTATTTTTTTTAATTTATTATTTTTGTTTTTATTATTAAATGTCCCGTGATATTTGCTGCATGGACATAACTGCACAAATGGAACATTTAAAATTACTGATGGTGGCCACTGATTATTTTGGCACTGAAAAACTAGTGGCCTAGAAATACTACAGCCTCTGCTGCTGCATGACAATTCTACTCACAACAGCAGCATCCTGACTCTGTTTAACATGAATGGAATCCTAATTAGTATCATTGGTAACACCTGTGTTTACTATTTCATGACAATAGGACTGCTGTGAAAAACATCTATTAGAGCCAATGGGATGAAACCAAGAAACACACCAGAGACCATGAACATTTGGTGTTAAGTACTGTTAGTAAAACCAGCAAAAGACCATTCAATCCTGTTCTAGTATAGTATAGATAACGTGTATAATGGGATGAATTAATTACTCGTGTCTGGGAGAGGGAAGGTTATCCATTATGTACTGACCCCGATGACAGCAAGCTGTTTAAAAAACAAATGGCTTGTCGTATAATGCTTATAAATAAGATGGAAAACCATATTTCCAGTTGATTTGTTTCTCATAGGGACAGTATCTGTAACAACCTGATAGTAAATGGGATGTTTTATTAACATTTACAGGCTGCATAACAGATATTTAAAACATGCATTTTGTTTAAATTGCACACCCAAATCCCTGAATTGGTTTATAGAGTAATCAAATCAAAAATACCCGAAAAAAAATACAGATGTGTGATGCTTTGGACATATTGAAGGCTTCAGTCTATAAAATATAACATGAAGATTCAGATATGAATTACAAGATTTTTAACGTTACAGGTGGAATAAAATATAAAATATATATATAGATATATAAATAATATTTTTGTATCCAAATGATATGATGAAATCTGAGGCTGTGGTCGCTCTCATACCCTTGTGAAATTGCCTTAACTCTGTTCAGTGGACAGATTGGTCTCCTTTACAACATCTAAGTGTGTACATAGTAAATTCTATCTGCTGTGTTGCTACTGTATGTAAACACTACTGTTAGTGTGTTCTTCCAGTTTGACACACGGTTTCATGGAGAAGGATTAAGTCTGTTCTTACAGCAGAATGCATTTATCAGTGACTATTTCCATTGATATTTGTCTTAATGAAATACAATGCTTAATCTCTGTCTAGAAAACCAGCACACAGAGTATAACTAGCGGCCATATTTCTTTCTTTATTTACTTTGGGAATTTTTGTCTTTATTTGCCAGTCAAGAAAGACAGGAAATGTGGAGATGGGCTGTGACGTGTAGATGTGCTGTGCTAACTATTCAGCTTCCCAGGCACCATGACCATAGTTCTACTCCGATGCAAACTGTTTGCTCAGGTTACACATCTGTTACAAACCAAAACAAGTGTTGCTCCATCTAGTTTTTTTTAGGAAGGATAAATTGTTAAATTTTCCAGACATGCTAGCAGTTCTGAGTTTACATACAATACATGAGTTTACTCAGGCCTTGTTTATACGGCAGCAACTTTGGATCGGGCCTTTGATGACATGACAACACATTGACATGACATCCTTTCAGTCAGTGTGTGTACTAGCAGCTCCTGGAAAAACCATGACGACAACGCCCCACTCTGTGCATGGCTACGATGTTTTTAACCTGCAGGAGTATTTACAACGACTACTCAGTGAGCTGCGTTTTTCCACAATAATTTTACAGAATCTTTTAACTTTATTTATGCTCCTTCAACTAAGTGTTGATAGAGGGAAGCATTGTTACGCATCTGGTCAAATTCCATTGGGTTGAGTTGCAAAGTTAGGTATGTACATGACAGCATTTTCAGTAGATATTTCAGATCCTTGTGCAGGAGGAGCGGAACCAAAACGTTTGCATTTGCATGAGAAAAAGAGGACCAGACTGCAACAAAAGTTTGCTGCATTCAAGTGCCCCTTTTTAAGAGCGTTGTCATCTTAAGGAGGCCTGAAAAGATACAATTATATAGATATCAAAACTGATTCAAGACAAAAATGTAAAGACTGTTTTAAAACAGTATATTCCATTAAGCTTATTTATTTTTCCGTAGTGAAATAGACATGCGTGTATTAAAGTATGTGTGTATATATATATATATAGAGAGAGAGAGAGAGAGATAGATACATACATACTGTATTAATATACAGTATATGTAGAAATGGTGAGGACATGTTGTTGAATTAATGAAGTGTATTCAGACCCTGCTTCATATTTCATGGTTGAAATCCACAGTCAAATGCTCAAAACTTTGTGCAACCTTTGGTGAGATAGAAACTCAAGGATTTCTTCCTGCCTGCACAACTCTATACAGCTGAGAGAAATGGTGACAGGGATAAGCTAAATAAAAAGAACTCTGCTTTGACCTTGTATAGTAATGGATAGATTTTTTTTCCAGAAGGCCATATTCTACCTCTCCCATTCCTGTAGATCTGGGAACTGGCTTAAGGCTGTTTTTTTTCTCTTCTTCTTTTTAACATGGCTGTAATAAGTCTCCAATCATGTGGTTATTTGTTATGATGTATATGAATCCTAAGGATAGAAAAGGTCTAATATTAAATTTTAACCACTGTAAGGGAATTAGTACATTTTGTTGACATAATGTATAAAAAGTGATATAGATGCTTCATACACTACTGCTGTTACACTATTTTTGATCTACCTTCAGTTGATATTCTATTTATGGAATAATTTGACCCTGAATGATGAGGCTGAAGTGGTCCTGTCCTACCTCCAGCCCTGTTCCAGGAACAACAGGCCAGCTATCGAATTGTCAACATGTTTGTTTGTCTGATGCATGGTTATATATTTTTGCTGTATGTTTATTTACTTAATAAAGATGAGTGTTGGAAAATACATCAAAGACTTTCAGGGATATTATTTTACATATTTTATTTTTAGGATCTTGAAGTCTTTAAATCATTTTTTAAAATTTTGCTGATTTGAAGTTTTGTAAAAATGTTTTTAACTTTTCCTGTACTGAGTTATAAGGTTAATTCTGATGTCATTCTTTAGAGTTACCATTTTGATTAATTTCATGTTGAAATTACAACTGGGACTGGAGTTTTTAAAACAGCATCATCCCTTCCTTGACTAATTGTAGCCTCTCTGCATTTTCAGCTTTGTCAAGACTCATCCTCAATTTCTTGAATCCATATTTTATTGTCCTGATGAGTAAAGTCTCTTAGACAAAGTCAGTTGCAACCTCCTCACAAAAGTTAGAATTAGCCAAGGAGTGGTGTTTAGCTTAGGCGGTTTTGCAACTAACCTGAAGGGTTTGGTTTTAATTTTATATTTTATGTTTTTTGTTTCAATGGCCAACTCTTACATTAAGACTATTTTATTGGTTTCAAGGGCTTTTTAATCTGTAATCTCAGGCTAAAACTTTTATTGCATAAACAGTAATGTAACTTACAGTCTGTCTTCTATGTTCCTTGTATTTCCCTCACTAAAACAGAGCAAAGAGAAGATAAAGTAGTGCATTTTAGCTGAATGAGAGCCTCTGCTGCATTTTGCTGCAATTTCTAGTCTCACATGGGGCAGAGAGACGGACACACTACAACTGTCATTCATTTCTCACTTCCCTGCCTGCCGGACATCAGTCCTTCAATGTGGCATGTTGCACACTCTGCTCTTAATGTGGTCTGAGTGATCCAATCTCAATGCATTCACACCTGGAACTAGAGCTGTCTACTTGTGATTGGATCATTCAGGATAGATGTTATAATACCAGTTGTGTACAGGGACTGAGACGCTCCTATACCTCCATATTTGTTTAAAGAATGATCCATATAGGTAGTAAATAAACTCTGATTACTTATCTCTCAAAGAAGGCCATCCTCAAGATTTCTTTACAGAAAAGTTTATCCTTGCTGCTGTTGTTGGTCTTGAGTTTATGCTTTAAACATTTTTGAGGATGTTTTTTCATCCACTCTAGTTTTCACCAATTAGTTTTCACATTTCAGCAAAAAGAAATGTGTATTCACTTCGCAAATTGCTCAGTGGTCCGTTAAGAGACTAACGGTTTCATTTGAACTATTATTAACTTCAGTATAACATCCACGGGGGCTGGATCAGCGTTAAACACTTCATTGTATTTTAAGAACCATTCAACTACAGACTGAACGAAGATCAAAAGCATTTCTCTGACTGCTCTGTTGTTGACTGGCAGGATTTTAGGGAAGAACCTGGCAAAAGCTTTGACAGATGTCTGCATATTTGATTTAATGCTATACTTGTCTCTCTGTGAGGCTCTTTAAGCTTCCAGTGTGAAAAATGCGGAGGAAAGTGATGTGTATGCAGAATGTGGAATGAAAAACTGATTAGAAAATGCCCAAAGAGAAAATTGTAATGATGAAGTTCCTAAATGTATTTGGAGTTGAAGGCTTTGAGGTCGGATGCATGTGTGTGTGGCTTACAAGATGTTAGACTGCTTTCCCTCCGCCTACCACTTTAGATAAAGCTCATATAACAATAGCTCATTTTGAAATGTTGAAAATGTGAGGAGGTTTCCTTTGATCTCACTGAGTAAATTACTGACTCAATCTCACCCACGAGAGATGTTCAAACAATGCAAGATAGGCCAAATATGAGAAACATGTTTACTGTGTAGTAAGATTTACATCATCGTGACCAGAGTTCCAACATGATGTCATCATCAATGAGAATGAACATGTGCTTAGTTTTTGAAATAATGGGAAAGTCTTAAAAGATACAGTGTAAAAACAGTGTAGATAGCAAATTTGCTGACTTCCAGCATGTTTTGACAAGTTCTTCTTCCTACATCAAGAGATTATTGGAGATAAAATCTTGGATGCACCGATAACAGTGACGTCTTCTAACTTGTTTGAACCATATTTACTTTGTGCTTTCAGACTTGTCAGTGCCAGACCTTGATCTCTCCTGCCCAGTCGCAGGTGGCTGCTGTAGCAGGCAGGACAGGATGCTGAGACACACACACACACGGCTGGCTGTGGGCACGGAGTGTGTGCAGCATGCGAGCGGTTTGGTAGTCGTAGAAGTGAGCGCAGCCAGTGGAGCTCCCTGAGGCCAAGATAGTTCCATCCTGAGAGAAGTCACACTGCACCGCGTATCCCTCCACCTACAACAAGAACACACCTCTCAGTCACGATGCGTTAATCTTCCAACCAGATAATTTTACAATTAGTAATGGTATAATAAAATGTCAGCAGACAATAAGTGCATTGTGGTTGAGTGGAGGATGGACTGGGGGATTTCATTTATGTCTTCCAAGAAGGTCCGGCCCTAAAACAGCCTGTTTGTGCTTATGTGAAATTATGATCAAGTCATTTTTATTTGTATAGTCCAAAATCAAATCACAGATTCACCCCAAAGGGCTTTACGTTTGTACAACAGCAACACAAAATCCTGTGTCCTTAGACCCTCACTTCATAGAAGGAAAAACTCCATAAAAAATAAAAAAGAATAAACATCAACCACAACCTCCTGATGTCACATCTATACAGTCACTGCCCACAGCCATTTATATCAGCTTGCTAATATTAAATTGCCCTGTGCTTTCTAGAGCTCCAGAGAGAAGCTTGAGAGAGGAGATGTCAAATTTGATGAGATGATTTTTGGTAAGAAGAAAGGGTCATCTCATAGTGTCAGTATAAAAGCACTTTGGAAGGTGGAAAAGACTAGAAGGATGCTATGCAAATGCAGAATATAAAATGATAGCATGATATATAATTACATATAACATGAAGCTAGATTGTATCCATGACACAGACCGACCCTGGTTACAGAAACGTCCACAGAACACTGATATAAAATGAAACCTTGAAGTAGGATGACAATAAATGACTCTTACTGATGTGATTAAAACGATTGTGATCATTTTTAATCTTTTAAAGTCTTTATTTATATGGGTTGTGCCCATGTATTATGTAGTATGTATAGATTATGTGTATGAGGGAAAAAGATGAACTCCTGAAGGTTCCCTCTTGAACTCAGACTCAGATTAAATTCTGGTGGTGTTTTTATACACAGAACGGACAATGTAGACTTTGTATCATCTTATTCACCTATGTCCTGCTACAAAGGAACAAACATGAGTTTTACTGTTTTACATGTTTTAATATACTAGCTCATTATCGTCAAAAGATGACTCACAGTTGCTTTGAGGCTGTGATAAAGTATTTCATACTGACAGCAGAGGTTGAATGTTGTCCTGATTGGTTAATAACACCTTTAGAAAAAGTTTCCCTCAAAGTAATATATCATAAAGAAAACATGAAATAAAGTTTCTAAAATGCAATGTTTTTGGAACTTGGAGTGAGGCATCCATTAGTTCCCTGTACATTATTGTATTTTCTTCAAATCAACAATCCAGACACCATGGTATCAACTTAACATGTTTTGAGTGATATTCATGATCTACAGCTATAAGATCAGTGGGAAAATTATAGTGTAGTTAGTGTGTTTATTTGGTGGCTGAAAATACAGCAGTCAGTGTTGTGTAGGTTACAGCAGTTTATGATAGATGACAGTGTGTGTGTGTGTGTGTGTGTGTGTGTGTGTGTGTGTGTGTGTGTGTGTGTGTGTGCATGCGTGTGTGCATGTGTGTGTACACAGTGTTTTCCTGTATTGATCAGCTTTGTGTAACCTCCCCACCCCTGGGGCCACAGTCGTTATGGACCTTGTGTCCTTCGTATCGCCGCCTCTTGTTCATCCTAAAGGGCTGCTGGGAGGAAAACACTGCAACATAGTTCCCATTGGTCTGAGCCACGAAGGATTCTTCCAGCGGATGAAGAGCCAGGCTGGGACACGTGTACCGCTCCTGAGGAGAGGGAAACATCCAGAAGGGAAATTAATTCAGCATTTATCCTTTTCTTGATATCATAACCCATGAAAGCAGCTGCAACTACTTTACTGTTGCTGAAAAAGCATTATGTTATAGGGCGGGCAATCAATCCACAGTGTCAGAAAGCTGTTGCTGGGAAATATAGTCTAACAATATTATAGCTATATGGTGACACAAAACTAGAAATCCTTGTTTTTGTATTTTCACTTTCTGACATTACCAGACTGTTCTAGTGGTTCTATTATCATTATTATTTGCCTTTACACTTAGTAATTACATCCACATGACTGATGATTTATGAAAAATCACACTGTGTAAAGATTTTCTTCACCGTACAATATTGTCACAACATTGAGTTATTTGTTTAAAAATATTTGATATTTAATTCTGTCCATATCGCTCATATCTATTCAATCTATTCAATCTATTAACTGCTGAGGCAACAACACTGTTTTTAATTAGATTATATATTATATAATCTATATTATGAGGCAGTATTGTGATACTTTATGTAACTCCTGTACACAGCACTACTCTGTACAAAGCTTCAGCTGTATAAACACTGACTCAAGAATAAGAATATATTAAAAGCAAAATCTGAAGCACAAAGTTTATTAAAAAAAAAATAATAATAATTTTTTTAATAGGGTGGTACTCAGTAGAGTCCACACCTCCTGCAACCACTGTGTTTGTCAAAATATGCCAGGCTCAAACGCCTCATTAGAAAAGTGTTTCACATCAGGAGGTTCACACATTTTCAGCAATTTACTGTAAAGCTTAAAGGTCCCAAACTGTAGAAAGTGAACTTTTAATAAATTTAGATATTTATTATTGTAAACTGTTAGGACTTCCATAAAGTTGTGATGTCATAAGTATAGAGTCACCACCTATCCCTATTCAAATCAGCCAATCAGAGGAGAGGATCATTCATATTAAAGGGATAGTTGTGTATTTTTGACATGTATAGCATCCCTATCATCAGTGTCGTACACTCACACTGACTTACCCCCAACAGTGTCCTGTGAGCCGAGTTCTGGTCCGGTTCTGGTCAAAACGAAAGTAGTCCGGCAGGATTCCACGGGACACTAAAATAAAACGTCTTTCTTCTCATACAACTCAATTCAACTCGGCTCACAGGACACTGTCAGGGGTAAGTCAGTGTGAGTGTACGACACTGATGATAGGGATGCCATACAGATTCATGTCAAAAATACCAAACTATCCCTTGAATTAGATGGACACAAAATGACCAGTTCTTTTGTATAGCTCCAGAGAGAGAGGACATGTAAGTCTATACAATGATTTTTGGTGCTTCAAACTCCAAACATATCTTGTTAGGGATATCACAACCTCAAATAAAACACATAAAATTGTACAGTATGAGATTTTTAATTAACTGTTTCACCCGTTTTAATCCTTTTAGGTCATAATGTGTTCAGATTTCCTTACATGGTAGATCTGGTTGGAGACCTTGGCTGTGGTCTGGTAGTCCCAGGCAATGAGGGTCCGGTCTGCAGAGTCTCTGCTCACACAGTCAGAGCTTGTTATGAAGTCCACACCACCTCTCAGAAACAGAATGTCCAAGGTCTGCTGGATTCCTGCTTTGTACACTTTCACTGTCTGAAAACACACACACACATGCAGTGTTCAGCATGAAGCTCCTTAAAATGCATAGAAAGAAAAACATGCAGCCTGCTCTGAGAGTTATTATGTAGCTGTAGCCTAACAGCAAGATGGTTACAAGTTCAAGACCTCCTTGGTCTGGGATCTTTCTGTGGAGTTTGTATGTTCTCCGGGTACTCTGTCTTCCTCCCACACTGAGGTAATTGGAGACTCTAAATTGCCCATAGGTGTGAGTGAATGGTGTGTGTGCCCTATGATTGGCTGGCGACCATCTGGGGTGTATCCCTGCCTCTCGCCCTATAATGTGTTGGTACTGGCTCCAGCAGACCCCTGCAACCCTAATGAGGAATAAGCAGGTATAGAAGATGAATGAATGAAGTTTTCATACAGTAAATGGGTCAGTGACAAATAATGGTTGGCAAGGTGAGAAAGTGAAAAAAAAAAATTAAAATACAGTTTTATGAAGCATTCATCAGGTCTCAACATGTACAGGTTCTTCTCAAAAAAATAGCATATTGTGATAAAGTTCATTATTTTATGTAATGTACTGATAAACATTAGACTTTCATATATTTTAGATTCATTACACACCAACTGAAGTAGTTCAAGCCTTTTATTGTTTTAATATTGATGATTTTGGCAAAAACCAAAAATCCCTATCTCAAAAAATTTGCATATTTCATCCGATCAATAAAAACAAAGTGTTTTTAATACAAAAAAGTCAACCTTCAAATAATTATGTTCAGTTATGCACTCAATACTTGGTCGGGAATCCTTTTGCAGAAATGACTGCTTCAGTGTGGCGTGGCATGGAGGCAATCAGCCTGTGGCACTGCTGAGGTGTTACGGAGGCCCAGGATGCTTCAATAGTGGCCTTAAGCTCATCCACAGTGTTGGGTCTGGTGTCTCTCAACTTTGTCTTCACTATATCCCACAGATTCTCTATGGGGTTCAGGTCAGGACAGGTCAGCTGAGCCCAGTAATACCATGATCAGTAAACCATTTACCAGTGGTTTTGGTTCTGTGAGCAGGTGCCAGGTTGTGCTGAAAAATAAAACCTTCATCTCCATAAAGCTTTTCAGCAGATGGAAACATGAAGTGCTCCAAAATTTCCTGATAGCTTCAGTTATAGTGGGTACTTGACACTGGACTTCAGGCATTTTGGCATTTCCTTCTCCCCAGTCTTCCTCCAGACTCTGGCACCTTGATTTCTGAATGACATGCAAACTTTGCTTTCATATATGGAGCAACAGTCCAGTGCTGCTTCTCTGTAGCCCAGGTCAGGCTCTTCTGCTGCTGTTTCTGGTTCAAAAGTGGCTTAACCTGAGGAATGCAGCACCTGTAGCCCATTTCCTGCACACGCCTGTGCACGGTGGCTCTGGACGTTTCTACTCCAGACTCGGTCCACTGCTTCCGCAGGTCCCCCAAGGGTCCGCAGGTCTGGAATCGGCCCTTCTCCACAATCTTCCTCAGGGTCCAGTCACTTCATCTCATGCAGCGTTTTCTGCCACACTTTTTCCTTCCCACAGACTTCCCACTGATACAGCACTCTGGGAACAGCCTATTCATTCAGAAATGTCTTTCTGTGTCTTACCCTCTTGCTTGAGGGTGTCAATGATGGCCTTCTGGACAGCAGTCAGGTCAGCAGTCTTACCCATGATTGTGGTTTTGAGTTTTGAGTGAACCAGGCTGGGAGTTTTTAACAGCCTCAGGAATCTTTTGCAGGCGTTTAGTTACAACAAGTTAATTTGTTGATTCATATGATTAGTTAATATCTCGTTTAGAGTAACTTTTCATGACATGCTAATTTTTTGAGATAGGAATTTTGGGTTTTAATGAGCTGTATGCCAAAATCATCAGTATTAAAACAATAAAATACCTGGAATATTTCAGTTGGTGTGCAATGAATCTAAAATATATGAAAGTTTAATTTTTATCATTACATTATGGAAAAGAATGAACTTTATCACAATATGCTAATTTTTGAGTAGGACCTGTACATTGTGTGTTCATGTTGGTTTCTTGTTATTTAATGGTCCATTTATAAAATTAGTTTTAGTTTTTTTTACAAAAATCACAATTTTGTCAATTAAAAAAAAGGGAAAATGGTGTAACCGAAAAAGAATGATAAATTATAAATACATAATCCACCTAGAATATGTTGTGCACAGTACTTGCCTCAAGTGCGGCACCATTAATATGTTGTGTCTTTCACTAATTCTTCAGGTAGAATTGACGATCAGAAAGAATCAATAATTATTGGAAATAATTATGGATTCATTAAAAGTTTTAGAATTTCGGGGCACCACCTCTCGGTTGAGAGGAAAAGATAGTCAATTCTCTGATTCAGTCTCATGAATTGTAATTATCTATTAATTTGGACATCTGATTAACAATTAACTTAATAGAAACCAGGGTCAATTAATAGCTATTAATAGTTGAAGGATTCTGAATTCTAAAGTAGAGGTTGGCAGAATTCATTATTGTACGACATTAAAGAGGCAGAATGTATTACTCAAAAGCATTTATTCATAAAATACAAAAGTAAAAACATACAATAAACAATCTAAACTAAATGTATCTATGTACATGTGAATGTGCGTAGATGCTGTGTGTGCACGCGTGCATGTGCGTATCTGTGAGGGGGGGGGGGGGACTACAAAGATGGCTGCCGTGGTGGCTGTTCTATGTAGTCCAGGCCATGTGGGGCTCTTTGTCTGTTAAGAACAAAGGGAAAATGGCCGACCGTGTGTGTGAGTGTGTGTAGGCTTAATGTCACTTTGCGTGTGTTTCAAGGTATCATGTTAAAGAATGGTTAGTATCATGCAGGTTGGGACACTAACATCAAACTAAACCTTCTTACAAACCTAAAACACAGTGAACTGTAGCCTATGATCTCCTAACATTAACGAAGTTCAACAGTCTGGTTTAACCGTGTTTGTTAATGTTCTGTTCTGCCCAAGTCATGTTACCAGTGGAAAGGAAGAAGAAGGGTTGCTCTCTGGTTCTGCTTCCTTGAGTAGCTGGAGATGTTGTTGCAGCTGTGGTGTTCATTGAGGAGTAGATCCGTTGTGTAGGTCGCGTTGCTCTTTGTTAATCCTTGTCTGGTTGTAGAACCAGGCCTGAGTTTCTTCAGTGCTGCTGGCTGGACGCCGTTTGAGTCCTTGGTTACTTGCAGGTCTGTGAGACGCTGAAAACAGCTGGAAGCTGGAGCAGAGAAGCTACTGAAGGCTTCTGTCCTGCAGCTTCTCCTGCTACAGAGCGGTGCTCTGCTGATGAGCAGGAGCCCGGGAGAGAGTTTGGAGCTTGCGAGTTGAAAAGACTCTGGAGTGAGAGAGAGGGTAAAGTCGAAGAGCGTTTGAGAGGGGAAAGGCCGGTGCCTTTATACCTCTGGTGACATTCCTTGAAGGTGTGAAACTGAGTTTCCTGTTGGGGGAAGGGTCACAAGTTCCAGGTTCAGCCAGGCATCTGGCTGAAGATGTTTATCACCTTTGTGGGCACAACAAATATAAAACTAGTTGATAGCATGTGTTTTTCATTTTTCAAACCTTTTTAAGAAAGTTAAACTATCTGGTACCAAGTTTTTAGGGTTACATCACATGACAGATTTGTCACTGACCCATAAACCACATTTTACACAACTAGAATTTATAATTCATAATGACACTATTCATGATGCTCGTGTAGGACAGCTCTACTCTTGTGTGACTGAATACACGATGTTCACAACATTGAGCTCAGAATAGCATTTGAAAGAACAGAGGAAACATCTGGACCTCTGCCTTAAAGGCAAAACGACAAGAAGACAAATACAGAGTCAGTGAACTTTCCTACGACCACTCACTCATTCAGCTTTTATGCTCTTTTCCATGTATATTTATAATTAATAATGACTGTTTCTGATCATTTTGTGTTGCAATTCTGTGTTAAAATATAATTATTTAGGCCCTATAAATCGTGAAATACCCGCTGCACCACTTTTTTTTTGCATGAGCGGTTTCAGGTAAAATGGGCCATCTCAAATGGGTTTAGTTAGATTTTTCATGCCAGGCTACTTACCATGCGCATTTCTGGTTCAGTCTAGGTTTGAAGTATTGTCTCACCACCATAGAAACCATAAGCTAATCAAATCACCTGTTATGTCAACAGTTTGAAATCCTTTGTAGTCATTGGCTCTAATTTCTAGAGGGGCTGGGACCCCCAAACCTTAAATGACCCATTTTACCTAATATGATTACTTGATCTAGATGCTTCTAGTGTGTTGTCCAGTTGCTAGAATTCAAGCTGCTGTACAATGTTGAAGCAGTGTCCTAACAACAACAACAAATATAGTTTTTTGGATGTTTAACAATAAAAATGCATCAAAATCTTCAATGAGTCTCAATGAGGCTATTAGTTTAAGGTAAACTCATGTACAATTTAACCTCAATGTTTATCTGAAAAGCTACATTTTATTTTGTAATCCTGATATAGAGCTGACACTACTGGACTATTATACCATATCATAAAATCAGTGCTATATCGTAACTTTTACATAATTATATTATAGAATTCTCATAATATTATAAATGATATCGTAATAATATCATAAAAAAACATTTTTTTTTTACAATTTTTTTTACAATTTTCCGAGCTGTAGATGTCTTTTATTGAACAGTTGAACAGTCCATTATTCACAGTTCAGTCTCATTATCAATATCATTTTTTAAATATTTTGTCCAGGACAATGGGTCAAAGTTAATCAGGTTATAATTAGCACCCGAGTCATGTTGCCCTTAATTTAGGGGACTCATACTGTGTTCATGTCATATCATCACCAGAATTACAGTTCATGTTCATGCCAACATCAATGTTTAAATTAAGTCTGGCAACAGATATTTCTTAAAGCTCCAATAAGTGTAGCAAAAGTTTAAGAAAATCAAGCAAAAAAGCCAGTCTTTTGTTTTTTAGATGGTAGTAAACCAAAATTTGACGGATATAGAATATCACTTTGGTCAACACAACCAACTCCGTTACCATGGAAGCATCCTGAGTTGTGATGATGTGACTGCTGGTCAGTGGTTTCTGATCCTTCTCATCCATCTGTGTTACGCAGCATAAGAGTTTTTAAGAAATATTGCTATAGTTAAACCTTATCTCTCCTTAGAAGATGCCAACAAGTTGAATCATGCTTTCATTTTCAAACCTAGACTATTGCCCCTTTTATTGTCTTCCTAAAAAAAAAAAAGAATCGATAGACGGGCAGCAATGGCTTTAACAAAAACAGAATGAGAAATAACATCACTCCAGTTTAAGTGTCTCTGCACTGGAGTCCTGCAGCTTTGAGAATTGATTTTAAAATTATTTGACTTCTTTTTAACAGCCCTACGTGGTTTAACACCCTCATACTTGTCTGATTGCTTATTTGATTATTTTCAGGGTTGCTCTCTCAGGTCCTCTGGTGTCTGTTCAATGTGCAGAAAGTGAAATACAAAAAGTACAGTGAAGCAGCGTTCTGCCTTTATGCACCAAAGGTTTGGAATAGACTAAATGCAGCAACCTCTGTAGATAGATTTAAGTAGCAGCTGAAGACCTAAATGGCAAATGGATTGCATTTGTATAGCACCTTTCTACAAAAAGCAATTCACTCTACAAATATGTATTCATTCATTCACAAACATAAATACAGTGATGGCAGTGGCTGCCAAACATGGTGCCAGCCAGTCATACAGTCATTCATACATTTTCACACACCAACATCGACGTTGGGAGCATTTTCTTTCTCTATTATTGTTTCCTATTTCAGCATCTTCCCTGAGGAAACAGTGACATGCAGCCTGAATGCAGCTGGGAATCGAACCACTGATCCTTTAACTGCAGGATGACTGCTCTACCTGAGTCACAGCCCAGCACCTAGTTCACTTTCCTTTTCCTTTCTTTTTTATTTTATTGTTTCCAATGTCCTTTCATGTAAAGCACTTTGAGCTACATTTTATGTGCAACAGTTGCAATATAAATAAAGATTATTAGTAGTAGTATTGTTATTATTGTTGTGCAAGTTTGAACATAATATAATCAGAGTTTTGAGAAGAATGAATTGAAATCAATGAGAGCATGCGTCTAAAAGATTAAAACCAAAATAAGCAGTAAAAAAATTATATTGGAGACCTGTACAGCTGCATGATATGATATATATATATATATATATATATATATATAGTGAGAAAATCAGCTCATTTATTTTGGTGTGTTGAAAATCACACTCTTTATGGCAATATTTTGGTGCTTTACATTCTTCTGCATGAATGCAGACAAGAAAAGTAACAATAAGGCAACACATAGATTGAATGTGACACTGGGCCCAAACAGAAGGAAGAGACTAAAAGATGGGATACGTGTGTCTCCGGGACATGGTTTGGGTATGAATAGTGTGATATGGACTAGATCCTTACTTGAAAAAAGTAGAAAGACTGTTTACTGGAACCATTTTAATGTTTTTGGGTGTTAAAAGTCCTGAATTGTAAATGTTACTTAAGTAAAAGTACAGAAGTATTATCACCAAAATGAATTTTAAGTACCAATCATGAAAGTATTAATTATGCAGACTGTGTTATATTATTATTGTGTATTATACTATTTGTTGTTTAGCCACAAAATATATGTGAGAACATTTAATGCTTGAGTTCATCAACATTGAGTCATTTTAAGATACTCACCGGCCACTTTATTAGGTACACCATGCTAGTAACGGGTTGGACCTGGAAGCATTCCTCAGAGAGTTTGGTCCATATTGACATGATGGCATCACACAGTTGGTGCAGATTTGTCGTCTGCACATCCATGATGTGAATCTCCCGTTCAACCACATCCCAAAGATGCTCTATTGGATTGAGATCTGGTGACTGTGGAGGCCATTTGAGTACAGTGAACTCATTGTCATGTTCAAGAAACCAGTCTGAGATGATTCCAGCTTTATGACATCCTGCTGAAAGTAGCCATCAGAAGTTGGGTACATTGTGGTCATAAAGGGATGGACATGGTCAGCAACAATACTCAGGTAGGCTGTGGCGTTGCAACGATGCTCAATTGGTACCAAGGGGCCCAAAGAGTGCCAAGAAAATATTCCCCACACCATTACACCACCACCACCAGCCTGAACCGTTGATACAAGGCAGGATGGATCCATGCTTTCATGTTGTTGACGCCAAATTCTGACCCTACCATCCGAATGTCGCAGCAGAAATCGAGACTCATCAGACCAGGCAACGTTTTTCCAATCTTCTATTGTCCAATTTCTGCTGTTGTAGCCCATCTGCCTCAAAGTTGGACGTACTGTGCGTTCAGAGATGCTCTTCTGCCTACCTTGGTTGTAACAGGTGGTTATTTGAGTCACTGTTGCCTTTCTATCAGCTTGAACCAGTCTGGCCATTCTCCTCTGACCTCTGGCATCAACAAGGCATTTCCGCCCACAGAACTGCCGCTCACTGGATATTTTTTCTTTTTCGGACCATTCTCTGTAAACCCTAGAGATGGTTGTGCGTGAAAATCCCAGTAGATCAGCAGTTTCTGAAATTCTCAGACCAGCCCTTCTGGCACCAACAACCATGCCACGTTCAAAGTCACTCAAATCACCTTTCTTCCCGATACTGATGCTCGGTTTAAACTGCAGGAGACTGTCTTGACCATGTCTACATGCCTAAATGCACTGAGTTGCCACCATGTGATTGGCTGATTAGAAATTAAGTGTTAACGAGCAGTTGGACAGGTGTACCTAATAAAGTGGCCGGTGAGTGTATATTGGGTAGATTAGTACTAACACTGCATCATCATATTTGACAGCTTCACAAAAAATGAAAGAGCTTCAATTTAAAAGAATATAAACAATAGAATATTGAGGTATATTCATTTATGCAAAATATTCAAATCTTCATGTAAAAGATAACTAAATTTGTCAAATATAGAAGAGTAGAAGGTATCAAGTAGCATTAAATGAAAATACTCCAGTACAAGTACCACTACAATTACCACTTGTAGACAAGTAGATGAAGTAAATGTACTTAGCTATTTCCACCATTGGATTTTGGTCATATCCCACAACCCTAGTTGACCCCTTCACTAAACTTTTACAATTTTAAAACCATTTTAAATTTAAGTTAACAGGAGATCAATCAACTGCAACTACACAGCTATACTCTACATGGTGTAATTTAACCTTTGAGTCACTGCTTTTAACCATTATTACTCCTATTAAAACCATTATAACTCCTTATTTCACATTGTAACTCAAACAAAATTCTCCCTGCTCTCATCAATGACTTTCAACATACTGGCACAATCTCATGAGTTTTTTTGGCAAGATGTCCAACTAATGGGTTAATGTTGTGCCTGTGGGTGGGTGAAATGGTCTTAGTCCTTTTTATTTAGTGGTGTAATTTCACCCTGGAGCAGGTGCCACAGCCCAGGGCTCAGACTGACAGGTAGCCAGGACGCTGCTGGATTAACAACCTGTGAGTTGAGGATTGTTGACGCTCTCTGTAACGTGCATTGACACCGACTGGAAGAAGCAAACCTGCTGTATTCAAATCTAAAGCCCTGCAAGAGGAAATGATTCAGTTTGCCGAGGGGGAAAAATTACATGAGAGCATTCAAATTCTCAGAGTGAATAGGATTACCATATAAAACAGTCCATTAAGCTTAATAGCAATATTAGGTGGCAGCTTCACTGGAACAATTTATAAGTCCTGAATTACATGAAACTTTTCTTTGAACAATTAGTGAGATAAACTGCAGTGTTATTCCTACGTATGTAATCCAAGATATAGCATGGGTCATTGTGCATGGTGAATGGAGACTACCTTGGGTAAAGCTTTATTTTACAAGATTTTTATATAGTTCCTGGACATTTTTTTGAGTAAGTTGCAGGTTTTAACGGTTATTTAAAAAAAAATTTGGTACAAATAATAAGAAAAAAATGGAAATAAATCTGTATGTTTTTTTTTTATTTGGCAAGTATCCATTCATTAATAAAAAGATTCTTGACAATTCTCTGGCAGGAAAATCTGAAAATATTTTAGAATACATGAAATGTTATAGGGTTTTGCTAATATGTAGATGTATTATGTACACACAAATACAGAAAAGTAAGTATTTAAAAAAACAACAACTTTGTAATGTTGTTATGATTTATACCAAAATTGCATCACCTTCTATGTAAAATACCCTAAAAATGAACTGTTTTAATTCCTGCAAATTACACAGAAAAACATTTCCTGAATTGAAAATGGTATAAAATTGGAGGACCTGTCAAACAACAATCGTTGTACCAGAGTAAGTAAAAATGATAAACTGTAATAAGCCAGACCTTGCCACTGCGAGAATCCCAGGCCTTGACAACTGAACTGTATCCTCCAGTCAGGAAGATCTCTGGGTTGCTGGGATAAAACGCCACACACATCACCTTGTACTGGTTGTCCAGTTTCACTACCTGCTGCCCTGTAGGAGGAAGTGGGAACACACAACAAGACAGAAAGGAGGAAAAGAACAAGATCAATACTTCTTTCTTAATTATTGAATTATACATCTTTACATATAATATCAGTGAAGTATTGCATTATGAAGCACTGAGCTGAACTATGATGTAAATCAGGAGGGATTTTCTAATGTTTCATTAAGTTAAAGCTAAGATTCTTATATAAAGAGTAACATTAACTTATATCATCATATAATATCATATCTGTTTCTTTCAGTCCAGATGTAACTTCAAATATATTTCTTTTTATAATATATTCACATCCAGTATGCTAATATCAAGGGCAAATAAGTCCAACACAAATTGGAAAAAATTTATGACAAAAAAATTTTTAAAATATCATTTAAAACAAAGCTTATGAGTAGGGATTACTGAATAAATTTCAATGATGACAAATTCAGAATCTATTAACAAAAATAGTTCCGGATCAAAAAGGCAACTGTACCGGATGACCTGTGAGTGATTGTTGTATCTGTAATCTGTCTGAGAGGTAGATTTGTGGATAAGATAGATATGTGTGTATTTTTAATAATCCTCATCATCACTAACAAATCCCTTTGCCATCAGACAAATATCTCAAGGACGTCCTCTCCCCCTACCAACCCCTCTGGATCCTTCAGATCCACCTCAGGGGCCTTCGCTCTACCCCAAGTCCAACCTTCACAGTTTTGAGAACAGATTTTTCTCTAGGGCAGCTCCATGGCTCTGGACCTCCCTCCCCGGCGACATCAGACTCCCTCAACGTCTTCCAAACCCGCCTCAAGACAAACTTCTTCTCTACTTCCTTCTCTACACCCTCCTCCCCTTTTTCCATCCTTGTATTATATTTATCCATTTCACCGTTATATTTGTCTGTCTCACCGTTGCCACCCCCGTGGTGTGTCTCATACTGTGTAAAGCCTCTTTGGAAATATCATCTATTATCATTATTATAATCTTTATGGATGTGGTGAGTCCTCACATTTTTCTAAACAAACAAATACACTCCACATGTAAGACTCTTTTTACATTAAATTGATTTTAAAATTCTCTAGAAACAAACAAACAAGGCACTTACAATATGTGAGACTGTAACACTATTCATATAAGGTTTGGTTTAGCTGATGAAGACTGTGACACATTTTTTCAGTCAGAATTCTTCTCCCATTTTTCTTTCTGCATGTTGCCATTTTGCAAGGACACTGTCACTGCATCTTTAGTGTAGCACTACACAATTGTGATCGTTTTTTATTTTTTTTTGGGGGGGGTAGGGGAGGTACCCCCCTACCCCCCAACTACCCCCCTACTGTCCTTTTTAAAGCACATTGACTTGTCCCTGTGTCTGAAATACTACATAAATAAAGCTCCCTTGCCTAAAGAAATGCAAACAAGCTAGAGCGTTTCCCCCCTATAACAGATTCATATATATCTGGTTCAAACTGTTGCGTTCTGTGCTACACCAAAGACTCGATTAGACATTTTGTATGATAAAGAATTTCATCAAATATTGATAGCTGAACTGTTTGTTCTGAAGCTCATCAGTACTCCAGCACTGACCTAGTTAAGAACCAGTAGTAAAAAAGGCCCATCCCTGCCCAGTAGTGAACTGCACCAAGCAGACCTTTGTTGCATATCACCTCCTAGTTTGGGTCCCTACTTAGACAGTTTGAGCTTGTTTTACCGGCTGAAGCCATCATTTTCTTCATCATATGGCTTTCTGTAACTAAAACATGCTTCATATACTCTCAAACAAGGACCACAGAGAGCTTGTTGAGATACAATCAAACGTTTTATCATTGGATGCCCCACAGCAGTTCATGAACTGAACTATATACATCTCCAACTCACTTTAATGATGGTGATGACGAGCGTGCATCTCACTGTCTGACCAACTCTTTTGTTGTTTATTGTGTGGGTTTGCCAGAGCCTGTCTGCAGCACATCAGATTTGACTTATACTCACTCAGGACAAAAAGATAATCTAAACTGACAAAGATGTAGTGATGTAGAGACGAAAAAAAAAAAAAGAACATAAAACACTGTTTTGGCCAGAGGCGGCTTTATCTAAATCAATTAAAATGTCACACTTAAAAACAAAACACGAAGGGGCTTCAATATAATTAGGCCTGACAGGGTGCGACCAAAAATTTGTTTCCTGGGAAACAATAGAGACGACTGCATAGGCAACCAAACCAGACTATGAGCCAGCAGCTCAGTCAAAGGCTATGCAAAGCAGGACACCTCAGGGTTCAACGGCGCCTCATTAAATTCATCAAACAAACAACAAAGACCCCAACAGTCCTAGGCAGTTAGCCCACAACAAAAAAAAATACTTCATTACACACTTGTACCAGAAAATTCCCACCAAGTCCTTTTTAGAAAAGGGGGAATGAGTCACAGCTAATAAACTGCAAAAGAAATTGACCTCCTTTCAGTTAATGGTGGCCTAGCTTGCTACCAAACTCGATTGCATTGATCCAAAGTTTTAACAGGCAATTTCGTTGCGCTCACACTTCCTGCTTAATTGGCTTACCCCGTGGTGTGACGGGGAAGATCTGTCATCGAGATTTAAAACTCATGTTTGGCAAGACGATGAGAAATCAACATTCTCTTCGTAATAAATAGGGCCTCGTCATGTTTTAATTAAGAAAGATTAATTAGTCTGCTTGAGAGGCGAGATAAGGGAAGACTGCGGTGATCTGTCCCTCCCCTCCCAATAGTTTACTTTGTAGTCTTGAAAGAAGTGTGATCACTATGCAGAGCTGACACACAGTGGATGACTGCAGAGTGGAGGACATTAGGGATGATTGGGATGGCAGGATGAGCCCCTTAGAGCAGTCAGAGGCTGCAATGAAATGGTTATTCTGCTCATTACTGGATCCACCAAAGCAGGGTGCCGTCACTGCATATAAGCACAGGTTAGAAACACATAACTTAGTTTTGACAAGCCTTATCAAAAATAAACACAAGAAAATCAGCTTAATAAGCCATATTTGTATCTAGTTTGATGTTTTAAAAATACTTGACATTAAGTATGTACCGAGTACACAAAAAGAAGGTGAGGAGTCTCAAAATGACTGAATTGTTAAGTATTAATTCAACAAATAAAAATGGTTATGTGTTTCCTTTGACACTGTAACTGTGCTCCTTTATAGCTAATGATCATTACAGCAAAGATACTGCAGATTTACAACATGACAGTAAGTAATCAAAGTAAGGGGTTTGTTTCTCAAGCGGCTATTTCCAAGGTCAAGAATGAACCTTCATGCTCAAGTGAATTCTAACTTCTGAGTGGAAACAATGGTAAGGCAGTAAACTTGTCACAACATGGCATGAATGGATAAACACAGATTAACCTTGGTGAAAAAGGCAAATTTTGCTTTTCAAGACGTACTTTAACTTTGATGATTGGGCTTGAATGCACTTCAGTCATAAAGTGCTCACTTGACAAAGTAATATATGACAAAATATTTTAAAAGCACAAGCAGACAACAATTATCCAATCAAGGGTTGTTGATGATGCTAGTATAGCTTTACTGCACCATATTCACTGAGGCATTGAAGCGTAAATCCTGGAGGGGAACATGAAAACATTTCAAGTACTAAAGCTGCAAAACACCAGATGTAAAGACCTCTGGGAACACATTCTAATTCATGCTGCCTGCTAAATCACATTGCCACAGAAGCATATATACATACAGTTCATACTGTAAACCTAGCAATGAGTAAACATAGAATCATCCGGGTTTTAGTCATTAGTTGACTTTTGAAAAGTGGGTCTTTTTTGTATCTTAACAGGGTAAACCTGTGTCAACCCAGCAGGTTCCTATTGTAAAATGAAGCCTTTAAAGTAGGTCAAAATGCAAATATGCTTGCTGGTGGCATTTAGAGTGAATGCTCCAGTGTTTGCTGCTGCATACATTGTTTTCTGGCTTGTATTTCTTAAGGCTGCTGTCATTACACAGCACATAGTTATTTTAAACATGGGTAATTTGCAGCAATGGGTAGAAAATGAAAACTCTCATTATATATATCCTTACCTATGATTATATAAAGTACCAGGTGAGGTTGTGCACCTAATTGAATTTTGATAATTTCAATTTGCGTGTAAAACGTTTTGTTTATACAATTTCTAAAAAGACGCATCTACGCAATACACGAGTGCACGATTGAGAGAAGGTGTGGCAAAGGGAGGGGCAAAGTCATTTGGTTGAGAAAAATAGTCAGAAAAGTTCTCATATATGAACACTTCATGTTCCATGAATGTGATGAGGAGCACATGAAAGAAGTGTCACCAGGTAATGTCCACAACTCAACACAATAAATCTGTTTAACATCTCAAAAAAACCACAGTCATTCATGATGAATAAATGCATTGTGTAACTAAAAAATAATCATTTGAATAATCATGATTTCAATATTGACCACAATAATCTTTTTTTCCCATAATTGAGCAGGTGACTCAATTACTGACTGACCAAATATCCCAAAAGACTTTTTTTTTGTCAAACACATGAGCTGAAATTGAGAAAATATTTGTTTTAAATGTTCATGCTCACAGCCACACTCTTAAAATGGTACTGTGTGTAGTTTATTGCAAGCAATGAGTACCTTAAGTGTATAGAAGAACCTACAGTGGTTGAAAAAAATTATGATAAAACGATTAATTGAGAAATTATCCTATTCATCGGCATTACAAATAAAAGTTAGCCCTAATCTTTTTCATTGGTTTAAATAGTGACGGAATAAACATTTAAATAATACAAATATTAAGTAAAAGATTGTATTTGTTAATAATAATATACTTTAAACATCTGCAGCAAGCAAAATTAAAATGTTTGAAGCCTACTTTGTGAATGGTAACAATCTGGTCTTTATTACAATGTTTGAACAACTGCATGTGGATTTTGTAAAAATACTATTACTCAAGAAACCTTCCTGACAGTGTGGGTTACATGGAGAGTCTGCCCAAATTAAAACAACTAATTTTGGCAGGATGACCCCAAGGCTCTTCCTCCAATTATTTTTGATTTTGCACTACTTGCAAATGTAGCTTGAAGCTCATTTTAAGTAAAAAAAAAGAAATTGTTTCTCATTTGCAATAATTTGAAACTCCATCGTACAATTGAACTAATGTTCAAGCCTTTAGCAACATTCATCCAAAAGGATTTAGCAGAGCCAAAGTGAGGCAAAAGGGCACAGTTTGAGCCCACTCCAGCACGGGCACCATCTTTGCATATTATTGTTTTTCTGGAAACGAAGGAGGATTCTGGCACTGCCTGAAGGGATATGGACATTGCATACACATGCACAACCTGACACATCAACCTGCGGCTGCCTGTGGGAATATGGGCATATTTTCCTTTGCCAACCTCCTCCACCAATCAGCTTTTCCAAGGGCAGCCGTAAAAGTGCTGGACAACAGCTGCCACTTCACACTAATGCCCTCCAGATGAAATTCATTTATTCCACTATCCAAACTCCTGCTCTCCCTGTTTCTCTATCACTTGATTTATTCTGCCTCTTTTGATTTCTTTCTCTTGCATTCTTCCTCTCTTCTGGCTTTCTCTTTCTGCATTATGCCTCTTAACCTGCCCTATGTCCCTCTCCCCCACTCTACTATTTCTATTCAGCTGTGACAGCCTGCCTGTGGCTGCACTGGGAGGGGGTATAACATTGTACAAATTAAATTGGACACAGGAACAACTGCAAAGATGGGGGGGCACACACCATTCTGGATGCATGGGCCCCTCTATAATTCAATTTCTCTATAAAGACACCGATTGGTGCAGCATTTGGTTAGGTATGCTAAGGTGAAATACAGGGTCAGGTGTCCTACAAAGAAAGCGCAAGACTTCCACCAATCATTAAAGGGCCGGCGCACAGACAAGGCCCAGCTGCCTTCCTCGTTATAGTTGAGAGGGTCTGCATTAATGTGAAGTGTGTTAACGATCACATTCATCCTGATTGCAGTCTCACGAGCCAAACACTCCAAGACACAATCTTTTGATACCCAGCTCCAGTTTGTGGAGTGGAAGATTTAGACCTCGCAAACCATTTCTTGTGGAAATAAAAAATGACCTCCCTACTTTATGTATAGGTATGACAATTTCAGCTTACACAAGCACATGCAACAATGGTGTCTCAGTGAGCTGCTGTTTTTGTAAAGGAAATGGGTGTATTTATGTGAATGCTGGAACTGAATTAATACATTAAGTGTGAGGTCTGGGGTCCTCCTGCAGCAAATTTTGAGCTTCAACTAATTAATTCCTGGTGAATTTTTCCGCAATCAATTTGTTCCTTTTCTGCATCAATTTATGGCAGGAATGCCTTTATATGTAAAGGAAAATATGGAATTTGGGCAACTTGATTATTTTTTTTTAGTTAGTTTATAACTGCACATTGTTATTTAAAAGACGACAAAATAAACAAGACTTGAATTTATCTACTTACATTACTACAAATTACTACAAGGCAAATTTTGCCTGCAGCTTGGCCTGTTTATTCTTCTCACTGCTCGGGTGTGATTGGTTATAAGTGTCAGTGCCTGAGTTTTAGCTGTGTGCACTATAATTGTTCAGAAACAGAAAATGGAATTCACAACTACAATATTAATATGCAACTAAATTGAATTTTCTCAATCTTGCTCTGCCATAGGAATATATGCTTATTTCCCTCCAGTGCCAGCACACACCTGCCAACAACTGCCAACTACAATTTATTGGAATTTATATTCAGAAAATAAACATAGTATGAATATAAATGAGAAGGAAATATGAACAAAAAGGCAAGGGCTGTCGTTTTGTTGGAGCCTGCTGTGACTTTACTTCAAAACCGTCAGTCTGAACCCACTTGGGTGTCCGACAGGCACTGGTGGCTGCTGCCAGTGTCAAGAATAAGACCAAAATAAACATTTGCTCGTCAATGGTTGTGGTTAGTGAAGTTCCAGTGTAAGGTCATAGTGGCTGCTCCTGTGGTGATGTATCCATTATTGATCTGCTTCCTGGAGCTGCCTGTGTGTTTAATGGGCTGGCCAAGCTATTATCCGTAGGCTTTATTGGCAGTATTGACACACATGCTGAGAGGGGAAGTGCAAACGGCAGCATGTCACCGCAGCAATGACTTGACCCTAGCAATGTAGAAGCCACAGGGGTTTCACAACAATGTCTATAGCATGTTGGCTCACTCTGTTAAGCCTCTCTGTGGTCTTTTCTTGTACATATTAACATGGAATCGTGCTTTACTTGATGTTATTGAATGGGCAGAAGAGACAAATACTGTGAATTTAAGATGATCATCAATATTTAATCTCTTCAGTTCAGGCAGCTTTATTTCATCAATGTCTTTTAAATTGTTACAAATGTTGAAAATTATTATTATTATTATGAATTTCCCCATTCTGGGACAATAAAGGAGAGCTTATCTTAACCTTAATTTAACTTATTATATCATATTATTTCCTAAGAATAATATATATATATACAGTGAATTTAAGATGATTATTCCTGTATAATCAGTTTGGATGATTTTTTTTCTATAGATTCTTATCAATGTCTTTAAATTTGGATTTATACAAATTAGAGACTTTTTACAGATAAAAGAAATGAGTGAACATCACGCTAAAAGCTAAACAAGCAGTTTCATAGATATTATGCAGTTGAATTTACCTCAACCTTTGTGTCATCCATATGTTAGCCAAATTATTGATCCAACCAAATTATTGATCTCCTATAAATGTAACCTTGCATTGCAACATCACACAAAAAGGCTGACAAACGTACTGAGCCAGTAAATTTGCCTCAAAGTAGATTTTACTGTGGGTAGACAAAATACAACCTTCAAAATAAAGGTCTTTAGATTGTAAAAATGTTTTTCTTTGTAATCATGTAGTTTACACCTCTATGTGTAAGGGAAATACAGAGATATACACTCACCGGCCACTTTATTAGGTACACCTGTCCAACTGCTCGTTAACACTTAATTTCGAATCAGCCAAACACATGGCGGCAACTCAGTGCATTTAGGCATGTAGACCTGGTCAAGACAATCTCCTGCAGTTCAAACCGAGCATCAGTATGGGGAAGAAAGGTGATTTGAGTGACTTTGAACGTGGCATGGTTGTTGGTGCCAGAAGGGCTGGTCTGAGAATTTCAGAAACTGCTGATCTACTGGGATTTTCACACACAACCATCTCTAGGGTTTACAGAGAATGGTCCAAAAAAGAAAAAATATCCAGTGAGCGGCAGTTCTGTGGGCGGAAATGCCTTGTTGATGCCAGAGGTCAGAGGACAATGGCCAGACTGATTCGAGCTGATAGAAAGGCAACAGTGACTCAAATAACCACCCGTTACAACCAAGGTAGGCAGAAGAGCATCTCTGAACGCACAGTACATCGAACTTTGAGGCAGATGGGCTACAACAGCAGAAGACCACGCTGGGTGCCACTCCTTTCAGCTAAGAACAGGAAACTGAGGCTACAATTTGCACAAGCTCATCGAAATTGGACAATAGAAGATTGGAAAAACATTGCCTGGTCTGATGAGTCTCGATTTCTGCTGCGACATTCGGATGGTAGGGTCAGAATTTGGCGTCAACAACATGAAAGCATGGATCCATCCTGCCTTGTATCAACGGTTTAGGCTGGTGGTGGTGGTGTAATGGTGTGGGGAATATTTTCTTGGCACTCTTTGGGCCCCTTGTACCAGTTGAGCATCGTTGCAATGCCACAGCCTACCTGAGTATTGTTGCTGACCATGTCCATCCCTTTATGACCACAATGTACCCAACTTCTGATGGCTACTTTCAGCAGGATAATGCGCCATGTCATAAAGCTGGAATCATCTCAGACTGGTTTCTTGAACATGACAATGAGTTCACTGTACTCAAATGGCCTCCACAGTCACCAGATCTCAATCCAATAGAGCATCTTTGGGATGTGGTGGAACGGGAGATTTGCATCATGGATGTGCAGCCGACAAATCTGCACCAACTGTGTGATGCCATCATGTCAATATGGACCAAACTCTCTGAGGAATGCTTCCAGCACCTTGTTGAATCTATGCCACGAATAATTGAGGCAGTTCTGAAGGCAAAAGGGGGTCCAACCCGTTACTAGCATGGTGTACCTAATAAAGTGGCCGGTGAGTGTATATGTCTCTATTGAGGTGAAAATGGAGACTTCATATAACTTAAATTAGATAATCAACCTCCTTAAATTAGACTCTTTCTAGGGCCACTACAGATTGGTGAGGCAGAGAAGCAACAAAAATGTCACTGCAAGAAGTAATATTGTAAATAATAATTACACATTCATATATTTTATGATGACATTATAATTCAACTCTTCTATTAGCTGTTGTTGGCAGCTTTAACGTTTTGTTACATGTCCAATGTTAAAATCATTTAAGTATATTATGATAAAGAAATGGTTGCACTGAAACCATTGTGTTTAATGTAAAACTTAATAGTAACTGAGCCCCAATCATTTAAGTTTTGAGGACGAGAAGGTGGCATTCCTTGGCTGCATTTGGAGGAGTCGCTGGAATTGGAAAGTTAATTGGCCATGAAGAATTATCTCTAAAATGTGAATACTGAAGCCCCTTCAAATGATTGCAACTACAGAGAGGAGAAAGAACGAGAGAGAAAAGCAGCTTTGCAAATTTAACAATGGGTCTATGACAGGTTTGGGGGCTCAAGGCAATTTAAAGTCCGTACAAACTAAAACGCTTAATTTGCAAGAACTGAAAAGGCCAAAAATGTTGTTTTCCCAAATTAGCTAAAAATGTTTGATGAAAAGCACTTCATATTGAATTTCAATTAAGTAAATGTAATGTATTTTTTTCAATATTTGAGTAAAACGTGAACGTCTAGCTGAGTTATGCTGGTTTAGTGGCACAACAGAGAATGAAAGCATGGGATGTATCACATATTACAGCCAGTGTTTCGTTCAGCTGAGGTGACATGCTTCAAAGAGCAAAAACAGCGGTTTGTTATATGACGCTGTGTCCATTGGTCCCTCAAAAATAAGTGTTGCTGCTCACCGGTCTCTACGTCTGTGATCACAGCAGTGCTGTCAAATGAGCCGGTGAGGAGGCGTCGCCCACAGGGGGTCCAGCAGGCATCTCGCACGGCTCCCGAATGGCAGGTGTAAACCCTCAGGCATTGTCCGCTCTCTGCTCCATTCCACACCTGCCAGACAGATTGGGCACATGGTATTAAGCCAAAGTCACTAACACACCTCGATTGCAGGGGAAAAAAAGATATTTTCCATACTATGCACAACTCAAACAGTATTGAAAGAATGCTTTTAAAGGTTTGAAATACAACAGACTGTGCTACAGAATGTGTTGAACTGAGAGGATGGTTTGAGATCCCTCTACTATAAAAGAAAAAAATGTTCCAAAGAGTTAGAATTTGAGAGTAATAAGAATTATAAATAGAAATAAATAATAAATTAATGCGTTAAAAAAAAATAACGAAATTAATTATGAGTATCAACGGTGGCGAGCCAACACTTGCGCATTTGAATTTTGGCCCATTGAAGGACCCGTAGTCTTCTCGGCCGTGTTACGTCACATGCGCCGGTAAATTAACAACAATAACAGACATGGACAAGACTCAGGAGGATGAGGCAAGTGCGTCTTCAGTCACTGAACGACAAGTTTATTTACTAAAAAAACAGAGATGCGACGATAAATAATAACAAAAAGGAGTTCTCTGACCACCGCAGCAACTCCAGCCTGACGTACCATTTAAATGTGAAACATGTTCAGGCAAGTTAGATCCTGTGGGTTTTTGATTTCAGAGGTTGATACTGAAACCACAGATCCTCTTTTGGGGTTGGTTGGGGTTGTTCCTCTGATTGTTGTTAACTTCTGGTAAACTATGTCATGTTCTCCTGACTTACCTGCTGTGTCAGCAGCAGATGTGGCCTCAGTGAAAGGCCTAAAGAAATGATGCGTGTTGGCGTCTTGTTCTTCATTTTGCCTCATTTAGAGACGTGTTCTTCTATTATTCATTTTTTAATTGCTATATTGAGCTTAAGTGCTTATTTGAGACAGCCTTATTTTATTCCAGAATTATATTTATTTAACTGTATAACTGTAGGGCGACACGGTGGAGCAGGGGTTGGCGCTGTTGCCTCACAGCAAGAAGGTCCAGGTTCAAGACCTCCTTGGTCCTGGGTCTGGGACCTTTCTGTGTGGAGTTTGCATGTTCTCCCCGTGTCTGCGTGGGTTTTCACCGGGTACTCCAGCTTCCTCCCACAGTCCAAAACATGCTCAGGTTAATTGGTGACTCTAAATTGCCCGTAGGTGTGAGTGTGTGAGTGAATGGTGTGTGTGCCCCACGATTGGCTGTTGACCATCTGGGATGTATCCCTGCCTCTCACCGTAACGTGCTGGGATAGGCTCCATCAGACCCCTGCGACCCTAATGAGGAATAAGCAGGTATAGAAAATGACTGACTGACTGTATAACTGTATTTGTTTTACATTTCTGAATAATACACAACTAACTGATTTAATGTGCTTGACCTTTACTTATGGATTTAATTCATGAAGCACAGTTCACCAATAAAAAATTGGATTTCAGATCTTCTCTTCTTACTGTATTCAATTGATTAGTCATTACTAGTCAGTACTACAATTTTTTAATATCCTAGAATTCAAATTCTTTATCGGGAGACCTTTAGCAGATATGACATTAAAATGTGATTAATTCGATTAATTAAATACAAAATCCTGTAATTAATACAATTAATTTTTTTAATCGACTGAGAGCACATACACTCACCAGCCACTTTATTAGGTACACCTGTCCAACTGCTCGTTAACACTTAATTTCTAATCAGCCAATCACATGGCAGCAACTCAGTGCATTTAGACATGTAGACATGGTCAAGACAGTCTCCTGCAGTTCAAACCGAGCATCAGTATGGGGAAGAAAGGAGATTTGAGTGACTTTGAACGTGGCATGTTTGTTGGTGCCAGAAGGGCTGGTCTGAGTATTTCAGGAACTGCTGATCTACTGGGATTTTCACGCACAACCATCTCTAGGGTTTACAGAGAATGGTCCGAAAAAGAAAAAATATCTAGTGAGCAGCAGTTCTGTGGGCGGAAATGCCTTGTTGATGCCAGAGGTCAGAGGAGAATGGCCAGACTGGTTCGAGCTGATAGAAAGGCAACAGTGACTCAAATAACCACCCGTTACAACCAAAGTAGGCAGAAGAGCATCTCTGGACGCACAGTACATCGAACTTTGAGGCAGATGGGCTACAGCAGCAGAAGACCACGCCGGGTGCCACTCCTTTCAGCTAAGAACAGGAAACTGAGGCTACAATTTGCACAAGCTCATCGAAATTGGACAATAGAAGATTGGAAAAACATTGCCTGGTCTGATGAGTCTCGATTTCTGCTGCGACATTCGGATGGTAGGGTCAGAATTTGGCGTCAACAACATGAAAGCATGGATCCATCCTGCCTTGTATCAACGGTTCAGGCTGGTGGTGGTGGTGTAATGGTGTGGGGAATATTTTCTTGGCACTCTTTGGGCCCCTTGGTACCAATTGAGCATCGTTGCAACGCCACAGCCTACCTGAGTATTGTTGCTGACCATGTCCATCCCTTTATGACCACAATGTACCCAACTTCTGATGGCTACTTTCAGCAGGATAATGCGCCATGTCATAAAGCTGGAATCATCTCAGACTGGTTTCTTGAACATGACAATGAGTTCACTGTACTCAAATGGCCTCCACAGTCACCAGATCTCAATCCAATAGAGCATCTTTGGGATGTGGTTGAACGGGAGATTCGCATCATGGATGTGCAGACGACAAATCTGCACCAACTGTGTGATGCCATCATGTCAATATGGACCAAACTCTCTGAGGAATGCTTCCAGCACCTTGTTGAATCTATGCCATGAAGAATTGAGGCAGTTCTGAAGGCAAAAGGGGGTCCAACCCGTTACTAGCATGGTGTACCTAATAAAGTGGCCGGTGAGTGAGTGAGTGTGTGTGTATGTATGTGTATATATATATATATATATATATATATATATATATATATATATATATCACAGGTCACAAAACTGTCCTATGGTGTAACCCTAACTCTCTTAAAAGGGTTTTAAAAAATTAAAAACACATGCTATCTACAAGTTTTATATTCTACGTGGATTATATATTTAAAATTTATATTCATTTTTCATTACACCATTTGACATTTTGTGTAAAAATATATATATATAGTCAGCACGAACGCATGCAGGCACACACTTTTTTGTTTTTTTGTCACTGCATAAAAACAACTGACTTGTTGTTTGTGTTTTGAATTGTACAAGCTGACAATGACCAAAATAAAAGGTGACACTCACTCCTCCGTTTTTCACAGACCAAACAAATAACAGTGTGATTGAAAGAAGCAGTGATAGAAAGCACAAACATGAAAAAAGGAACTGCACACTTTGGATAAGGTTTCAAGGCATTTTACTGAGGAGAAAATATTATGGGACTGATTTGGTGGCCTCTGCTATTTTTAATTTTAAACTATTCTGCTAATGTATACGTTTGTCACATGCAATGCTGTCCCCCAGATGTTAAATGTTTCCTGTGTGAATGATATATAGTCCCTCACTCTCTTTGCTGTTACTGTCTTTTTCTCAAAGCTGAGAAAGATAAAATCTGAGTCCCTCTCACCTAAATTCTATTGCAATGGAACAAAATGAAATTATTGAGCAAAGTGCTGCTGAAAAAACTAGCACGATAAATAAAGAAATCTGGCTTATTTGTGGGATTTAAAAGCAAATACGACCTTTCTAAGGAATTAATCACACTAATTACCTCTGAGTGTGCCTCTAAATCAATTCCCAGTGAGGTGTAATGGCTTAATGGTTTTGAATTGTCAGGGGTTCGCGTGATCACAGAGAGCTGAAGGGAAAAGCACCCAGCTGCCTTCTGTTTGTTGTGACTGCCATGACTTTGCTCTCTAACACCTTGAATGTGATATCATGGTGCAAATAGAGTGAAAACACAGCCATTGATTTATGAATGGCATGCTATTTTGAGAATAAGGTGGCTTTGTCTTTAGTCTTTGCTGTGGTGTTTTGCTCTGTACTCAAAAAGATCACATTGCAGGAAGGTCAGTCAATATTGATTCTGATTTTCTGTCAGAAAGACAAAAGTGACTCCTTGAAGCCCAGCCTGAAATACCCTGTCTGGGCGGTCTTGTCTGGTGCCCACTGAGGTGATGTATTACACTAATGATGACAACTATTTTGCTCTCCCAGCATTGCCAGGGCCACAGAGGAACTTTGAAGATCTGCAGGGCATTGCAGATCCTTCTATGCTTCTCTCTGTGTTTCATTATTAAGTGCGACTCCTCCACACAGCATACGAAACACACTGAGAAGTCGTGTAGCACGGCTCCCACAAGAGATAGACAGGCAGAGAGAGATGGATGAGGGAGAGAGAGCCGTATCCATCCAGCAGGCGCTAGTTTAACAAACAGAATGCCCGAAATGCCTCCGGCATGTGAAGAAAGTAACTGGCAAAGTGAGACAGCGAGTGTTACTTTAAATTGCAAAAAAGTGCTAAATTTTAGAGCCATGCATCCATTTGGAATATTTCAATTCAACATACAAAAAGATGGACTGCTTCTGTGTGAGATGTTTGACTTAGGGAAACACTGCCATCTGAAGGTAACATGAAAACCTGTTGACTACAGGATACAACTCCTATTTGTTCAAGTTTCCCCACCAAAAACTACATTTTGTAATATGAAGTTGCAGGTGAACACATCATGATGTTTTATTTATTTTCTCTAGTACTCATTTTACTGAGCAGACCTTAAAGTTTAGGTGCAGTTCTATTAGTTTAGTACCGGGTGGATGGCGTTAACTTTACTCACCTGACTACTAATAACAGCTTTACTAAAGCAGTCAAACATGCTAGTTCAGATTTTTAACGTGTTTCATGATGTTTCTGGGGTTTCCTCCTTTCACAACATCCTTTGATCATATTACATTTTTTGTTGCTTTAGCAGCATTTTTACACACTTTTGAAGACTACCCTGTCAGCCATGACTAGGGAATATTGCAAACATGCAGCGTTATCTTCTGACGATGGCAGATTTGTCATCATCGTTGAAATGGCATAAAGTACCATAAATACAGCAGGAATATTTGTTCTGCATCTTATCAGTACAGTGTTGAAATTGTAGATTACAACCAATCAATGAATCATTTGAGGTGGCTTTAAAACTTGTAAGAGTCCATTTCTAGACCCATTGTTTGGTTTGTCCATTCCAGGCTACTGTAGAAATAATGATGTTGAAATATGGCAGGCTCTGTGGAGGTGGACCCACTCTCCATTTAGATAAAAACAGCTCAATGTAAGGTAATAAAAACATACAGGTCCTTCTCAAAAAATTTGCATATTGTGATAAAGTTCATTATTTTATGTAATGTACTGATAAACATTAGACTTTCATATATTTTAGATTCATTACACACCAACTGAAGTAATTCAAGCCTTTTATTGTTTTAATATTGATGATTTTGGCAAAAAAGTAAAAAATCCTTATCTCAAAAAATGTGCATATTTCATCCGATCAATAAAAGAAAAGTGTTTTTAATACAAAAAAGTCAACCTTCAAATAATTATTTTTAATTATGCACTCAATACTTGGTCGGGAATCCTTTTGCAGAAATGACTGCTTCAGTGTGGCGTGGCATGGAGGCAATCAGCCTGTGGCACTGCTGAGGTGTTACGGAGGCCCAGGATGATTCAATAGTGGCCTTAAGCTCATCCACAGTGTTGGGTCTGGTGTCTCTCAACTTTGTCTTCACTATATCCCACAGATTCTCTATGGGGTTCAGGTCAGGACAGGTCAGCTGAGCCCAGTAATACCATGATCAGTAAACCATTTACCAGTGGTTTTGGTTCTGTGAGCAGGTGCCAGGTTGTGCTGAAAAATAAAACCTTCATCTCCATAAAGCTTTTCAGCAGATGGAAACATGAAGTGCTCCAAAATTTCCTGATATGTAGCTGCATTGACCCTTCCCTTGATAAAATACAGTGGACCAACTCCAGCAGCTGACATGGCACCCCAGACCATCACTGACTGTGGGTACTTGACACTGGACTTCAGGCATTTCCTTCTCCCCAGTCTTCCTCCAGACTCTGGAGGAAGACTGTTTCTGGTTCAAAAGTGGCTTGATGTGGGGAATGCAGCACCTGTAGTCCATTTCCTGCACACGCCTGTGCACGGTGGCTCTGGATGTTTCTACTCCAGACTCAGTCCACTGCTTCCGCAGGTCCCCCAAGGGTCCGCAGGTCTGGAATCGGCCCTTCTCCACAATCTTCCTCAGGGTCCGGTCACCTCTTCTCATTGTGCAGCATTTTCTGCCACACTTTTTCCTTCCCACAGACTTCCCACTGAGGTGCCTTGATACAGCACTCTGGGAACTGCCTATCCGTTCAGACATTTCTTTCCGTGTCTTACCCTCTTGTCAATGATGGCCTTCTGGACAGCAGTCAGGTCAGCAGTCTTACCCATGATTGCGGTTTTGAGTAATGAACCAGGCTGGGAGTTTTTAACAGCCTCAGGAATCTTTTGCAGGTGTTTAGAGTTAATTTGTTGATTCATATGATTAGTTAATATCTCGTTTAGAGTAACTTTTCATGACATGCTAATTTTTTGAGATAGGAATTTTGGGTTTTAATGAGCTGTATGCTAAAATCATCAGTATTAAAACAATAAAAGACATGGAATATTTCAGTTGGTGTGCAATGAATCTAAAATATATGAAAGGTTAATTATTATTATTACACTATGGAAAAGAAGGAACTTTATCACAATATGCTAATTTTTTGAGAAGGACCTGTAACCATTCTGATTAGGATTGACTCATACACTATCCATTGTGTTAGATGCCACTGAATCTTATACACTGAACCTCTTTCCTGGATGCTGCCTATGAATAACAGAATTAATGAGCCCCCTAACAACACCATTCAATGCACAGACAATTGCAATAAACCCATACAACGCAAGACTGGAGCACAGTTGAAGACGAGCGCTTGTTTATTTGCATTCCCTTTAATTTCACCGGCCACTTAACAGACATGCAGAGCGGATTCGTGCTGATGACTCATTGGGTAATCTGCTTTCTAAATGACTCTTCGTAATTAAAACTAAATTGGTATTCGTGTTATCAACTTAAACTGCCTTACACCTGCCGTAGCCATGGCGACAACAGCTGCCAGCAGCCTGGAATAATAATAGTCTGACTGTGTCTCTCAGGAAACTGATAGACAGAATGAAGGAAGAGAAGCAGGAAGCCTGAAGGGGGTTTGTGAAGAAACACAAAGCATGAGGAGGAAAAACTAAACCTTCACGAGGACACTTCATACAATAGATGTGCACTCTCTCTGTCTTCAGCCGAACACAAGCTGCAGTCCAAGTGCAAGAGTCCTCCTGAAAGTCCTTATGAATAAAGCCATACAGTATAAACTCACTATTGTGACAAAAAGAGATTTTCACATTCAAGCCTGCAGTTTTCTACAACAAGACACTGCAGAAATTGCTGCTTATCACAAAAAAATTAAACTGTCTTCACACTCTTTAGAACTTAAAAAATCATTCAGATAATCTGTAGCAAAAGGGTAATAATTGATCAATTATTTAAGTTACTTTGCAGTCAAGAATGTGAAAGATTCCCTCATTGACAATTTCCGTTGTCTTGTGTGATAGTTAACTGAGAATCTAGCAATATATTGTCTTGGGCAACAGAAATTACAGGAAATTACATTTTAAATTTTTTAGACCTTTTATAGACCAAATGACTGATGTATAAATTTAATTATTCGTATAATGATTTGTAGTTAAACCATCATTAGATTTTACTAATAAAAGTTAACTGGTAACAGTGTGGAGCCGTATGAAGTATTGTTGCTATGGTTACCTGCAGTTAACTATACTGTATTTCACAAACTGACCAGAGGTGTTAAATTATGCATTTACTCAACGTCTGACATCCAATTAAATATTTGAATGGTCATTGCATAAAAGATAAACAATTACCTCATGGACAGTTGCAATAAAGAGTTGTATTCTAAAATAATTGCTATGACCATGAATGGGAACAACACCTTTTTCTGCCACCTGCTAATTTCTTGATTAAGCTAAAATTGACCATCATTATTGAATATTTATCATATGTCTAGGCAGAGGGAATGGGACATTTATCAACTTGTTGGTGGTTTACACTTTCATCATGGCAGATTTCAACAGGATATAACTGAAATTACAATGTGAAATGCAGAAGATGTGTGAATTTAGGATGAACGTTTGGAGAACAAATCCAAACCTGTTTTTATTATGATTAGAAAAGGTAGTGACGATTAAGACTATTATGTTCCTCTATCAAGCAGAAAACACCTGGTTAGGTAGCCTGAGATGGAGAAGAAGAGAAATCCTTCCTTATGAACAACCAACCTTCTCCTCCTCTCCCTTCCTCATCTCCACCATCTGCTCCAAACAGCCCTTCCAGGTGCCAGAGAAGAGGTAGCTGCACTTGTGTGATTATGCAAATGATCTCATGCATATTTAAATTATTAATTATTGAGAATCCTCAGGATATTGGTTGGGTGTGTGATTTTGCATTGGGATAGAAATATTTAGCCACCAGCAGACACCTGGATAGCTTGACCTTTATAGTCTGGAAATGAGGAATTGTTGTGCTGGTGTGAAATAAAGAAAAGGACAGCCAAGTGGAAACCAGAGAGAGAGAGAGAGAGGAGACAGGAAGTCCCATGGGTGCTGACACATATTCAACTGACAGTGACTGATATGATTCTTAGGAAAGTGGTTTGTGGTTCATTCATAAATTGAAGTAGCAGCAGATATTATCTGCCTGTATCGCTGTGCCAATTACAACAAATGGCAGGTAAGTGATTATCCTCTTTGGCCTCCCCAAGGCACTTCACACCTGCCTGAATCTATGCTGATAAAATGGATTTTTACCAGACAACTATATAACTATATGGAGCAGTCAACCATACCAGGGTATGACCATTTTTAAAAGCAGCATAATGGCATATTAAAAAGGTACGTTTTTAATAAATGTATATGAAACACAAATAAATCCAAATTTTATTTGATACTACTGTTAAAAAAACAATGGAGCCAGAATATACTGCAGAATATTCTGCATAACTGCAACTATCTTTGCTGAACCATGATTATGCACTTAAAGCTACTTTTTGAGATTTTATTTTTGAGGTGTGATAAAGTTTCATTTTCATAGCAACAACACTCTCAGTCTGACCACATTGACAGATAACTGTTCATTAGTGGTGAAAGTGTGGAAACCATATAAACATAGTTTAGTATATCATCTAGCCTGACATGTATCAGCCAGAACAATTCAGAAAATTATGTCACTATGCTGTAATGTAGCCTTTAAATCCAGTAAAAGACAACATATCTTGTCTCATATCACAATATAAATATGATACTGATATATTGACAAGCCCTAAGCATAAGGTAAAGAATCTATTATCCCAGTGCATGCTGGGAGTTCCAAACACAAGGACCCTACCCGAACCCGATGTGGACCATACCTGCACACACCTGGTACAAGGAGCCCTTGTACCAGGTGTGCAAAAGGGCACTTCAAATTTTTTTTTTGATAATTTCACAGTGGTTATGGTTATAGCCATGAAATGTGGACTTTATGTGTGTGTGGGTGTGCGCATGTGTGTGTGGAGGTGGGAGGTTATTATAGGCTTAGATATGTAAATGTTTAGTTGTTATTTTGCAGTGTCAGTATAACTTTTTTTCTTTTAAATTTGACATTGCAAAAAAACTAAAAAAAAATCCATCAAAACCAATGTTGTTACTACTCATTGACCTGTGCAAGACAGTCATAATCCCCCCTCAACAAATCCATTTTGCACTCTATATATTGAAAATATCTACAACTGTGTGCGTTTTTAACCAAAATTGTCATGGGATCCCAAATACCGGCATTTAAAGGGTAAAAATCTCAAATTAATTGAAAACTTAGTAGCTGTGACCAGGGCTAAAGAGAATTAAAGGATTTATGAAAAAAGAAATACTGACATAGACTTTTTATAGCATATTTGGGCACAGTTGGTGCAAGGGTAATAATATAAAGTTACAAGGATTAACATCAATCATATTATCAGCACTCAGCCTATCTTAAGTGCAGATCATGCTCTCTCTAATCTTTTTGCCTTTATTATTTAAGATGATCTCATCCACGATTCACAAATCGACCCTGAAGCTGCCTTCAAAGAACAAAATTGGCTGGGTGAGAACTAACAGGATTATTTTAGTCTGCTAACAGCATGTTAGCCTCAATTATTTAAGCCATATTTTACGAACAGGGCCCAGGTTTAGTCGACTCTTATTGTTATTGCTATCATTACCTTGAAAGTTTTGTCCATGGAGGCAGACAGCAGCAGATGGCTGAGCTGAGGTACTGGATTCCATTGCACTGTGTTTACTGGGCCCTGGTGGCCTCCCAGGCTCATCAGGAGCCGCTTCGGTATCCCTGCTGCTCCAGGCTTGTGAACAAGATACGGCTTCACTTTCATCGACACGTCAGAGAGAATTTGGTTGTCCCTGGTCTGAGGACCAGGATCCAGCTCTGCTGGATGCTTTGGGTCCGCTTTGTCCGCTGACGTGACAAATCTCTGTCTCTTAGGGACATATGGTCTGACGCCAGGCGAGACAGTGTGTGTTCTTTTTGTTGCGTCCGACCCGTCCCTGAAGCTTTGTGCCATGTGAGGAGGTCTCTGCAGGGGTGAGAGCGTCTGTTGACAACCAGGTAAATTCAGAGGAGCTGCAGGTTCTCTGAAATGTTCATCTTGGGTTGTACCTCTATAAAATTGTTTCATTTCACTGTCATAACCTGGCTGTAAAGATGAACTGGTTCTTCCTGAGATATTTTCATGATATTCAAACATTGTCCTATCAGGGTCAGCTGTGAAGATGTGAGGGCTGGGTGTAGCATCAAAAACAGAGCCTGCCCTGACTGCTTGATTGTCTGTTGCCTGTTCACAGGACTCTGTTTGGACAGAGGCTGATCCTCCTGACTCCTTTTGATCCGTAGAATCATCCTCAGACTCAGAATCCTCGTAGGCCACTAATGAAGCCATCCTCACATGTTGCTCTGTTTGGAAAGAAAGAGGTGACAGGTGTAGTTTGTGTAGTGTAGTCAATTCATTAAAGGCTCAAGAGTGACATCTAGTGGTTACTTGGATTTCTGCACATAAAACTTCTATTCAAAAGACAGCTTCACAATTTTCAAGTCTGTCTTAAACACTAGTCAGGAGCCCACATGGACATTGATTTTTTTTTTCTCACAATAACCATTTTTCATGTTTATACTGGTGATTAAATTATCATTTTACAATACATTTACAATGCAAGTGATAAAGGCCAAAGTCCTCAAGCCTCTTTCTGTGCAGCCATTTATTTAAATATATATCTGATATACACTCACCGGCCACTTTATTAGGTACACCTGTCCAACTGCTCGTTAACACTTAATTTCTAATCAACCAATCACATGGCTGCAACTCAGTGCATTTAGGCACATAGACATGGTCAAGACAGTCTCCTGCAGTTCAAACAGAGCATCAGTATGGGGAAGAAAGGTGATTTGAGTGACTTTGAACGTGGCATGTTTGTTGGTGCCAGAAGGGCTCGTCTGAGTATTTCAGAAACTGCTGATCTACTGGGATTCTCACACACAACCATCTCTAGGGTTTACAGAGAATGGTCCAAAAAAGAAAAAATATCCAGTGATTTCTGCTGTGACATTCGGATGGTAGGGTCAGAATTTGGCGTCAACAACATGAAAGCATGGATCCATCCTGCCTTGTATCAACGGTTCAGGCTGGTGGTGGTGGTGTAATGGTGTGGGGAATATTTTCTTGGCACTCTTTGGGCCCCTTGGTACCAATTGAGCATCGTTGCAACGCCACAGCCTACCTGAGTATTGTTGCTGACCATGTCCATCCCTTTATGACCACAATGTACCCAACTTCTGATGCTACTTTCAACAGGATAATGCTCCATGTCATAAAGCTGGAATCATCTCAGACTGGTTTCTTGAACATGACAATGAGTTCACTGTACTCAAATGGCCTCCACAGTCACCAGATCTCAATCCAATAGAGCATCTTTGGGATGTGGTGGAATGGGAGATTCGCATCATGGATGTGCAGCCGACAAATCTGCACCAACTGTGTGATGCCATCATGTCAATATGGACCAAACTCTCTGAGGAATGCTTCCAGCACCTTGTTGAATCTATGCCATGAAGAATTGAGGCAGTTCTGAAGGCAAAAGGGGGTCCAACCCGTTACTAGCATGGTGTACCTAATAAAGTGGCCGGTGAGTGTATATAGCTGATATGAAGCTTCAGTCATACAAATCAATCAAATCAGCTTAATATATTTCAAGAATACAGTTTTTAGTGTCCCATGACACAAAGAAGGACCTATATACTTATGCTTTATGCACATAAAAAATGTGGATTTTGGCTCCCATCACCTCCCGTATCATTAACTTTTTCTGCACGTTAAACTCCCTCCTCCCTAAAACTGCCTGATAACAGGGACCATGTTGCTTTTCAAAAAAATAAATAAATACTTCCATACTCCTTAAGGACATAAATATCTTCTAAGAATGTAATAAAATATGTAATGTTATTTTCTACTTGTTTTGATTAAATGTTTAACCAAATTCATTATTCATTCATTTCAGAATTTCTCGTCTCGTCTGAATCAATTTACAGTTCATTTTTTCAGTGTTCAGTTTTTTTTTTTTTTTATTTGCTTCCACAGGTCTGTAACAGACTCTCTGAAACTTGCAGGTTTCTTGCAACTCTCAGTTCCTTTAAGTCAGGACTGCAGACGTTTCTACTTTGCTACTGCTGCTTTTTGTTGAGTTAAATAATTACTGTTCTTTGACTGTACTGTAACTTTTAGATACGAATTATTGTTTTTAACCAGCTGGCATTAGCACTCTACTGCAATTCTGATGCACTTTAGACTGTCTATATTTTATGTTATGTACACTTACTGTTGAAACGTGATACATGAATAAAGCTACCTTGTCCTTAACCTGAAATATCCTCACTAGTGTGTTGCACGTGTATTTTACACCAACCCTGGTCCTAGTGAGCCGCTGTGGGTGCAGGGTTTTGTTCCAACCAAGCAGTTACACACATGATTCTACTAATAAACCATTAGAGCATTTTACACAGCAGAAACACAGGTGTTACCAATGACACAAATTAAGGTTCTATTCAAGGTGAAAGTGAGTCAGCTGCTGCTATTGTGCATGTTGGCTCATTATAAAGGCTCTGCTACACTAAACGGAATCTTAATTAGTATCACCGGTAACACCTGTGTGTACCTACTATGTCATGTCAATATGGCTGCTGTGAAAAAGTCTATTGTCTTCTATAACGAAATTAAATCACTACCTTGGACATAATAAAGTCACTGAAATTATAAAAGTTATACGGTTTCTATCATAGACCAAATAATGACGATTAAAGGTGTGACGATGCGGCTATTATTGTACTCTTTAGATTGCAATATTTAGCTAGCGTTATTTCTTCACATTCATGACTCAAAGCTTGATATTGACATTGCAAACTTACACACGAAGATATCCAGTAAAATGCTGTGTACCTGGACTCAACTGCATCCGTTTTCTGAAACGTCAAAACATGTGTGCTGGTCCAACATCGCGCAAAATGATTTGAGTAAGTGCCACGTTTCAGAATAAAACGAATGTTTCAATTTGTCCATCCAATTCCTCGACGGGCTAGACGTGAAAACCTTTATTTTGAAAGTTGCCGGTAGGAACCAAACGGCGGTCCCTGTCTTTCGACATGTTTCCAATTAAAATGATTTAAGTTAGGTTTGTTGTTTCATGGGAAATTAACCCAAACGAACACAGAAACGCGTTGCTTTGCATTAAAATTATATTTAAAACAAACAAGCTTTTAAGTGGCAGTGTTGTGCCAATGAATCTATAGCGGAACATTGTTTGCCTGGGAAGAATTTGACCCGAACACTAACCGGCGCACACACGCACACACAACAGCAGGCTGATGCAAGTTGTTGAATGAGTGAGCTGTCAGTTCTGGGAAGAATATCATACGGTATACTGCCTTGTCAATTTACTTCTATAACATCAGCGTATTTAACATTTTATTATAATTTGAATTATTTTAAGATTTCTTTTTAAAAAATCTGCCATCGTAAGTTAAACGTAGGTAAATGTCAGACGCATAGCTACAAAATAGCTTAGCTCTATATAGTCACATATGGGAGGCTACACTAACGCTACAACAGATAAACCATTAATAAACAAATATTATTAATGTTTGGTCACTTAAAACTTTACCCTTTTAAATGTTTCACTTTAACATGTTATCGTATTATTTGTTTTTGTTTATGATTCCATTAAACTCACTCAATCGATTATTCATATCTTGGAGCAGTGTGAAGATGACAGACTGTCAGGGAGACGGGGAAGGATGCATGAGTCCGATGGAGCTCTATGAGAAACTGACAGAACAGGGAGACAAAGTGAGGAGCTTGAAAACAGCTAAAGCCGACAAAGTAAGTGCTTTTAAACCAATTAAATATTACATTAATAGGAAACGTACATGGTTTTACTTACTGCTATTATAAACTCGTCATCACAGACAGACTTTTATAACTTCATAACTTTTTTTTTTCATAACTCTTGTTATTGTATTTATACTATATATATATATATATATATATATATATATATACTACTGTAGAACTTTAAGATGTAATATTTTTTTAAATGCATTATTATTTATTGTTTATTATTAGGGTTGAGTCAGATATCTCACAACTTAATCTTAATCTCTTATCCCAGTATCCCAGTAGTGTCCAGCCACCACTGGGGTATGATATAAATATGTGTGTGTGTGTGTGTGTGTGTGTGTGTGTTTGCTGACCCTTCTTAATTAAATATAATTCTGCTTTGATTCCCCAGGCTGAAATTGATGCTGCTGTCCAGTTGTTGTTAAAATTGAAAGTGGACTTCAAACGGACAACGGGTCAGGATTACAAAGCAGGATGTCCACCCTCAACAAACACTGTTGTCCCTGACAACGGGCCGGCAGCCGATGGTGCTGATGACGACGACACAGTCAACCCATGGAATGTTTCCACCACCAACGCCAAGGGAGTAGATTACGACAAACTTATTGGTAAGACTAAAATGAGCTCCAGGATTTATATTACGGTTCATTTAAACAGAACAATTCACTTACTGGTGTTTTTCCTTAGTGAGGTTTGGCAGCAGTAAGATTGAAAAGGAGCTGGTGGACAGAGTAGAAAAAGTCTGTGGACAGAAATCGCATCGGTTTCTTCGAAGAGGAATATTCTTCTCACACAGGTCAGCATTTCAGGAACTGAAAATATTTAATCAGTGTTACTTTTTCACTTTTAATCTTGTCCCCATCATTCACATTTTCATGGATTTCAGGATGGTGGTAAGAGAGTTCATTGGGAATTTACACAATACTAAATTGCTTTGCTGTTATTGCTATTTTTTTTTTTTGCAGAGATATGCATCAGGTTCTGGATGCGTATGAGAAGCACAAGTCCTTTTACCTTTACACTGGCAGAGGTCCGTCCTCAGAGGCCATGCATGTTGGCCACCTCATCCCCTTCATCTTCACCAAGTAAGTTATCCTTTTATAGAGCTGTCCGATAAAAGCCTGATGTTTCATTGAACGTTGTGCCAGTAAGAAATCATTCCAAATCATGACCTGTGTGCAATAACATTTCATTAATTACAAGTTATAACTGAAACTTACTTCCTTGTTGCAGATGGCTGCAGGATGTGTTTGACATCCCTCTGGTGATCCAGCTGACTGATGATGAGAAGTATCTGTGGAAGGATCTGACACTAGAAGAATGCCATCGATTTGCTGTGGAAAACGCCAAGGACATCATCGCTTGTGGTTTTGATGTCAACAAGACCTTCATCTTCTCTGACCTCGACTACATGGGGTAAAATATGACACAAATATCTTTCTATTATGATCTGGCAGACCTTAGAGCAGAAGCTTCTCAGGAGGAGGCATAGAAGATGAGGAAAGATCCACCTGATTTAAGTCATCTTATTTTTGTAGGAGTTAGAAAATTCCAGGAATTTTCATAGTTGTATAATTTCCATGGAAAGTGATGGGAATATATGGAAATTAACAGTAATAAACCATAAATATAAACTATTTACCTTGTTTTATACAGACATGAATATAAATATGTTGTCATAAAACAGACATTGACACAGACATTTCTGATATTAATTTTTATGCCATTTTTGAATCTATTCAGAATAGAAGAATAAACTGTTTCATGGATACTCTCATTTAAGAACATTATCATCATATATTTATTTTTTTCAAGAAACATCAATGCATTTTTCTATGAAAGAAAACATTAAGGTCCTACTGTTTTGTGTTTTTTTCCCTATTCTACTTCCCAGTGCATCACCCGAGTTCTACAGAAATGTGGTTAAGATTCAGAAGCATGTGACATTCAACCAAGTCAAAGGCATCTTTGGCTTTACAGATAGTGACTGCATCGGTAAGACGACTGATTAAAAAAGACATCCTCTCGTTTGAGAAGTCTTCTGTAATCATGACACTCTGGCAAGAGTCTATCTAGTCTTTTCCTCCACATTTTCAGAGTTCTAATAAAATAATATTTACTCTGCTGTTAATCAGTGAATTATTGTTTTAATAAATGTCTCACTTTTTTGTCCTCATTCTGAAATCGAGATTATTTGTTACCTATCCAGGAAAGATCAGCTTCCCAGCCATCCAGGCAGCCCCGTCTTTCAGCAACTCTTTCCCACAGATCTTCGGAAGCAGAAAGGATATACAGTGTCTCATCCCCTGTGCTATAGACCAGGTAGGAACAGCATTAGTCCAGTGGCAATTCCCATAATTTGAACCCACACAAAATTGAAATTTCAAAATTTCCATCTTGGCTTCGTCAAGTATAACAGCAGGCTACTCAAGGACCATAGAGACAGACATGTGATGCACAGTGATTTCTTTGCATAATTTTCCTGGAACAAATCACTGCATTATTTGAAAAAAGTGCAAGTAATCCTGCAGTAGCTTGTTCAAATATGCTCCAATAGTATAGAGTTAAACTAGCCTACTAAACACTATGAAATTTCACAGTCAAAAAACTTTATGGATCTGCCCTTTTCAGCATCCTCCCCCATTGAACTTCTGCTATCTATATCACACCAATACCAATGCACATGTGCAGCAAAACAACCAGGACAATAGGACCTTCTAAAAAGAATATATCAACATACATTAGGCATGAACAATCTACCGTTGTAGATCAAAAACAGCGATTTCAGGCACTGTGATCTGTAAAGCTGTAATTATTTGTATTGATTTCCTTCCCCAGGTTTTGTTTTCATTAGCTATTGTACTCTTTTAGTTCTTCAGTTGTAATAACTGCTGTTGCCCAAGCACTTGATGTAGTCTCTGTATTGCATGGTTATTGTTAATAAATAGGATGACATTTGAAATCAATTTTTGACTTTAGTTTCCATTCTTGCATTATTTATTGTTTTAATGGTATGATGTAAGTTTCTGTGATGCTTGTAAATGTGTTTGTGTATTGAATCTTAATTTGAAGAAAATGGTGAGTGAAATTGCAAAACATCTGCCAGAAAAAACAATTCTTTTCTTAAAATCGTTCAGCCCTAACATACATGCACACTGAACAATTTACCATTCAAAATCGAAATCAACAAAAAATACCAGCTTTGGATATAAAATTAAAACATTATTCAAATTAATTTGGCTCTAACCACATCAGTAACGCATGACAAAACTACACACTTGTATTGTTCTCTAGAAATGAATAATTCTGTGTCCCTCACTCATCCAGGACCCATACTTCAGGATGACCCGTGATGTAGCTCCGAGGATCGGCTATCCCAAGCCAGCCCTACTGCACTCCACTTTCTTTCCCGCCCTGCAGGGGGCTCAGACCAAGATGAGCGCTAGTGACGCCAACTCCTCCATCTTTCTAACAGATACACCGAAGCAGATCAAAAACAAGGTAGTTAGTTTATCTTTGTTAAACTTCCAAGTAATCATGTCCTGGATTGGTTGATGTGTAATTTTGTTAAATGTGTGCATGAATGAATCTGAGCAATATCTCATATTGCATCTTGTAGCAAGAGCTACTAGCCAATATGACTGTATTTAATGGATAGATCTAATCTGTGTGACATTTACTGGCAGATAAACAAACATGCATTTTCGGGAGGAAAAGACACAGTGGAAGAGCACAGAAAGTATGGTGGTAACCCAGATGTAGATGTCTCCTTCATGTACTTGACCTTCTTCCTGGAGGATGATGAACAGCTGGAGAAGATCAGACAGGTAAGGGGGTTTAGAATAGAAATCAAATTTATATATATATATATATATATATATATATATATATATATAAAGATTCTGCTAATCATGCTGTGTTTTCCTCATTCTCTCTATCACTATCATTCTGCCTTCTGTAACCTTGCTTGAACTCTTCATTGTAAACTCTGTTTATCATTCTTCTCTGCTCCATCAACCTTGACAAATTCCTTTCCGCACACACCTCACACCCACACTCAATCCTCCGATCTCCACTCCCTGCAGGACTATGCGAGTGGAGCTCTTCTAACAGGGGAACTGAAGAAGATTTTGATCGAGACCCTGCAGCCGATGATTGCCGAGCATCAACAGCGACGCAAACAAGTCACAGAAGAGACAGTCAAGCAGTTCATGACACCCAGGCCTTTAAATTTTAAGATCTAGCCTGCTCAATGTCTTAAGATGTCTGGGTTACACTCAATCCAAGAAAAAAAAATGGCTCCAGCTGTTTTCCATTTAAAATCTGTCATTGCCATTTGAATTTGTCATGGAAAGATAGACATGGCATCAGGACTGGAGAAAAATGTCTATGTAAATTACTGTAATGATGATGTGTGCCTCAGTCAAAATGAGCATGGCATTGCACACGTCATGCCTTCATGCTAATTGTCATGCTACTAGTTAGCTTCATGCCACACTAAATGTACACGTTTGTCTTCATCAGGTGATGACGATTAAAGTGGAGAAAAATGTACAGTGTTGAATATCTGCTATGTGTCTTTGCAAAATGTCGGTTAGGACGTTTTATTTATTAAAAAAATGATTATCAAAAGCATCTGTTTAAAATAATTTTGAAGTGGAGGGTAATAATTAGGAAAGTAAAATAATTGGTAATTAACAATCAACAAGTTGACCTCTAAACAGACTTTAAAACGACCACTGGATTCTAATCAGGACCTTTTTTATTATTTAGGATAACGGTCAGGCCTACTAATGTTTGGCAGCTCAACTAAACCAACTTCAAGTTTTACTACTGGAGCAGGCATCCTCCCTCAACACCTGATTATCAGGGACTCAAACCCTTTAGCTACACAGACAAAAAACAAGACATTAAGAAGGAAGCTACAAAATAATTTATAAAATAAGATGTGTAAAGGTTCAGCAAACTGAAAAGTCTTCATCTCTATCATAAAAGAAGTGGAAGTTGACCTGCAGTTCTCTAGTTCCTTCCTTCCACATCTTCCAGGCAGCATTTTTGATTAGCTGCAGCTGTTTGATTGACTACTCTGGACAAGTTTTTTCAAATCCTTCTGAGACAGCAGTCTTCACCCTGTCCTAGGAACAGGTCCCCTCAGAGACCTCATGTTATATAGCTGACTAAATCACACCTATTCTGATCAGTGTTACAAAAACGGGTCTTTCCCTTTTTATTTTAAAATGTCAAGGTTTTTCTGTACAAGTATTTGTCTTTATCAGGAAATCTGTGTCAGGGAGTTTTGGAGTCATACCTTTCCCACCGTTAGAAACTATTGTTCTCAATAATGTTTTTCTAAGAACTAATGACAAAAGTTCCACATCTAACATCTAACATGTATCACTTCTACATTTCAACTTGGTTATTATTCCATTTTATCTGAATCAGACATCATTTAATTTACAAATACTTCCTTTTCTGAACTTCACCCTTTGGGAAAGCATAGACGTTTTTATCAGACATCATTTGTTCTGTCTGGTTGGCACCAAAATTTCCCCTCTGACCTTGAACTTGTGGTCTGCCCTTTTCACCAAATTCTTCTTCAGACTTGGCACAACATACTTTGGATTCCTTCTTAACTATGATTTTAAACAGATTGAAAAAATATTCCACTACACTACACCAAGATTTCTAGCTTTATTTGTGTGTTTTTTTTAACATTGATTGAAGCTGAAGTCTTTAATCAATCCTCTGACTCCAAAAGCAATACCTCAGTTATTATCTTTGTTTCTGGCACATCCAATCATTGATTTGTTCAGTGTATTTATAGTGTTTGTAATTGGTTATAACTTGGTGATATGTTGATGGCTAGTGGGAGCGTGTCAATTTTGAATATTAAAGGTCCTCTTCTTGTCTTCTTGCCAGAGATCAAGTTCACCTTAGATAGTGAGCACAATGACATCGATAAGGTTTATAACTTTAATGTTAAATTTGTACACAAGTTCATTTACTATAATACAGTAGAAGGCAGGTATGGGACAGAAGGCCTGGATAACCTGTTCTCTGTTATCAGTGATGTACTGTTTTGAGATTAGCTTTGTTTGAACACTTCTGTGTATGGAGAACTTGCTGTCATAGAAGTGCCAGGTCAGGCAGAAAAACGTGAGTCACCTCAACATCAGAAATGTTTAAACCTTCAGTGATGTGTGACCTTTGGTATGTGTTGACTCTGGCACATGTTTAATTAATCCAGAATTTTCAAATACACAACACAGTTCTTAGGTGCATCTGTCCTGAGTGCCTTCTACATCACTAATTATAACACAGTAAAAATCAATGCACATTATTACCTGCACTTCAACAAAGTCATCAAAACAGTTAGCACAATATAAAGGTGGCCTGTAGACATTCAGAAATTTAACTGGAGAGCAATAATATGAGAAATAAGAGTTTGATTACACCAGTAAGTAAGTGGTCAATGTTAGAGAACTGCGCAAGATTCTTTTCTGACCATTACAGCCCAACCCTGTCCACAACCTGAGAAACTGAGAATTTAGGCCTGCACAGTAATAGATGCATTGATTTTCTATCTTCTCCTGTCCCCAAGAGAAAATACGCCATTTATGCTATTAATAAAAATTCATGGGGTTGTTTTTGTTTCGTTGCACATTTTTGATGCCCTAGGAATATTGCTTTTAAAATTGTTTTTAAAATGAAATAAAGACATGTTTATATTCTATTCTTCTCCAATGTAGTTAACAAGTCCTAAGGGGTTCTTGAATAGGCTGCTAAACTATCATTTAATGAGAACACAGTCAACACAATAAGCATTTAAATATAACACAACTCACAAAGTCGTTAGCGCTGTTGCCTCACAGCAAGAAGGTCACAGGTTCAAGACCTCCTTGGTCCTGGGTCTGGGACCTTTCTGTGTGGAGTTTGCATGTTCTCCCCGTGTCTGCGTGGGTTTTCACCGGGTACTCCAGCTTCCTCCCACAGTCCAAAAACATGCTGAGGTTAATTGGTGACTCTAAATTGCCCGTAGGTGTGAGTGTGTGAGTGAATGGTGTGTGTGCCCCACGATTGGCTGGTGACCATCTGGGGTGTATCCCTGCCTCTCGCCGTAACACGCTGGGATTGGCTCCAGCAGATCATGTGACCCTAATGAGGAATAAGCAGGTATAGAAAATGACTGACTGACTGACTGACAACTCACGAAGTCCAGCTCTTTTCCCTCTGGTGATGTTTTCAGATGTTGGACTTAGTTTTAGTTGTGTATAAACCTAGTTTATGTTCTTTTCTATCTTGTAGGTAGACTGAGTCATCCTGTAGTAGCCTGTATACCAGACCGCACTGACCAGCACTGTTCTGTGAGATTTGCGGCACCCAATCCCAATGCTGACCTCTAGTCAGTGTCTTGGCTCAATGGAACTAAAGCAAATGTAATCAACCGTTTCACTGCATCCATATTGACATGAAATAAGAGATAAACACAGTTATTACTAATGATACTAAAAAAAGTATTTTTATTAGAATAAACAGTGGGAATTAGAAAAATGATGTACAAGCTTGTGAAAAATTATTACATTTAGCCCTGTTAGATGTTGATCCCTGCAAAACGACAAGTTAATTACATTGCAGAAATGTTTTTATAAAGAATTGTAAACCAGAAAATAAAAAAGGTCTCTTTCAGATTTTGTAGAAATGATATAATTAGATTTGAAGAATGTGGTGGTTTACTGGAAGGAAAAATCTCTAAAACTGACTGTTGCTGTTGAAAGATGTGCATAAAGATGTTATGTGCATAGTTTACACATTCATATGCTGAAAGTAGAAAGTTTATCTGAACTCAAAAATCTAATTTTAAGCGGCAGGCCTATGAGCGTGACTTGTGACGTCATCACAAATAGTTTGGAAGCCAATCATGATCCAATATTCAACTTACACACGTGTGATGTGGAAACGTGAATCCTCCAGTACACAGACACAGACATTTTGTGTTCAGCAGGTGAAATATTTTTGCATATTTATACAGCCTGGAATTTTTTATGAAGGAGTACACGTCATTTTTAAGCATTTTAACAAGACAATTTCATTCTTTGATGAAAAGACTACATCAAACACAAATATATACTTCTTAAAACATGTCTGGGGGGATATTAAAGGAAAAATAAATAACCTCTACTACTAAGATTTTAACTCTAACTTTAAACCAGGTGCTTAAACTTCACTACAGCACTCAATCAGTTAACTCCACATCTCAGAGAATATTATATAAAGTAAATTTACGTCATACACAAATATTAAAAAAAGAAAACATTTAGCACAACCTTGAAAGTTCCTTGATACGATATAAACATGTAGATAAAAACAAAGCAGCAGGTAGAGATTAGCTGATGTAGGCACATCTATATTTTACACAAGGACAGAAAAGTTTTCATGCAGGTGGAAGCCCTTAAAAAAGACACATGGCATCTCTGAGAATAGACTGCCTGTTAATGCAGTGGAAAAAAAGCTTCAAAGGCACCTTCATTCACCAACTCAATTCATCTGGAGATGAGTTTTGACCCATATATTTTATATAATAAACACTGGTAGGTAGTGTTTGGACTTACTTGGCTGGGTCAGTCTCAGGCTGACAGCAGTTTACAAATAGTGTTATAAATAAGGAATGTGGCAGTTTGAGGGGCCGTAATACTTTGGCTTCAGGGCTCCAGCTGAAAATGTTGGATTTGCAACTCTCAGCCACTGCGGATGCATCTTCACCTTGTCAGCCGGGGGACTTCAGTAGAACCTGGGGAAAAGAAGTAAAAGTATGGTGTATGCAAATAACTTAAAATGTTGTATGATAATGTGAGAAATAATAATGACTCTTTTAAGAGATATGACATGAAATTGTAGGTAAACACAAGTGTTACTGATGACACTAATTATGGTTCTGGTCCATTTAGTAGCAGAACTTTTTTAGTGAGTCAACGTGCACGATAGCAGCACCAGACTCAGTTTGATCTGAATAGAACCTTTTAATGTCAATATGGCTACCATAAAAATAAATGTCTATTAAAAATTCAAGTTGGCAAAACAATGCATTTCAAGAAGGTGTCACACATTATTTAGAATAAAAGTGGTGTATACTGGAAGAGAAAGTTGGAAATTAGGAATTATAAAAAGTGCTGCAAGACAAATATAAAAAATAACATGTGACATTTCAACAGTTAATACAGAATACCCTTTGTATAAGCTGTTTCCAATACACGTTTGAATTGTTCTTCTTAAGGTCATACAGGTAAAGTTTATTCATTATCTACCTGTGCAACAGCTCCAGTCAGCGCTGAGATGAAGATCAGGATGTCCATGCTGTAGTTTAAACAGGAGCTGAAGAACATTCCTGGAAAACAGGTTTAAACAGAGCAGGCTCAGGAATAATAGTGTATTGTTCCACATGTGTATGTGTTTAGGAGAGTGGGTGGTGGACTAAATTTAAACTACGCTTCAGATGTGAAGTAATCAGGTGTCATTGACCTTGCATAACAGGTCTAGACATGCACCCTCTTGCATATTGAATGGCTGTGATGCAAACATATTCCACTGTAGGTTTAGTGGGATTAAATGTTCAGCAACAACATGTTGACAGAAGATAAAATGGTGATTGCCACAGTTTCCAAATCAGACAGTCAGTCAACATCATTAATATAACTTTCTGTAAAAATAAATCAAACAAATTGATATTATCCTGCTATTGAATTAGCCAGATTGTAACTAAAACAGTTAATGTAAACAAGCTGTTTTTTTTCTTTCTCATCATTACCTGTTGGATATTTTCAGGATTTAATATATGTAAATGATTTATTGTTTTAATGCCTTAATGTAGATTCACATTTCTTTGGCATGTACATACATATATGGGCCTTGTGCTATTGTTTTTGTGCTTTTTATTAGTTTAGTTATGTAGAAAGAACTATGTGTTGGGTGGAATGGCATTCGTGGCTGGTATGTAATATTGATTTTGAGTTTGTCAGATGCAGATGACCCTGAAGTTGATATGCATCCATCTGCTTGGTGGCCTTATTTCACCTGAAGACTGAGAGCCTTCTTTTTTTCCCAAGGTCGTCTGCACCACAACACTTGAGACAAAACTCAAGTCAGACTTCCTGGGTCTTGTTTTTGCTCCATCACCTGTTATGTAAGCCGCTTGAACCTTGCAGCGTTTCCTCCTTCCACTGTGATACCATATAAAATGCAGTTTTTATAATGTAAAATGCCAGTCCATGTGTATGAGATGTCAGAGATGGGCATAGCCTGAGACCTAAAAGTGTGGAGACATTTATAGGTATGACGGGCGACTGCAGACAGTGGATCTGTGCTTACATTTGGCTGGAAGCTCCACTCCGAGTCATCACACATGACCATGGTCTCAAACCGACTGACCCCACACTCACAGAACATTCACACGGCTGGAGCAGGCCCTCACATCCACACCTGCTTAATGATTGTAAGACCTGCACAAGCCTTCTCCTCAGACCATTAACCAGAAAGAGAACTACATGACAGGAATAAACAGTCAGTAGATATTTAACTTTAAAATAACTTCATGTAAAAACTGCTTTTGCAGGAAGACTTGTAGGTTTGTTGCGGGGAGACAAGTGCAGCTTTTTAAAATTTAGATGTAGTAATTTAGATGCTGCTGAACGTTTATTTGGATCAGTGACGTTGTAAACACCTACGTAAATTCATCATATTTCATGAGTTGTGCTGCTGTGAGTGACTGCTTAAAATAACTTTTAGTAACCACTTTCCTGACCTTTCCGCAACCATCAGAGACATGAGAGGATCATGATTCTCACACCTATGGTTGTGTTTCAAACTGAAATTGAAATTGATGGCCATGTGTATACTTTTGCTTTCCATTTGCTTGTTTTCTTTTTGTATTTTTCGTATCTTATCGTATTCCTATTTAAGTCAAGTGATTGCTTTAACCTTGCCTGAACTTCACAGCATGAGCACAATCACAGGTCTGAAGAAGCAGCCGGAGCTATTTTTATCCACAGGGGTGAACTTAACCATGTGGGTTCTTAGAAATACTGTTCTTGGAAATAGTGTCGTATAAAAGTCCTGAATAATAGCTAAATAAAAGTATTAAACTTATTATAAAGCCATGTTTCACATTGAAATAGAATATTATGTTTGTTTTACCACTTACAAACACATAAGAAGATTTTAATGTTGTAGTTTATCAATGTTGAGCCAATGTGAGACACTTACTAAGTAAATATCAAAACATTATTATCAAATCTTAAAAATAACTAATTTTAGACAACTTCTATAAGAACCATTTGGTTCATATTTTAATTATCTTTATGTGTTTTCATGTTTATTTCATGTCAACTTTGAATTTCCTGTATGAAAGGTGCTATACAAATAAAATGTATTATTATTATCATTTTTAATAAAGTTTTCAGATAAATTGAATGGAATGGGAATATAAACTGGCTGCAATTGGAAATATCCAAAAATCTTGAATATTTACTGCTACACTGTAACTTTGCTATTGTTTTGGTTTTAATTTAAATTCTTGATTAGCCCCCTTTTAATCACCTGTTTTTTATTTTATTTCAATTTCTTGATTTTCAGTCTTATTTAATTGTAGTTAATTTAGTTAGTTCCCCTTTCAATCCACTATTTTTAAACTGCATCTTCATGCTTTTATTGTTTTATCTAAAGCACTTGGATTTACCTTGTTGTTAAAATGTGCTCTACAAATAAACTTGCCTTGCAGTACTTGAGTAAATCTACTTAGTTACTCTCGGGGCCTGCCAGCTGGACGCTGGTGCATGATGACGGCCACGATAACGCTGTTGGTTTTGGTTTTGAGTTACCAGCAGCACGTGACCATTTCAAACCGGGCTCTGCAGCCGCAGCCTGCAGCAGCCAATGGGCTGCGAGGGGCGGACAGGGCCCGCTAGGGGAGTTGTCCAACACCAAGTGGTCTGATTGGACTCCGTTAAAAAAAAAGACCAAACACGCTTCTTCCTTTTCTACTTTGAACGCCCGCCTCCTCCTTCACCTCCTCCTCCTCCTGCTGCTGCTGCTATACACAGTGCACAGAAATAGAATGGTTTGGCAGAAAGCGTTCATCCAGTAGTAGAGTGAGGACACATCAGCACAAAACAAACCTGTCACAGGCAGCTCAGTAACCTCAAGAGGGTCTGTTTTCCTTAGCATCCGGAAAGGAGGATAGCATAGACACTGCTAAACTTGGCTTTATTTATTTCTTTCTTTGTTTTTTTTTTAAATAACGAAGTTGAAAAAAATATTTATTAAGAAGTACCCGGAAAGGGCTTGAGAATTAATTGTCGGGTATAAGTTTCCAGTTTGAGCCTTGTGAGGGAATGGCATTGGACTTCGCGGCAGGCTGCGCAGGAGGTGAGTTATAAGTGGAGCTGGTGTGACGTCGACTAGCCAAGTTCACTAGTTTCAGCTAATTAGCATTAGCCGTGTAGACTCTCCGCTAGTCTGGGGAAAGCTACCCCGAAATTCACACACGGGCTCTGTTCATTTCACCCCTGCTTTTTACTCAATGTGCCAGTCATATAAAAACAGTCCTTACCTTAAAGCCACAGTCATTATGAGAACCTACGTTGTATTCGTTGTCTTTAATATTGTATAGTTTTCAATAAAAAAGGCGTGGTGTGTGTATAAATTTCCCTTAACAGCATGCTTCAGCTTGAATTTCGTGTTCCACATGCCCCACAGCGCCCCCGCCTACTGTCCACTGTGAACCAGGTGAAACCCGGTATTACATCTCTGAAGCAGAAACGCGAGATAAAACACACTTTTATTGTAAAAATACCTCATATAGAATAAAACGAATACACCGTAGTTTCAGAAAACAAACGTGGCTTTAAGGTAAGCACTGTTTCTTTATGACTGGTACTTGGAGAAAAAAGCAGGGACAATATGGACGGAGCATGGACAGGTTTATATTAGACTAAGTTAGCATTAGCTTTAGACAGCTTCCTTTTTTAAAAAAATATTTCCACCGTCAAGCAACGTGTCGCCAACGCCAAGCTTAGTCATATATTTATTATTTCTTGTTACAAACTGTTATGAGGAAACATTTGCCATCCAAACCCAACTTTAAGCTTTTTTTTTAAAGTTATAAATTACGTTATTTTCCTTAAATGTTCCTTGTGGCGTCTTTTCGTGCTGTCATTCTGTTCTTTGATTTTTTTTTATACCTTGCACACATTCACACAAACCTGTCGTTATTGTATTCCAGAGGTTTTGTCAGTGTCAAATCATTTTTTTCATTCATTAGCCTGTTATTACCGGACAGTATCCATCCTGCATTGAGAAATAACATCTCGATTCCACTGTAGGGAGTCGCCTCAGCCTCTGGATGGAAACATGGCCACGAAAACCTTAACACACATCATGCTTTTTTATTTAAATAGTGACAGGTCACAGACAGTTTAACATCTTTGGGAATCTTGGCAGCTGTGTTGCCCTGATCAAGTTCAAGTACAATCAAGAAACCATTCATCTTCAAGTGGGATGGGTGGTGGCGGTTGGAATTAGTATTATAGTGATAAAGCAGCAATGCTTGACTAACTATGTTGTATGGGTGTTACCAGACTGACGTTTTTAGACTCTTGTGTTATTAATTCACTAATTCCTGCATGTTGAGACCATGTTGAGACCTGTCAAAGTTACACCAGAGAAACCAGGGTGGAAAATTAAAGCCTGGTTATTGATTGTAGTGATAAGATGCAGAACATTATCCACATGCTTCACTGTTCTCTGAATAATTGTAAAGGTTTTTTTGTGTTTTGATGTTTTGCATTCATCACTGAGGTCTTGGGTTACTGTTTTTTAATATTATTTATACTTCACTTTCTATTCATAGTGAAAATCAAATTGCAACGCAAAATGAAACTGAGAGTGAAAGAGCTAAGTGAAACCAAGGTCACTTTTTGAAAGCAAAAGCCATACTCATCTTAGTTAGCTCAACAAGGTCACTTTTATTAACTCTTTAGATGAGGGGAATCATGACAATATTACACTATAAAACAAAATCAGTTCAAACATTTATAAACATTGTCCTAAGATAATAATAAAATATCAGAACATTTGTATGAAAAACATATATAAGCTGTTATTCCTTTCACATGCTCTGAGGCTTATATGATGATGTGGCTGATCTATAGATTTTTACAGCTAGAAGAAGCACAAGAGGGAGACAGTTTGCACCAAGGAAGACAGGTGGTTATTTTTTTTAAGCAGCCGTGTTACTGCACGTTAACTGCAGTGTTACAGGCACCTCTCAGAAAAATGCTTTTACCATATTTACGATATGTGCTGATTGGTCATAAGAGGCGGTAGAGATATGGATGTATTATACAGATGTTAGCATGGTAGAGATTTGATTGGTTTATATCAATGTGCCTGTTCTCTCTCCCCTTGGCAGTGAGAGCCAATGGAAACTGATGGCAGAGGACACAGAAGAGTTCTGTTGCCCTGTCAAGCGATTTAACTTTTGTTTTGTTTTTTTTGATGGATCACTGCCAGCATTTAGCACTGGGAGCACGCACCGTTTAATATTTGTGCTTGTGGTTGGCCAGTGAGTTGTCAGTGTGAATAAAAGGGAAGTTTCCCCAAACAGCCACAATCTCTGTCCCAACAATCCTCTCTGTGGTAGCATAAACCGTTACCTATGATAATTAAAAATTAAAAAAAAATTGTGTATCATCATTCTGTGAACTGTAAACACCTCGTTGCAACTTGGACACCTGCAGCCTATAGTCAAATGCAGCCTGTGTATGTACATATTTGTTTTACTTTCCAAATGAAGACTTAAATTCAGGTGTTCTAAACTGTCCAGAAATTATGGTACTCCATTTTAAAAAATGCAGTTCTCATCATCTCAAGCATACTCAGCTCAGTAACATAAACTGTAATTAAAAGCAGGTTTAAAAGTTTACCACCTATGCAACCTGTGCATATGAGTTCCCTCCTGGTGAGTGAATGCCTCTGGACGAATCGCTCCTAATATTACAAGGTCAGAAGCTACTGTTTGTATAATGTCCTTTTTCAGATTACTTGCATAAGCCAAGGTCAGGGCAACGTGAGGCTTTCGTCACTGAGTACAGAGCAGTCCCAGCTGCAGCCCCACGATGGGTGGACTGTTTGCTTTTGTGAGATAATTGATTTAATCTTTAATCACTTTGATCGGTTCACAGGTTTTAGTTCGGTTGAGTTTGTATTTTTAAAAATGATTTTAACTCCTTCCTCCTGTGTTTCAGGTGCTGCTGGTGTTTTGGTTGGACATCCATTTGACACTGTGAAGGTGGGTGTCTTTCTATTCTCTCCACTATTTACTCATGTTTGGCAATGACTTTGCTGTAAAAATGTTGACCCTGTTGGCAGTGTGCAGTTAAATACAGATAACGGTACAACAGTCTGATAATGGAGTAGAGGGATGAGACCTTGCATCACTGTATGATTTAAGACATCTGTCAATACGTTATGTCACTTTAGCTTCTTTATATAGTTATCCACAACCGAACAAGTCAGCAATATGACTCTAGGTTTGTAGAATATGATGTGTAAGTAAGAGATCTCTCCAGCAACACAACTTTATTTAAATTGGTATAATGACACATTTCACCAAGAAATATTATCTATATAGTAATGCCCTTTTGATAAAATTTTGATTGATTGTTCAGATGTATACATGTCTGAACAATAGTTTGGTTGAAGGTCTTTTATACTTTTGATTTCAATGTTATTTGTCCTCGAGTTTGCTTTGGGGCTTGGGGAGGCTGTCTATAACAGCAGAAGTTGTCACTTTGTTGTAGATGAGAGAGAGAAATAAACAACCTCTCCACGGAAATGTGACCACCTAGTAAGTATGGTCAAGGTCTTTCTTACCTTCACCTTATGTCCTGTCTTGAGCTACAGAAACTCTAAACCATGGAAGACATCTTGTTTTTGTAAAAACATTCTTTTTTTTAATGTCTAAGCATCATTTCTTTGTATCCTGAAAAGAAATCATTTCAAAGCACAGCTGCCTGCTTGTTTCCCTGTTTAGTTTAAACCTGTGTCACAATAAGTGGTTTGATGCTCTTGTCCTCTGTGACCGTGTCACTCTAACGTGATGACTGTCACCCACAGGTGCGACTTCAAGTTCAAAATGTGGACAAACCTTTGTACCGTGGGACCTTTCATTGCTTCCAGTCCATCATACGCCAGGAGTCGGTGAGCTCGTCTTTGTTGTGAATGCCCAGTAATGTCAAATGGGGTCACATTCCAAAATATCAGGGCTGTCCGTAACGTTTTACTTTCCCCATGTGCTGTTTACTATACCATATTACTTACTGTCAAGTCTGTGAATGGTGTGTGAGCTAATTAAAGTGTCCAATTACGATCCCATCTCTGCACACATGCACCAGACAGCATGTTCCTAACATGGGGTGGTAGGGGGGGTGTGTCTGTGGGCTAAATTAAGGTTGAAACAACTGCTAAATTAAGCTTTGAACATTGTGTCATTTGAGCAATGTCCAGAGTATGCCTGGTCTCCATGAATTTCTTATACTTCTTTAGGTATTCCTACAACATGTTGACATTTTTGAAGTGGAAAGTTTACTTTGATGAAAAAAAATGATGAATTCTATAAGATATATCAAAACACTGATAATGGATAGGGCTAAAAGTGGCTCTGCAGACTAGAGAAGAATTTGTGACTGGTCCTTCTTTAACGGTATTCAAAGGGTTATGTAATCTTTCAGGAATCTGGTGAAGCCTCTGTCAGAAGCACAAGGCTTTTCATGCTGACGCGGCTGACACGTGAAGTGTTTCATTTACGCTGTTTGACTTGAAGGACTGCTGCATTCCACATTTTTAGCCATGTTAGTGACATGCACTTACAGCATTAAGAGAGTATTAAGCCATTTCTGTTAATTAGTAATAAATATTTCGTATGGCACCGTTCATACAGCTCAGAGTGCTGTACAGCAGAGATGAAATACATTTTAAAAACATGTTAAGAAAAACATTAGGATGATTAGGATAAGCATTGGACAGTTATGACCCATTTTATACAAGGAGGTAAAATAAATAGAACTCACAGGAATACTGAATTAAAATAGAAAGAGGTGTAAATATATGCAGGGAATTCAGGCATGCTTATAAATATGGAAAAAGGAAGGAAATATTTAATTAAAAAGGAATTGAACTATTTCCTTGCTCATATATATCTATATATATCATATCTATATATATCATATCATATATATATCATATCATATATATATGATATATATCATGCATATATATATATATATCACTGCATATATATATATATATCACTGCATATATATATATATATATATATATATATATATATATATATATATATATATATATATATATATATATATATATATATATATATATGCTTTCTTTCAGTAATTGTAATGTCAAATTGCACAACCTTAATTTGTTTGCAACTCAGTGAAGATCCACAAAGTAATGTGTCCTTGTGTCTGTAGGCGCTCGGTCTGTACAAAGGCATCGGCTCTCCAATGATGGGCCTGACCTTCATCAATGCCATTGTGTTTGGCGTGCAAGGCAACGCCATGCGGAAGCTTGGCAGTGACACGCCGCTCAACCAGTTCCTGGCCGGAGCCTCCGCCGGGGCCATTCAGTGTGTCATCTGCTGCCCGATGGAGCTGGCCAAGACACGCATGCAGCTACAAGGGACTGGAGAGAAGAAGTCCAAGAAGAAGATGTACAAGAATTCCCTGGACTGTCTGGTGAGAATCTACAAGAAGGAGGGGATCCGAGGCATCAACCGGGGCATGGTGACCACCCTGATCCGTGAGACGCCGGGCTTCGCCGTGTACTTTCTCGCTTACGACACGTTGACGCGCTCCCTGGGCTGTGAGCTGGAAGACCCCTACATGATCCCCAAGCTGCTGTTTGCCGGAGGGATGTCCGGAATCGCCTCCTGGCTCTCCACTTACCCCGTAGACGTGATCAAGTCGCGTCTGCAGGCGGACGGGGTTGGCGGCATCAACCAATACAACGGCATCATGGACTGCGTGAGGCAGAGTTTAAAGAAGGAGGGCTGGAGGGTGTTCACGCGCGGACTCACGTCCACGCTGCTCCGCGCGTTCCCGGTGAACGCCACCACGTTCGCCACCGTGACTCTTTTTTTGATGTACTTCCGAAATGGGGAAGAGTGCAGCGTCCAGGAGCACCCAGAGCCGCAGGCCGTCGCGCTGCAGCCTCTGCAGCCACAAACGCAGACGACCAGCATGTGAGCCGACACGCAGCCGCCGTAAATTACTACAGTCGTCAGCAAATCTGTCTATAAGATGGAGTTTGCAGCTTCCCGCAGGTCTGTGATCTGTTAACTGGTGTCTGATCCGAGGTCTGCATCCACCCTCAGAGCTTCAAGCCAAGTGACCACACGTAGTATTTAAGTAATATATTTTAAGACAAAAGCTGCACTTGTAAATATGGTCTCTTTTTAAATGCTTGGTTTTTTACATTTTTAAAGAAAATGTTGATGTGACTTAGGAAAATTGACCGTTACAAGAATTACTGTAATGTACAGTAATTGTTACAGGTGTCCTGAAATATATATCTGGAGTTGAAGAAAAGTGTTCAGGTCATGAGGCATGTTTGGAATTCCTGTTAGAACTGGTTCCCACTAACACAACATGCCTAAACTTCACTCAGTATCATACCATTTCCAGTGTCAGAAGATTTGTTTCCTTTCCATTTACCTCCATATAGTGTGTGAACACAGCATTTTATCATAGCTGTTACAAATGCAAAGAAAGCCTGACACAGGTACTGTACATTTATGGAGATATTCTTTTTCTGAGGTTACAACTGTGTTAAACTTGGAGTTTAACTTTCCTCTGAGAGGTCATAGGAATGTGATCCAAATGCCATGAGGTGTCTGAGGTGTTAATCAAATAAGCTTTGTTTTTTCTTTGTCTGATTTTAATAAATTGCTTTTAAATTTTGGAATTCATTGAGGAAATATTGCCAGCTTACACATTGACTCTACTGTAATGTGATTAAACACAAGGCCAGATAAATGGAGATTTATTCTGGATACAAAATGATAATCATTGTCTGAAATAAAATTTTATGCATTTTTAAAAAAATCTTATTTTGTTCTGGACATCATGCGATGTCCAAAGAAAGCACCTTATGGTATTAAGCAAATCTACTGTAAAAAAAATACAATCAGATTTTTTACTTGCAACAGATGTTGTGAATGTCTGTTAGTGTTGAGCAAATCAGTGGCTTTGTTAAAGCAGGCTTTTAAAAATCTCAACTATTTTTAAACCTCTTGTCCCTGTCATTAGATGTGAAGCACCATGTTGGACAGAGGGAGTTGTCATTGTCAGATCATCTCTGTACTCACTGAGCCACCTAGAGGCAGATAAAAGAACTGCTCCTGTAATGTGAGCACTTCTAGCTGCAGATTTTGTTTGTCCTGGTTTCAGCTGCAGGTTTTTTGTCTTTTTGTGTATTTAAGAACATACACAAACTATTCCACAACTAAACACCAACTTGAAATGTTCTCCACCAAAGACACAATCTACTTTTCTAATTTCATGGAAATCCAAATTTTCTCTTTTCACAAAATGGTTGAGAGCCCCTGCTTCTCTCTTCATATTAACCAGCACTGTGCTTTAGGACAGAAGACACAGAATATCACTCAGAGCCATGTGATATATGGACTGTTAATTTGTGGAAGTTCACAGAACTAAAAAATGACCTACAACTGTTGCAATAGAAGCCATCACTTCTCGTGCAGATATATGGTACATTCTCCTGTCACATCTGCAGATGTAAAACTGCTGCTGCTTTTTTCTTCTCAACAGCTGACAGGGTAGACTGGGATAAAAGGGGCACAAATAAAGATCTAAAACTGCTTTGTCCAAAGACACGGTGTGTCGACACTATAAAATGGTCAATTTGGTGTTGAATGTGTGAAATTTTTCTAAGCTTTGGAATTACTCAAATTACAGCCTTGTAATATTTCTGTTCTCTATTTTCTAATGTAAATTTGACTATGCTGTTTCTGTATTGAGGGATGACAGGTCTTTCTTTGTAAAAAAAAAAAAGCTGCTTTAAATATCTAATTTTGCTGTTTGTGTTCTGTATATATATTCATATTGCACCAAAGCAGCATGCACACTATGTAGTCCCTTGAAAGAATAGTGAAATAAAAGCCACGTTTTCTTTTTCTCATGGCCTCTGACACTGTTCTTGGTAGACAAGAATAAGAATATTTTACAAAAATGGTTTAAGAAATTAATAATTGACTGATGTTCTTGTAATGTATCTGAATTCATAAGCATTTAATTTGAGGATGTTGAGGTTTTCATTTAAGTCACAAAATCAGAAAGCAGTTTCATCAGAGTAAGTGACCATATGAGATGAAAGGCTGACCTCTAGTGGCTCTATTAGGCAGTGGTGGTTGATGTACTCTGATCCTTAATTTGAATGAAAGTAAAAATACTCTCATTGATTATAAAAAAGTACAGAGGTACCAAAGTATTATCAAAATATACTTAAACTATCAAAAATACTCATTATACAGACATATAGTAGTAGGTGAGTACTGCTTTCTGCCATTGCCGTTCACAGGCTTTACAATAGAACATACTTTTTAAAAAATCATAAAATAAACAATTTATAAAAATAGAAGTTTAATAGACATCTTAGACAGGCATTTTACAACTTCAGTTATTTTAGAGTGATGCTCTACAGTGTATCCATAATTTTTTTCTTAACAAAAATAAGTTATTCAAGTTATGATCAAACAAAACAAATAGTGTCTTATGTCTTACATCTATAGTATGTTATAACATACAAATAGAGTTTTTGCAGGTAGGTTGAGATATTCTCCTTTTTCATCCATAAAGCAGAAGACAAAGGTCTCACTTCTGGTCCCTGGTGAGACTTGGAAAAGGACGTAAAGCAACTAGTTGCAGAGAAAAGTAGATACATCAATATGAGTGAATGATAAAGTAGTGGAGACAAAAAGTAATATGGAGGATGAATCAAGTCATTAGCAGGCTTTTCTTGCATTCGATGTGTGCATGAGGACGGAGTCGCAGGAATAGCGTAAGAATCGGTAGACCTGCTCCGCTCTGGGTCGACTCATACGGCCTCCTTCCTGTATGGCTTCAATGGAGCTGCAGGAGGAACATGAGGAGAAGTATTCAGATCCTTTAGTTAAGTAAAAGTATCAATACAGACATGTCAAAATAATCCATTACAAGTAAAAGTCCTGCATGAATACTTAATATAGAAGTCTAGATACTCCTGTAATAATTCAGATGTCACTAGATTATTAATAGTGAAGCATCAGTGTGTGAGCAGCATGTTATGGTGCAGCTGCTGCAGGTAGAGTAGTTTCATGAGATGATTAATGGGAGAGGCAAGAAGAACAAAGTTCTGATAGTAAATCTGTTTTCATTTTTGGGCTTTTTGGTGAAATATTGGATCATTTAAACATTTATTGAAAGTAAACCAAGTGAGATGTTTAGAAGGAAAAATCTCTTATTTCATAGAGTTGTAAAAAGTCAGGAATAAAAAATTATCCGACTACACACTGATGTTTGTAAGACATCAAAAGACTAAAAGGTTTTAGGATCAGTGACAAAATGTTTGGCAAGATGAGAAAGTCAAAAACCTTTTAATATACAGTTTAAAGAAGCATTTATCAGGTCTCTGAAAATGTACATTGTGTGTTCATGTTGGTTTCTTATTTAAAATTCCATTTCTATGATTTCTTTTTATAAAAATACTGATTTTGTGTAATTTTTTGGCACAAAATGTGTAACCAATACAAATGCTAATTTCAAACATATAATCCACCTAGAATATAAAACTTGTTAACAGCATTTGACATTTTTAAAAACCTTTTTTAATAGAGTTAAACTGTCTGGTACCAAGTTTTTAGGGTTTACACCACTTTTTTGACAGTTTGACACTGATCCTTTAACCACTGGTTTCAGCTTTACCCATCTGTTTAACTTTAAAAGCAGGTTCTATTATCCATTGTGTCAAATCTGCATCTAAAAAGTAACTAATGTGAAAGTAGAAAGTAGCAGAGAACAGAGAGAACCTCAAAATTGTACTTGCGTAAATGTACTTACTTTCCACCATTGCCTTCATCTGAACATGTGAAATCACTTTACTCCTCAAGCAATATGTGACATTCTTATATATATGTCATGTACCTGTTTATGAGTTGACTGATGGACCTGAAGTTGTGGCTCATGTAGAGAGCGTGGACGTGGTTGACTGCAGGCAGGCTGCAGTACAGCTGCAGGGCCTGCTGCCTGTGGGGTCCCTTCACCTCCAGTGGTGCAGTGATGCCCTGACCTTTACGCTGCTCCAGCTGTGCCAGGTGGACCAGCAGGCCGGCGCTGTCCTCGGCGCCATCGCTCCACAGCAAGCGGACGCCGGTTCTCACCAGCAGTGCCAGCGTGTTGTCATAGTAACGTGTTCGCTGGAACGGGCGTGAGGCCTCACCTGTGCAGGGACAGAACAGCAGAGTAGTAACAAGGGTCAAGGTGTTAGACACTGTTAGACATTTAAAGCTTTTAAAGAACATTGAAATATGGAGATATTGTTCTGTATATCTGTATATAACAATTATAATATAATTAAACACTGTTACACCTTAAAACAGTGTTTAAAAAAGCACTATAATTTAAAATACAATTTTTTTTAATTAAAACTTTTATTTTTTATTTTAAATCAAGATCATCTGTATTATTCAAGCAGGCATCACCTCACAATTTAAGACCTTCTTTAATCAAAGAGTAAGACATCTGAAAACATTTTATGACCTTAAAATCTGAAAATCTAATTAAAGACTTTTTAAGGATCAGTGAGGACCCTGTAGTAACTTTTTAAATTGATAATGAATCTTAAACTTGTAATTGCTAGTGGTGAAATGTACCCGAGTGCATTTACTCAAGTTTAATTTTAAGGTACTACTATTTTCCTTGAGTATTTTAATTGTATGCTAATTTCTACTTAAAATAAACCTGGTTATGTTTCAGATGTCAGAGTTGTCACAGTTCCACCAAAGACAAACTTCACCTCTAAATATGACCTCACATCGTTTCAAAAGAATTAATTGTTTATAACCCAAAGAGATAAAACTCTCAAAAGGTTTTAAAAAGTAATGACATTTATGTAGCAGATATCTTGTGAATTATCTTGTGACTCTTATAAAGCAGAAAACTAACTCTGTTCCCTCCAGAAACAATAACTCAAATGCTGCTTTTATAATCACTGTTAAATGTGTTTTTTATACCAGAAAAAAATATATATTTAAGTACAAGCAAATACTTAAACGGGCCCATAATTAGACCAGTGGCAGCAATGCAGTCTGCCTTCTTACACACTCACTTCCTGTATTTTTACATTCGGCTATTGATACTTTTAGTGAAGTCAGGTATTTGAGTATTTTTTTCAACTAATGGTTATTAGTAAATTGCACAAACATAATGTCTTTTGTATACGCTCAGTATTAAGTCATCAACCCAAACATCTGACTAACCTGGCTTGGTTCTTTCCTTTTCCACAATTAAACAAACCCGCTCAAAGAGTCCCCGCAAGCTGTTCACTCTCTCAGCCAATCGCTTCCTGTTCTGCGCCGCAGCCAGATCTGATTGGCTGTGCCGCTCCACCGCCGTGCGGTTGCTGACAATGAAGTAGCTGCCATCCAGCGAACAAACGTGGACGGTGGCCGCGTGCCGATGCCGCAGGCTGGTCATCAAATCCACACCACTACTGATGCAGCGACTGTCCACCAGAATACAGACGGGCCCCGATGGGGCAGGGGTCTCTCTGGCTGATGAGTCCTGTCCCATGGGCTTCATAGGCTGAGGTGCTGAGGAGGCGGCGAGGATGTCCTGGACAGTAGGAAGCAAATCTCTGATTTAGGGCAATTCATAAGCATTTTTTGGTGTTTAATTTAATTTAATGTCAAATATCACAAGTTAGTTAGGAATATTTGGAATTATTTGGGTCACTGACAAAGCTGCCATGTGGTGTAACCCTAAAAACTTGGTACCAGATAGTGTAATTCTCTTAAAAGGGTTTTAAAAAATTAAAACACATGCTATCAACAAGTTTTATATTCTAGGTGGATTTTATATTGGACTGTTAAATAACAAGAAACCAACATGTATATTTTGAGAGACCTGATGAGTGCTTCTTAAATCCGTATTTAAAGTTTCTTTTTTACTTTTACATCTTGCCAAACAACATTTGTCATTGACCCATTTCCTATTTGGTCTAAATTTTAATGAAATAATTAAAAGTTCCCTTTGATATTATTTATTATTAATACCGAATGAAAACAAACACCATTTTCATTAGTTTAATATTTATTGTCCCAAATATATATATTTTTAAATAGCATCTAATTTCTTTAAAATATTGCTTTTACCTGAGGCTGTTCCTTAGAGGTTAACACTGACTCTGACTCCACAAAGTCCAGCTGATCAAAGAGCAGATGTTGATTTTCTATCCTCTGACGAGACCTGCAGCAGAGCACAAGCAATGCTGGAGTATGCTTCCTGAATGTTTGGGTTTGTGTTTGTGTGCAGCTCTATGAGGATTTCATTACCTTTCATTTTGTCCCCTGCTCAGCAGTGAGACCTTAGATGAAATGGAAGAAGAGGAGGTGGAGGAGGGTTTCTGTTCGCTGAGATCTGCTGCTTTTGGCTGCAGAACAACAGCAACATCATCCCTTCCTGTTCCAAGTCCTCTATCTTTACAGACTTCCTCTGTCTCCTCCTCACTAGAATCCTTTATGCGTATGACTCGGGTGCGCTTGGTTTTCACCCCAGCCTTCTGCTTTGGTGGAGATTCAGTCCTGATCTTAGATCCAGGTTTTGCTCTGGCTCTATTCAAGAAGACACGGCGCCTGGTGGCGTACTGCCTCCTCCCGTCCACATACGACTCCTCTGGCAGAAGTTCAACAGCTTCTTCCTCCTCTTCCTCACTGCTGTCCAGCTCCTCCACCTCACTGCCCACCACAAAGCTTCCCTCTGCATAGGTTTCATCCACCTCAGGCACCTGGGGCCAAAGGTCAAGTTTAGCCCTTTATAATATACCTGGGAAGTTGCCATAACTGGCGGTAATTTGACTTTTTAAAGACCCCATGAAATGCAAGGTAACGTGTGTTTTGTGACTCATTTTACAGTGAAATTAATTATATGAGGTTTGAACATTTATAAAACAGAAAAAGTAAAACAACAAAGTTGATTGGATGGACTTTTACAAATGGCTCATAATGCAGGATGAATCATGAGTCATGATACTTTTTTCATATATTTGGCAAATAGTCAAAATCTTGACTAATTAATAGAGGAACATATGATTAAAACTGGGAAAGTGTATTATTTAATGTCATAGGGCCTTTAATACTAATGTTTCTTATTTGCACCATCTGTAAATACCCATAGCAGACTTTTTAAAATTCTAAACCAAATTGTAACTGAGATTATAATATACCTGGGAAAATATGTCCATGTTTTGATGGTTTCTGTAGGACATTTTGAACTTGCCGTGGACTGCAGGGCTTCTTACTGACCTCAGGTAAACTCCATGCATTTCTGAGTCTGAAAAAGAAGAAAACAAAATATTTGACTGTGACCTGATTCAGGAAATTAAATTTGAAATCAAATCCACTGACAATATTAGAAAACAACATGAGGAATAACTGTGGTGCCCTACCATTGAGTCCCTGGGAGAAGTGTGTGTTGTCCACCACAAAACCTTCAAGAGAATGGTCCTCCTCTTCTCCATCTTCTTCATCAGACGACACCTCTGCCTGCTCGTCCTCTGACAGTTCTGCTTCCTCATCTAGGAACTGACGCCCCTTTCGATATGTATTGTGCTGACAAAAGAACAATGGAAAATGTCAAGGCTGACAAATGCTGAGAGCGTTGGATATTTATAGAATTGATATTTTTAGGAAGGAGCCGTCAGGTTTGGGGCCTGAAATGTGCGCTGATTATTTTGTTACTTTTTTGTGTGTTTTGAAAGGTTAAAGTGAAAAATAAATGATAGAGTCACATCATCTATTAAACCACACCTTGGTTTTGTGCTGTTGAACTCGCTGCCTGTCAGGTGCAGGTGCTGCGGCTCTACATGTGAACACAGACTCGTTCTGGAAATCATCGTCAGAAACAGCTTCGTCCTCCATGTCATCGGACTGGAGAAAGAAATTAATAAAATATTATGCACTCTTCACAGTTTATGTTGCTGCATATTATTAAATAATGTAGAAAATGAACGTAAGTAATGTGTGGAGTGAAATTGTTTAAATCATATTGATTAACTAATGAAGGAAGTCTTACAGTATTAAGTGTAGCCACACGTTTCCTGTTCACCACCAGCGGGGAGTCCAAGTCACTAGAGATCTTTGACTAATGGAGACAAATCATATTACAGTGTGTTTACATAGAGCTGCATTTCCTATCAACATGTGGTGGTCGTTGCCATGGCCAAGATGGTTGTCATGACACCGGTAGGCACCTTGTAAATGATGGAAAGAAGCTGATACCTCCTGCTCAGCTGGTGTTATGTCACCATGACACATGGATGGACAATTTATTTCTAATGTGTATGATGAGAATGAGACTTTAGAAGAGTATTTTATTTATATTATGAAAGAGTGAATATTAAATCAGTGTTTCTCACCACTTCTGGTGACAGCAAGGGGTTGATCTTGTCCCAATGTCTTCTCTTAGGAACCACAACTTCATCCTCGCTGTCAGTGTTGCACTCTGAGACATATGCAGAGATCTTGTAAATATAAATTAGAATGGAAATAGGAGAGAAATTAAATGAACCAACTTAACAATACATGAGTGAGGCCTGGACAATTTGACCAAAAATTTAATTAAAATACCAAAAGAGTATTTTAGTTTTTCATACTCAATTTAGATTGGTTTAGAGAGAAACAGAAATAAAATGTAGGAAAAATCAATAAATAAATTATTACAAAAGTAAAACAAATCAGTTTAGTCCAAAATAAAAATAATTAAATAAATAAAAAAATTACCATATCAATTGTGCAAAGATTTTTTTTTAAATCAGATTGAAAAAATATTTCTTATAGACCCTTGTATCCCTAAAAAGGGATTCATTTATTTATTTATTTATTTCCAATTGTTTTGTAGTTTTTTTGTCTTGTTGTGATGTCTTATTGTTGTGTATTATGTATAAAATGCATTAAAAAAAAATCACATTAATTAAAAAATGTCACCCAGCACTAACGTGAGCTTCTAAAATACCTTGCTGAAAGTCAGGTTTTTGGTGTGAGCTGCTTTCTGTACGCGGCTTCATCTCTCCCTCATTGGTACAATCTTCTGTGTGTTTCCGTTTCAACGTGGAGGGCAGAGACTGGGTACGAGGCCCAGCTCGACCCGACATGAACAGCCGACTGGCTGCTGGTGATGTGATTGAAGATGGCGGCGCCCTGCCGTTACATGACAACGGTGAAATCTGAACAGAGGACGTTTCTCCCTTCCTGTGGTCCACCAGCCTTCGGGGAGTCAGTAATTCACTGGAGCGTGCAGGTCTATGGAAACTGGTGTAAGGAGTGGAGCAGCTGGAGGCTCCAGGTAAAGACACTATGGACTCAGCCTGATCTTTGAGCTGTGGAGAGGTTTCCAAACATGGAGCAGGAACAGTATCCACTTCCTCCTCTGAGGAGGAGTCCTCCAGGGAATAGCCAAGATCAAAGTTGACAGAAAAATAGTCATCAACATTTTGTTCCATTTCAGGCGATTTACAGGAAATTGGAGTTGCCTTGTTAGTTACATGTTTACTTGCAGCTGCTGTGTGTATGTTACATTCCGTATCTGAGGAGTTTGCGTCCCAAGTTACATGCCTGTCAGCAGAGTCCATGGTGCTACATGGGTTAGCCAGGGTACCCATGGCTGAAGTGTTTCTAATTTTTTTTGCGCTTTTAGTGAAATCCTCAGCAGTGGGGGACGTCCCAGACGTGACAACATCTTCAGGGGTGGGGATTTCTGGGATGCTCAGCTGTAGGAACGCCTCTTCGTTGCCAAACAGATCCATGCTCTCATCTGTCTCTGGGTCCGGGTCGTGATTCAAATCTGGCAAATCTCTCTTCTCCGCTTCTTCGCCAGCCTGCTCCTCGATGACGTCATTGTGCAGCTGGTCGTCAATCTCCATACCGTCGTGATTCACATTTTCTTCTTTATCATCAAAGACATCATCCCAGGTCGGACTGCCGGCTCCTGTGCTGCCCCTAAAGTCATGATCGATTGTGTTGTCCTCCTTCTCTACGTCAGCCTTGGTAGGTGCATCATCAGCATCACTCACCGTTGCTTCATCATCGTCATCATCGTCCACGTCCAAGGTAAAGCTAACCTGAAACGGCTGATGAGGCTGTTGCACTCGTTGAGGAGAAGGAGGAGGTGACTGAGAGGTTATGGCAGCGTCTAAATGTACAGGGAGTGGTGGTGGAGATCGGGACAGGAGCTCCGCCACATTGGCCAGAATGACCTTCAGACTCTCATCTCTTCCTGGGAGGAGTTTGGTGGAGGTGGGAGGCGCCGAGTCCCATTTAGGAAGATAGAACATGGCCTGAAGTTCAACATCTTCTTCTAGTTCAGCTTCATCGATTTTAGTGATCGGCTGTGAACTGTTGTTTAAGTGTAGCAATTCACTGACAGTACGATCTACTATGGTGACGTCCTTGTCAACAAAGTCATCATCCATGTCGTCATTTGACTGACGTGGACAAACCGTGTGACCGCTGATGTCATCATTAGGTTTCTTGCTCACGTGTTCAACACTAGGTGTCTGTTTTGTGGAGTATGATGTAAAAAGTGAACCCGTTCCTCCTGTATTTTCATCATCAACACATTCCAGATCTGTCCAAGATATGCGGGATGATTTGGGTTTGTTTACTGCAGTTTTACTGCAGGTTTTGGTGCCTTTCTGTCTCTTTTTAGCATTTATCTGTCTGCTCTTCACTTCACCATCAGCCTCGAGATAAGGCAGAAGCTCCTGTTCGTAACGACATTCTTCCTGAGGAGAAGCAAAACAGAGAAGAGTTGTGTATGAAAAGATTGCTTTGTGGGAGCTGTAATCAAGCTGCCAACCTTTTTAGGACATAGGGGATGTTTAGAGCAGTCAAACAGCGTGTTGGTTCATGTTCACATGTTCAGACACAAACTGAGCTAATTCTGAAACTATTTATTCCAATTATTTGTTGTTTTTCCAGAAATGTTGAACATCTTGTGACTAGTTTGTTCTCTTGCACAAGAATTCTACTGTGCAACTATTTTCCTACACATATATATAGTGTTATTTTCATATTCTTTCTATTTCCTTACACACATTTTACACACACAGACACACACACAAAGCATCAAGCACCTGTCGTCTGTGCAAATCATATGACCTCAAAATGATTCATGTAGAGTGGTGTCCCGCATGGGTCAACGGGGTGCCGTCAAACCTGCGACCAGCAGGAAGAAGAAGCTCACGGTAGAAAGTGAGAAAAATAAAAAGATGGCGCTTAATGGAGATCTAAGCAGAAGGATAGAATTGAGATGTGGAAAATAGTGTTTTTGCCTCGAAACCTGATGAAGGATCAACTTGTTTGTTTGGATTAGGACATTCATGATGATTTACATGAAAAAATACCCATATCACTTTTATTCTGTTAGAAAGCCGAGCATTGGTGCAGACACCCAAGCTTCATGTGATCAGATGCTGCAAGAGTATGTTACTACTCTACAACTGCAGTTTTATTTATATTAGACATACTTTAATACCAATCCCATTATCTCAAATATATAATTTTCTATAAGATCAAACCATTTATGTTCACCTCTGACCTTGCTGGAAATTATTGATTGTTTACCCCTGTATTCATTCTCTTACCTAAAAAAAACTCTAAATCATCTCCAGTAAGTCTAAAATGGAGCTGCATGGTTTATTACCTGGAACTATGGCTTCCACTGGCTTTAGAATATAGTTTAAACTTCTATCGATACATTAAATTAAAGAATAAAAAAGGACATCTCTAAACTTTCCTTTTAAATGCATTTAAAAAATAAATTATTATTATTAGGACTAAATTATTATGTATGTAGAATGTTTATTATAATTCTGATTATTGTTTTTTTCTTAGATGATCATTATTAAAAATATACCCCTGTGTTTAGAATCATTACTCAAGTAAACAAAACAATAACAGCATAAAATAATATGAACAACATGCATTTAGTTGTTATCCAATATTAGTTTCTGTAATAAAACCTGTCGATCAGTTTTGGAGTGATTATAATTTGATCGTGGACTGTAGCTTTAAAGACAGAATTGATTTGTCCAGTTAATTATCATTTTAGTTATTTAAAAATATATATAGTTTCAAAGCAAACATAATTAATCTCGTCTTTCTTACTGAACAATATAAACACATTATACTTGCTCCAGTGAAGCTAACTAGGACTGCAACTAACAACTATTTTGACAGTTGTCTAATCTATAGATTACTGAAATTATTATTTGATTAGTTGTCTGGTTCATAAAAGGTTGAAAAAGCCTATCGCTGTTTCCAAAAGGCAAAGATGCAACCTAAAATATCTTGTTTTGCCCCGACTAGCAGTCCATGACCAGATCATCGGTTTACTATTGCAAAAGTTTAAAGAAACCAGGAGGGAAGAGTTTTTACCTGCACAGATGCCACTATACTTAATTTTGTGAAACATTGTGAGTATTACCTGAGTGATAAATCACTTTTTTTAAAAGGGTAAATCCGTAATACACCTACAGACCAAGGCCACAGTGTGCCCTTCAACGTCATGATCCTGATGAAAAAAATGGAACAGAGGCTTTTAGGCCTTCGAGGTTTTAGTCATAGTGGACATTATAGGAATCCATTATAATGTTCCTCCATTCAAGACATGTTCTAATGTAGTTTCAACATCCTCTCGTCCTCAAAAATAATGAATAAAACTAGATTCACACAGGATTAACCTTAACCCCCAGTGCCATGCAATTAATTAATGATCAGATTAAGTCTCTGCATCTACAGATGCCACAGACAGAAATAAACCTGATGATGAGGTGGTGCAGACGCTGGAGGGAGCAACAGAGTGGAAATTTCTCTCAGTTGATTATCTCACTGCACTTCAATAATAATACATGATCAAACTCAAAGCAAATTAATTTGCAGCTGAATTTCTACCTATATGACAGTTTGAGAATAGGACTGCAGCTAATGATTGTTTCCATTGCTGATTAATCTGCAGATTGCTTTATCAATAAATAGTTTTGACAATAAAACCTCACAAAAAGGGTGAAAACTGCTTGTTAGAAAGTTATAAAGCAGATAAATTCAAATGTCTTGTTTCATTCAACCAACAGTCAACAATTTACAGTCATATAGAGAGAAACATTTTTTTTGATTGAATAATTGTATAATAAAAAAAATAATAACACATTAATTTGAATTAAAAAAACAACAACAAAAAAATCAATCCACAGGCATAGGATATATATATATATATATATATATATATATATATATGTGTGTGTGTGTGTGTACTTAACATGCATGTACTCAACACACATCTATTTTAAGATATTCTACATGAAATAGGTTTTTAAACAGTGTTTTTTTTTTCTCAATTTTTTTATTTTTACTTTTTGCATCTGGTTTTGATCTCCCACTATCCTCTCCCCAGCCTGGTGTGCTATACATTGACCTCATCCCAACCTGACCTACTTCCAACTTCCTGGCATTATGTAACAATTCAGAGAATAGTTACATAATGGAAGGAGAAGAGGCCCGCCTGCCCGTCCTGTGTCTCTGCATTGTTACCAGAGAGAGAGGCAAAAGACAGCAAGCTTTAGAACTCACCCAGACAGAAAATGGTCTCAAATGAGGGTAATGGCTGCCGTACATGACTATTAAAGAGAGGCAGGTGATGTATGTGTAAGGAAGATTTGAAAGTTTGGACTTTTATTTTTGCTTTCTTTTTTGTTCTCCTCTGAAGTTTCTGGAGTGAAAAGGTCAGACAGCCTCTGCAAATTCAAGCCAAGCATGTAGTGTAAGCCTGGGCTAACACCCCCTCACTGAGTGGAATGAGCTGGGGGCGAGGCAGCGGCTGTGTTTATAGGAACACGTCTGTTTTATAAGAGTGAGAATTTCTATTGTACGGGGGAACAGAAACAATCTATTACATCATTGCAGACAAAACACTTTTAAAGAGGAGTTGTTGAGAAGATTGTGGATTAGCTGTATCAGTAAATTGTAGGAGTTAACTGAAGTATACAAAAAACGAAACCAGACCGGATCAATTTAATCCAAAAATAACTAATGCATAAACATAAACTTCATGTGTAACATACAATCAGACCCAACTGTAGAGAGAAAAACTACAGCACTCATTTAAATGAAAAAAAGTCTCCATAAAGTTAATCTATGGGTAAATATGGCAAGGGTCCAGATGAAACAGTAATTAATCAAATTATTATAATTAATTTTCAAAATATTTAGACAATACTGCCTTGGTCGTAGCCTGTACTCTGTGCTTTTATTGATTATGGGATAATTTATAGCTTCCCCCCAAAAATAATCCCATATTGTGCACTTTCACCAGGTTATTGTCATGTTATGTGATGTATAAAATGCATGATTTATGATGATGCAAACCTAACAAAACAGCAATAAAGTGTAGAGAGACAATAATATGCAATACAATTAATTGTATTTTGTAAGCATATGGTTTATATTTATGGAGACCCAGTATTGCAGTACTAAGTTATTACTGGATCTATGCCAATTTTTTTTGTTCACTGGGTGTTTTATAGCCTGAATTTATCTATGGAGGCCTGTGAGACATCAGCTGCCATCTTGCCTTGTAATCTTGTTTTGTTTTTACGAGTGGGCTAATTCTCTCTCTCTCTCTCCCTAGAATGGTGAAGAACCACAGTGGAGAAAGGAAATAACACCCCACTTTGTGTTCAGCCAAGTCAGATTTACCATAATCCCTGACCCAATTTCAAGGATTTGGACAAATTCAAAAGTCTTATCGATGGCACAATCTTATGGAATAGTAGAAGGTGATACGAGGAGGTGTGGAACACATGACACTTTGATACTCTGAGATATTTGCTGTAATAGGAGTCTTGTGGTTGAGTTACTGGTCTGACAGCAATCGTCATGTGGTGGCCTAACAATATGATGCCGTTTTGCATATGTAAAACATATGATCCTTTTAAAAAGTCTTCCCTGCCTGTTGCTTCAAGATGATATCAACTGTTGCATGACTAAGTTCTAATGCATCTGATGACCTTTATATAAGGGATCCATTCAAACAACCAGAAAAACAAGATTGCTATCAAACAGCAGCTATGTCCATGATTCATGTTGCTACAGTCAGCAGACAGCAAAGACACATTTATACAGAAAACTATTTTACTTAATTTTAAAATTACGCTGTATTTAAATAACTCGAAAAAATAGTAGTAAAATAATATTTTGTTTAATCAAACTTGAAAAAAAAGAGAAATTATGACAAGTATAAGTTCGTTATGAA